>CP049707.1:22121449-22147120 GCA_004148225.2 Heterodera glycines
TTCCCGCCGAAAAATATTATTTTTTGAAAAAAAATTAATTTTAAAAATCAAAAAAAAAAGTATTTTGAAATAAATTATTGGTTTTTAAAAAAATTTCCGGATGCAAAGATGAGCTAGCTGCTCCATGGGAAATTGTTGCCCGAATATATATTTTTTTATTTGGTTTTTTAAATTTTAAATTAAAAAAAAATTTTTGAAACATTTTTTAAAACTTTTTCGAGTGAAGAAATGAGTTTCTTCCAAAAATTATTTTAGTTTATTGTACTCCCACCTCGTGCATGTGTTGTAATGCCTCGCAAACTTGACGAACATAATTGCGCGACTCCTCCTCAGTCATTCGGTTGTGCTCACTGCTGACCGCATTTCTTCACATTCTCCAACGTTTCGTCGTCATTTTCACCACCAAACGGGGACAGACCGGACAGCAAAATGAACACCAGCACACCAACACTCCACATGTCCGTGTAGAAGCTGACGTCCTTGCCGAGCACCACCTCGG
The DNA here is from genome assembly GCA_004148225.2 of Heterodera glycines. Classification (NCBI taxonomy): domain Eukaryota; kingdom Metazoa; phylum Nematoda; class Chromadorea; order Rhabditida; family Heteroderidae; genus Heterodera; species Heterodera glycines. Next base: position 22,121,949 of record CP049707.1, read on the forward strand.
GCGACGCAAATTCAGCCGTTCCTTACGGGAGAAAAAAAAATAAATAAATAGATTTCAATTTTTTTAAATTAATTAAATTAAATTAATTACTTCCCAGCAATAACTCTCCGACTCGTTTTAATATTTTATTTGTTTTTCTTAGTTAATTTGTATAAGAATTGTGTTTGATTTGAGTGCCGCCCCTCGCCGCCCGAAACGAAAAATAAAAAATTTTAAGAGAAAAGCTGGCAAATTTTGAAAATTTGGAGAATTTTCTTAGGCGGCATTTTCTGGCTACACATAAAAATGTGTAAATATGTATGTCATAATTGTATTAATTTTTGACACATTCATTAGTCTACCGGTGGTAACTTTGACACCCTTTGACGGGTCCAATTTGGTGGCAAGCCCAAAATCGATCAGTTTCAGCTTGTCCGACTGCTTGGTTTGGAACATGATGTTTTCCGGCTGGAAGTTGGGAATTGATTGATACATTCAAATTAAAATGCCTCTCCTGTTCCCCTCCATTATTTCATGCTAAAAAATATTACCAAATGACCCAAAAAAATCTTAGCCAAAAATTTTGGTCTTAAACACTCAAAAATCCAAAGATGGACGAAGAAATTTAAAAAAAAAAAATTGAACATAGTTTTTTCTTGGCCGAGTATTATGATTTGTAATTTCCATATGTTTACCTTCAGGTCCAAGTGCACGTAGGACATCTGCTTTGCAAAGGGAAAACAAATTTTAAATTAAAATTATTATAAAATAAGCATTTAAATAGGTGGCCTACGTTTATTCCCGCCGAAAAATATTATATTTTTGAAAAAAAATTAATTTTAAAAATCAAAAAAAAAAGTATTTTGAAATAAATTATTGGTTTTTAAAAAAATTTCCGGATGAAAAGATGAGCTAGCTGCTCCATGGGAAATTGTTGCCCGAATATATATTTTTTTATTTGGTTTTTTAAATTTTAAATTAAAAAAAAATTTTTGAAACATTTTTTAAAACTTTTTCGAGTGAAGAAATGAGTTTCTTCCAAAAATTATTTTAGTTTATTGTACTCCCACCTCGTGCATGTGTTGTAATGCCTCGCAAACTTGACGAACATAATTGCGCGACTCCTCCTCAGTCATTCGGTTGTGCTCACTGCTGACCTTCTCGAACAGTTCACCGCCCGACATAAACTGGGAAAAGATTTTTTTGAAAAAAAAATCCATTGATTGGCACAAAAAAAAACCATGACGAAAACATGCCGAATAATTTTTGGACTTTTTTGGCACAATTTGCTGTCTTAAAACAGCAAAATTTAATGAATTTTTTTTGCTTGGCTAATAAAGAACCACTCACAACTCTTAAGGCTATTGAATGGATAATAAAAAGATTTGGACTCAATCACTCCCACCTCATAGATCATGACCAATTCCTGATCAGTTTCAAATGCATCATGCAAATTGATCAGCGCTGGATGGCGTAGTTCGCTCATTGTTCTGTGGAGTGAAAGTTCAAAAGATACATAAAATTCTTAAAAAATGAAAATAATTTTTTTTCAAATTTTAAGGTTTTTCTAGTAAATTCCTTTTTTAAATTTCTTTATCATTTTGCCTCCGATTTAATTTTTGAATTTTCATGTTTTTTTTTGCACGCACGAAATGCTTGTTAGCTTAAAATACATTTGCAGAGCCTTATGGCACCGAAAAACTTTTTTTTTAAAAATTTTTAGAGAGAGAGTCAAAAACTTGAAACACACCGTATCTCGTTGCGTACAGTATGCCTCTCCTGTTCCCCTCCTCTGATCGGCACAAATTTGGCGGCATACACATGCCCCGTGCCTTTCTCCACACATCGGTGTACCATGCCAAACGCGCCGGTGCCAATCTCCTCCAACACGGAGTAGTGCTCGTACACTGATGCCTTTTTGATTTCCACCGGTTGGGGCGGGTATTTTTGCCACGGGTCCCGAACTGAGAAAAAAATATTGTTAGATTACATTTTAAAAAATGGAAAAGTAAGCAAAAAATATACCGTGTTTTCCAAAATTAAGCTCCCCCCTCCTAAATTAGAGCCCCCCCCCCCCTAAAAGAGACACCACCAAAATAAAAGAACCTCTTTTGGGGAGGGTTGAAAAATAAAGCGCCCAGGGGATTGGCTCTATTTTAGGAAATATGGTATAATGAATATACTTAGGAAATATACAAATTTTCTAATGGCCTATTGAATCTCTGCCAAATCATAGCGATTTTCCATCGAAAAAAATATATAATATTTTTAATAATTTTAAATCAATTAAATAATATTTTGGGTTTTACCCATCGCGTTATAGTTGCCCGTCTGCACCACCGGTGTAACGGATCGACCTCTGACCAGTCGGCCAGCATCATCCACTAAATTCACGAAACCATGCCCAGATTTATGAGATAAGAAGTTTGTGCCGGCGAACCAAAGAAAATTTTTCTGTTTTTTTGGAAAAATTGTAAAGCTTTTGGCATTACTTATTTATATACCGTGCCGTTAGAGCACTGCCGAGATCGGCCATTACTTCGGTTGGCAATTTGCCAGAATTTGGGCCAAATTTTGCGTTTTGCCCAAGACTTAATGGCCTCGCAAAGAGCATTAAACAATGTAAAAAAATTTTTTTGAACAATTTGAATTAATCACATTTTTGCAATTATCAAATTAAAATTTGTAGATATAAAAATACGAGGAAGAAAAAATTATAATGAAAATAAATAGTTAAACTCTAATAATTTAGAAATCTATCTGTTTTTTCTTAGCTAGCAAAATTGGGCCTTTTACAACTAATTAGGTAATTATATAATTGCCTTCCCACCGCCTCCGCTCCTTTTCTGCTGAAAAGGAAGAACACACGCACACAATTTCGTAAAAGAGAATTAATAATTAGATAATTAAAATGTTTTATCATCAAAGAAAGGCACATTTTGCAATTTTTTTTTCGTTTTTCATCAAGCATCGATTTAGAAAATTTTTGGGCAAATTTGGGGCGTAAATTTTTGGATTGTGAGAAACAGAGGGGCAGAGAGAGAGAGAGAGAGAGAAGAGAGAAACACTTTAGTGATACGAGAGAAACAGAGGGACAGCGAGAGAGACAATTCATTTTTGAGAGAGCATCAACATAACCGGTTGGGGTCAAGAGCAGCACAGCGGAACAACGGCACAATGTGAGGACAAAGATTTAAAGAAAAATTAACAAATCATTCTTTCGGACGGTAAAAGAGTGATTTTTTCTGGACAAAATTAGAATATAGAGACATCCTTTCGGACGGGAAAAGGATGTGTTTTTTTTGTTGATATTTTTGGCAAAGCACCCCCTAATTAAAAAAAAAAAATTAATGACACGAAAACACCCTTTTGGACGGTAAAAGGTGTTTTTGTTTTTAGGAATTTTCATGTTTTTCAATTCGAGTGCTTAATGCCAAACCTAAAATGTAATGAATAGGGCTGGGATTTTTAGGGGCGAAAAATTCCAATTTAGGGACCTAAATAAGGACAAAAAATTCGCGAAATAGGGGCGAAAAAATTTCAAATGTAGGAGTGAATTTATTAAAATTACTGTTTTCTCTATGTAAATTAGTTAAAATTAAGTCAAACAATTTTATTTACTGATTACAGTTAGAATGAAGTACATTTAGAAATTTTCAGGATTTAAGGGTCGATTCTCAGGGGTGTATTTTTCCGAAATTTTTTGGGTCGATTCTTAGGAGTGCATTTTTTTGAAAATTTTTAGGTCGATTCTTAGGGGTATATTTTTCCGAAATTTTTTTGTCGATTTTTAGGGGTGTATTTTTCGTTTTTATTGCATTTTTCTTAATAAATTTCCCAAAAATCGCGAAATAGGGGCGAAAATAAGGGCGAAACGCCAAAATAGGGATAAAAACTTATTTTAGGGGCGAACATCCAAAATAGGGATTTCTAGGGTCGGATAGGGGCGTGAAAACGAAGGTTTTCCGAACAAAAAATGTGTTTTTCATGCATTTCTCGTCGAGTTAAAGCAGCAGAAAAAATAAGTAAAAACCTAAGAATCCCAGCCCTAGTAATGAATTCACAATCAATCAGTACCATAAAAAAACAAAACAAATCAGCGACAGTTTTTTGTTGGCCCGATAATTAGTGAATGATGGGGTATAATTTGGAATGGAAAAGGGCTAATGATGATGGTGGTGGATGGTTTCGTCAATGTGTTGGTTGTTTACCATCATAGCTTCATGTTCCATGTTCAAATATGTTCTTCCTCAACCGAATTTCACACCTCCTCATCACCAACCTAAAAGGAAACAACCACGAATGAAGGACCAATGTGCTAATTAAGGTGCGGAGCAGGTCGACTAGGCTCTGGGCCTGTTTTTTGAGCATAAATCTTTTCAAATTGTCCGAATTGAATGAATTTGATATCATTCAATAGTCCTAAGTGTTCTCTATTAGCATACAAAATTTCAAAAAAAAAATTTTTTCTATGTTTCAAATAATCTTTGGACAAAAATGTTCGGACCGCTGACCCACAAAATGTCCAGCCCACGAAATGTCCAAGTCTCGAATTTGAGTTTTTTATTATTCAGATGGGCCTAAGGTTAGGCAAGGGGTAATATAAAGAGTATATTCGTATTCAGCGACCCCGAAAACCCTAAAAATCCTAAATTAGACTCATTTTGTTTTTATAAATTTTGAAAAATTTTGGACATTTCGTGGGTTTTTACTCTTTTGGACATTTCGTGGCTTGGACACTTTGTGGGGGTGCCGTTCGGACAACTGATTTTTTGAAGTTTAAATTTTGCATACAAATAGTGAAAACCCTTATGGTTATCAAATAAATCAAATTCATTCAATTTGAACAATTATGAAATGAGTTATACCCCAAAAGGCACAGTTGGTCGGGGCTCAGTTGACCACCAGCCCTAAAGTAATGCGATAGGGACCGAATTACGACGCCTCAAAAAGTTTTGGAAAATCAGAACTCAGTTATATCCCTGGTGTGCGATGGGAAGAAGCCTACCGGAACGGACTTCTCATAAAATTATTAAAAAGAATTGGCTTGAATTGAAAAATCCGTTCCGATTATCAAAGTCTCGTCATCAGAAATGCCGATTTGAAATTTGCACATTACTAGGCCAGAGAGAAATATGGAAAATAAAAGGGCGTACCATCACCAAAAGAAAAAGCAAATTAATTAGAAACAAAAAATAATAAGCCAACAACAACAACATCAACAACAGGACAAAATGAGCAGTAAAAGAGAATAAATAAGCAAATGGATCAACACATTAACTACCACCATCACCAACGAGACCATCACCATGAAAAACGAAAAAAAACGCCCAAGAATTGATAATTTAATTTTTGAATTAATGATAGGGAGTATTTTTACAGGTTAGACAATTTGTTTTTGGATATTAATTATGTACAGAGAAGGGAAAAACCGCAAAAATAACTGCAGACCAAAATGTGATTAGTGCCCATGGAGTGGAGCAATATTTGATCCATGCTAATCTGGTTTGGATAATGTATTTTACATCACAAATTTGTTGAGTGAGTGCCATAAAGTGTCATGATCAGTTGATTACTCTGATCGATCAATTATAAAACTGTTAGCCATGAATCATGCAAATACTGCTCATAAGGGATATGTTAATGTTATTCTCTCTGGCCGATTTATATGTATGTATATGCCTTGGGGTTTTTTGTTATGAATGCTTGGTTTTAAATGATCAATCAGTCAGGTATCAGTCACTAATGACCACTAATTAGGGGGACAAATAAGAAAGAACACGCACACTGTGCTGCTGCTGTTGGTGTAATCATCGCCTGCTGAACGTGGTTAGTCGTGGGGATGGACTCCGACTGTGCCGACCGTAGCCAAGCGTGCCACCGCCACCGGAAACCGCCAGCGTTGAGGAAGCGGCGGCAGTGGCGGAATGGTGGTGAAAGGAGGAGGAAGAGGAGCGGAAGGCGGTGGTGATAGGCGGTCCCACAAATGCCAACGAAGCGGCGGACGGGGACGGGGACAGTCCAATGGACGGGGACCGGGAACCGCCAAATCCGACAGTGCTCAACAGCATACGGTCAGTGGCGGTGACGGTGGTGGAGGACGCCGATGAAACGGTGTCCACCATCACGCGCCGCCGCTTCACCGAGTCCAATGTTGTGGTGGCGGATGATGAGGACGCACCTTCGTACGGCGTCCGACGAATGCGCGACTCGGGGATTGTGCCTGTGGGGACAGGGGCGGGGGAGGTAATAATGAAAATTGCTTTTTGAGCATTTTGAGATAAAAAAATCTCAGAATTGTCAATCAGTTTCGGCTTAAATCAATCAAATAGGGCATAAAAAAACTAACGAAAATTTTGGAGAGAGTAAAATTGAAAATTGATCACAAAAATTTGATCAAAAATTATTGGTTTTGAGCATTTATAGGATATTTGTCTAGGAAAATTCAGAATTGATCATGTTGGGCCAAAATCTGTCAAAAAGGGAACAAAAATGAAATTTTTTCAGAAAAGAGCAAAAAAAAAAAGCCCGGGTCCTTCAAATCCTTATTCTTGTTACGGTAACGATTTGAATCTGTAATTATCGATTGCTTAAAATGATCATAAAAACTTTCTTTTTTTTGTCCCTCCGACCGATCAATCCTTTTTGATCGATCGGTGTGAGTTCAGAATGGTTAAAAATTCACATGATTGTGTCGGTTCACAGGGCTCCGACACGCCATGTTTGTTTTCAGCCGAGATTCGGAACTCGTATGTCATCTTCGGCTTCAGTCCTTCCACCGTCAGGTAGCAAAAGCGTGATCGGGCACACTGTTGCCATTGTCCACCCGACTCGCGCTTCTCCACAATGTAACTGGAGGGGAAAAATAAACAATTTTTTAATTATTACAAAGAAAAAAATCCCCCATTCCCCCTTTTTAATGAAGGACTTAACACCAAAAAATAAGGATTTAAATTTGTGGCATTATGTGCCATTATCTGACAATACGAATTGACTTAAACAATCAAAAATTCCCTCCATGACTTTTTGATTTCAAGTGATCAAGCATGAGCAGAAATTAAAACGATCACATACATCATCTGATCTAGAATTCAAATCAATGCGACTCGCCGCCCCGTAGATTTTAAAAGTGACGAAAAATTATTAAATTTTGTAAGCCATTAAAAAAAACTTGATCCCGGTTCCGAATTTTAATTGCGACATTGATTTTTTAAATAAAAATATTTCATCAATCATACTAATTACATACAATTAGTATAATTTTTCTGGGAAATACTCTGTCTGTCATTTGCCAAACACTCACTTTGTGACCAATGCTCCGCCGTCCAATGCCGGCGGTTTCCAGGACAGAATGGCAGCCTCGTCCAGTACATTTTCCACAACCGGGAAGCGCTGGAAAAACAAAATTAAAAAAATGATTAGGGTATAAAAGCCGCTTTATTCCTCATTTTTTGTATGCACATTCCTTCCGCTCCTCACCGGTGGTTCTGGCTTGTCCATGACGGTCAGCTTCAGCACCGCGGTGTCCGAGCCGACATTGTTGGACACGTGCAGACGATAGTCACCGGCATCTGCTCTCGTGGCGCCCGATATCCGCAACGAGACGGTCCTTATTAATTAGGGAAAAACATAATAATTAAAAGCCTAATCCCTCAAGATTCACTTATTTCCAAAATAGGATTGCAAAAAAGAAACTGATTTTGGGCATAGGCGAAAAAGCCCAGGCCGAAAACATCATACAACAGTGAAAATGTTGCAGAAATAAGGCCATGTTAAAGATTTTTTGGTTAGTATTTTTAAAATAATTAATCAGCATGATCACATTAATTTTCATTACAAAATATTTATGCCAAAACCCACTTTTCATCAACAATAATTGCGTAGCGGCCGCCGTTCTCAATTTTTTGCTCGCCATGTTGCCACGTGGCGTTCACCACCGGGTACGCTTTGTACGGCACGCGGAACTCAATGCTGTGCTCTGCGCTCACTTCAAGCCCTTGGGCAGTGAAGTATTTGGGGGGCACAAACAGACGCGGCTTCGCTGAAAAAAGAAAAAATTAAATATTTGAAATTTTCAAAATTATATTTCATAATTTCTAAGATTGGGTTTTTTAAATTTATTTAAATATTCTTTTCTTAAGCTTTATTCTGATGAGAAATGCAAAAAAACATCATTTTTAGCCAAATAAGCCTCGTTTAAATGTCAATATCCATAAATATAAAAAAAGTTTTGGGCTGTCATAAATAAATATTTACGAAAATATTTTTTAATTGGAATTTATTTAAGTATTACGGAATTCTCATAAATATTAATCCCAGCCTTATTGTTAGTCATTCATAAAATTCTTAACGATAATTTGGGAAATCAGAATTATTAATGCCAAGACTTAACGAAACGACTAAAATCTTGTAACAAAAAATGTACAAAATGGCAAATTTTGTGAAAAAGTGTTTTTTTTTAAATCCACTCAACGCACTGCTTAGCTTCAGCTGTGCCCTGGTGGTCCGAGTGCCGAACTGGTTGGTTGCCCTGCACGTGTACTCGTCCTCGTCCTCCGCTTGCAAATTGTTCACAATGCAAACCTTTTTGGCACAAATACAGTAAAATTAAATTTTTTTTTTTTTTGGCATTTTGCCACCTGTTTGTTGCCCTTGTCAATCAAAGTGCATTTGGGTGTGTCCACCAGCTCTTTGCTGCCACGGTACCATTGAATGTCGGGCTTTGGCGAACCGCCAATTTCACACTCAAATGTCACTTGGCCACCGGTGGTGCCCGCTTGATCCCGCAGCGCGGTGATCACCTCAGGCGCTTGGCCTTTGGCAGCGGGTTTGAACACGTAATTATCGCTGAAAATGCAAGATTAATTAATTATCATTTTTTAATATGTTTTCCACTTGTTTTGAAGCATTTTTAGGCCACATTTTTATGCAAAAATATTTTTTAAAAAATCCATCAATTTCATCGAACCTTAGTGAAAAATTCTAAAAAAAAAATTTTTGTTTTGAAACTTATAAAACTTAAAATTATTAATATTTACAAAAGAGTGTTAGCATTTTGTAAAGTTCATTTATTAAATCTTTTGTTTTTATATACATATAACCCTCAAGCACAGAGAGCTTTATTTATTTATGAAATTGAAACTGATTAAAAAATATGATTCCCGAATTTTTTTTAGTAAATACAAAATTAACTTTATATTTTTATTTATTGTTATATATAATTAATTTTTTTTATCACACACATTAGCGCAGGCTCAGAGTCGCCGGCATCATTGACAGCGATGATTCGGAATGAGTATTTGCGGCCGTCGATCAGATTGGTGACGCTCAGCGATGTTGACGGGGATGGTGCTTGTGTGCATTTTTGCCAATATTCTGTCGAATATGATTTATTAAAGAATTTTTTTTTTAGATTAAAAAGACTTTCACGAAATTTTTTATTTTTAAATTTCTTATTGTCGGAATTTTTTCTAAAAACCCTAATTATTTTTGAAATTGTAAATCAATAAGAAAATTTTTTTGAAAGAAAATCTGAAAAATCGAAGAATTAAAATCTTAACCCGAGAAAATTTTTCAAATTATATTCGGACCAAAAACTAAATTGGAGTCTTCAATTATCCAATTAAATATGCCATAATTAGGCCCAATTTGCCATATGGCTAATTAGTCACCCTCACCGGTCCCTTCCTCCTTCTTCTCCACCATGTAGCCGCGCAGGCGTCCGCCTCCGTCACGCTCAGGCCGCTGCCAGGACAGCACCGCGTAGTCCCAGCCCACGTCGACAACACCGGGCAGCACGGGCGGGGACGGCACACCAAACGGCAACCGTGCCACAATTGGCTTCTCCGACATCAGCGGCGGTCCTTGGCCGTTGGTGTTGCATGCGCTGACCCGGAAGTCGTACTCGTGCCCGCTGAACAGGCCCGCAACGATGAAGGACAGCTCGCGGACCGCGGATGCCACAACAACCTTTACATGTGGGGAAAATGATCATTTCGGAGGGTTTGGATTTTCATTTTTGTTGTTTTGCCAAAATCGGTTAGGTGATTTTGTGCCGCATTTTGAAGGCTTTATCTTCATTTGTTGACAGATTTCGGCCAAAAGAATGGCCAAATCTGAGAATTTTTAGGGAAAAATTTTTTTGAGTCTTTTTATTTTTAAAGAATTGAGAAATTTCTGGTTGGGCGGTGCTTTTTCGGCATTACCGAACCACTCCTCACCCCGAGGTTCCTCTACAGTATACTGGTCCAGGGTTGTTAAAATACACTATTTGCATGCCATTCATTACCCAAGTGTCTTGGCATTCGCCAAGGCCGGCAGCGCCACGTCCAAGGTCCCGCTTTTCCAACACGTAATTGGTGATCCGGCTGCCGCCGTCGTTCGCCGGTGGACGCCATGAAACAGTCTGACAAACCATTCAAATTTTAAAATGAGTCAGCCAACAACAATAACGGACCGCTTGGTGTTCGCCAATGTCTGTGATTTGCAGTGGGCCTTCCGGCACGGACGGAAGGCCGGAAACGTTGAGCCAAAACGCGGTGCTCGCCTCGCCCGACTCGTTTTGGATGTGGTACTCGTAGCGGCCCGCCTCGTGCGCGTGCAGTTCAGGGATGGTGAGTAGAATGTGGTCGTCAAAGTCCACCCAGCGGATGTTTGGCGCGTCCGGGCTCACCTGGCGGATATTAGTTTTATTTTTGAGTGGATTTCAAGTTTTCACTAAACTATATTTTCAATGGCACCACCTTTGGCACCCGACCGCTAAGCCCTTTTATTTCATGGGCAAATTTTTTGAAAATTTTAAGCAATTTTCTTAACAAATTGCATTTAAAAAAAACGGATACAAATTCCTGCAAAACACAACTCCTCATTCTAATTTTGTTTTGTAAGTCTGTGCTTAGAATAAAATAAAATTATATAGGTGAGACTATTTAAAATCTTTTTTTTTCATTTTTAGCATTAAAAATTTATTTTTTCACCTCAACGCCGTTCAGCAACAATCGATGAGTGAAGGGTGGCGAGCCAGAGAAGTAAATTTTGATGCGCACCTGTGGAGGAGAGTATAAATATAATTATTTCGAATCATTTTTTAAATTCAAATTATAATTAAAAAGCAAATTATATTTCGAATAATTATTAAATATTCAATTTTACAATAAAATATTGGATTTACCATGTCCCCTTCGGGATGGACAGCATTTGGGACTTGCTTCTCCAACACAGGCGGTGCTTGCACATTCAACACTGTAGTTGCTGTTTCGGAACCGAACACGTTGGACACCTCGCAGGTGTAGTCGCCGCCATCGATGTCCCAAACTTCCTTAAAAATTAGGCTTTTTAAACTTGCAATTAATTAATAGAAAAAATGATGATTATTTAATTTAAAATTGCTAACAGACCAATTAAAAAATTCTGAAATAATGGGAGGTTTCAATTAATTCCACCAAAATATAAATTTTTTATTTCAAAGGAGGGTTGCACTAGGTCCCGCCCCCAGCCGTTTCCTCGCTTTTCTTTTGAAAAATTTTTCAGCGATTTTTGGAATTTTTTTTTGAAAAACTTAAATAATTTGTAAAAATTTGCAAATCCGCTCATGTTGTTGCTTATTAAATATATCCCCCATGCCCTGCCTTGATGATCAGCTTGAACTGGCCCTCCCCGTTGTCCTCCACGCGGTAGCGTGCGCCGTCCGGAATTTCGCGACCGTTGCGTAGCCACCGGGCGGTGGGCTGCGGTCGACCGACCGCCTCGCAGGTGAACACCGCGCGCTTGTTGTACGGACAGGAGACATCGGCCGGCTTTACCACAATGGTCGGGCGACCGCCAGCCGTCTCCTGGATTTTGATGGGCGACGTGGGCAACGACGGGGGACCACGTCCGTGCGAGTTGAGCGCAATGACACGGAATTCTTCAAAAAGAAATTGAAAAATATTTTATTAAACCGAATTATTAAAAAAAAAACTACCGTAGTCGTGGAATTCGCGCAACCCTGGTACCGTAAACTCGGTCAATGGGCACTGAAATTTGAACAAAAAGTTTATATGTAGATGAAAATGCATTCTTATTATTTGGACAGAGTACATTAAAAATGTTTTTTTTGTTTATATACTGTATATATGACTACTGTATATTGGAAGAGTACCCTACCGTATCCGGTGTTGCCATCTCCCATTGTTGGTGACCGTATTCTCGCTTCTCCACAACGTAGCCCTTCAGTTTGGAGCCACCGTCCTCAGCTGGCGGTTGCCAAGTGAGCGTCACCCAATTGGGGCCTGAGTTTTCAAAAAAAAAATTTTTAAAAAAATAATAATTTTTGGCGTTCCGTTTACCAATGGATTGCGCGTGCACTTGAATTGGTGGTCCCGGCGGGCCATAGCGTTGTCGCAATTGGATTCGGTCGGATGGGGGCGACGGTTTGCTCCAACCCGCCGCGTTCTTTGCCAACACGCGGAACTCGTACTCGCCCAGGTCGCGCAGATTTTGCACTTTGAAATGCGTTGACTCGATCAGGAATTTGTTGCATGTTACCTTAAAAAACAAATTAATTAGATTTTAATAATTTTTCATGATTAAAGAATGCACTCAAAAATTCAAAAAATTGAGTTTTTTGTTCAAAATTTTGTCGGTTTTAGAAAATTCTTTATAAGAAAATAATTTTAATTTATTGGAAATTTTCAAAAAAATATGCACCCAAAATTCAAGAAACTGCGTTTTTATGTTAAGTATTTTTTGGCAAAATTTTGTCGATATTAGAAAAAAAATTTTATGATAGAAATTCATGGAAAAATTTTCAACGATTTTTTCAAAATTATTGCTTTTCCAAAAAATTGCTGAAAATTTTAGTATATTTTTTTAAGAAATTTCTATGTCGGAAATTTAATGTAACACATATACTCACCCATTTGTGCGAATGTTGGTCCCTGTACTGGAGGTTGTAGCCAAGAATTTTGGACCCGCCGTTGGATGCCGGCGGCTCCCACTCCAATTCGGCCCATGTTCGGTCAAAGTCGCGCACCACGGGCTTGTCAGGCTGGCTTGGTACCGAGAATTGGTACTTGGCCACAATCGGCTCGGGCAGTTCCAGCGGGTCGGACAGCCCGTACTGATTCTCGGCCAAGACTCGGAATTTATAGCGTTCATTCTCCACCAAGCTGGATACCTGTTTTATACAAAATTATTAAAAAAAAACGATAGACAAAAATTTTTCTACATTGTGAAATACAGGCATTTTACGTTGATACACTTTTTCACAAATTATTCAACAAAAAAAAACTCCAAAGTTTGTCGTGGAGCGGACTCGAACATCCGCCGTTTGTCCCTTGCTATCTTACAAAAACCACTTCGCCATACATTCACAAATCGTTTTTGAACTGAGGGCCCAAAATTGAAACAATTTGAAAATCGCGCACCAAAGTGTTCGTGTTGCGCACGAATGAGCTGAGTCGCTCCCAGTTTTCGGCACCCGCACCAATCCGGCACTTTTCGATCACGTAATTTGTCACTGGCGCACCGCCATCGTCCAACGGCGGCTTCCACGCCAAACGGCACGACTCGGGCCCAATGTCGTCCACTTCCAGCGGCCCCTCCGGCGGTGCCGGGCGGTCAACCACTTTCAGGCGCAAGTCCACCGAATCGGAGCCAAGATCATTCTCAATGCGAATGGAATAATTGCCGGTGTCTGATCGTTCGCATTTCTGGTAGCACAGTTGGGTGAGAAAGTCTAAAAATGGGGAGAAAAAAATGTGAAAAATAAAATATAAAAATTGAATTTTATTAAAAAAATTGAAAAACAAAGAGATTATTGAGCATTTACAATTTTTGTTATAAGAAATTTCAAGAAAATAAATTAAACAATTTTTCTGCGATTTTTTTAAGAAAATTTTTGAAAAAAATTCATTATAAAAATTTTTCAAAATATTTTTCGTGAAATTTTTTTTATAAAACTTTCAAAGTTTTTTAAATTTCAAATATGTACAAATAGACGGCATTGCATGCTCCACAACTACCGTAATAATTGTAATATATAATTTGGAGGCAAACTGTAAGCTTAAGCCTTTTGTTCTGCCTGCCTCAATCCAGTAAAGTGCCAGGATTGAGCGCGCGCACTTACCGCTGCTTTCCACCTCAGCGCGTGGGTCGGCACGAACTTCCACCGGCACGCCATTCTTGCTCCAAGTGATTTCCGGGCGTGGACTGGCCGCGTAGGGCACCAGCAGCTTGGCCGGCTCACCCACCAGCACAGTCATGTCGCGTGCCAACATTCCCATGGTGATCAACGGCTTGCAGGCGGACGGTGCGGCCACAATTGGCACGGAGTTTTCGCTCCACTCGCCTTGGCCCGCCGCGTTCACGGCGGCCACGCGGAACTCGTAGGTGTGCTGCGGTTTGACGCCGGTCACCTTCAGTGATGGCAATTTTAGTGTTTTTTTTTTGGACAAATTTCAACAATTTTCCACGGAGCAGGTCGTCCTCCCCCCATCCCGAAAATTTCTTGAAAAAAATGTTCTTGAAATTTTTCAAAAAATCTTAGGAAATTTATTCATAAGAAAATTTCAAGAAAAAATTTTTTTTGATGATGACCTACTAATTTTTTTTTAATTTTTAAAAACATCACTGAAAATTTTTCAAAAAAATTTTTTTAAGTTTCTTATGAAAAATTTCCTAAAACCTTTTTAGAAATTTTCTAAGTTGAAAATTTAAACAAAAAATTCGGGGAATGCGAGGCGGGAGGAAACTACGCGTTGAATGAAAGGCACCCGTTTCCCCCACCTTGCAACGCGTGTCCGGCACATTGCCAAACGCGGCCTTCTCCCACGGCGCGTTGGTGCCATGCTCACGCTTCTCCAGGACATAGCCAGTGATCGGCGCACCGCCATCCCGCAACGGGCGTGCCCATTGGAGCGTGATTGAGTCGTAGGCGGTGTGCAGTGGCTCTGGTGCGCCTGGCGGTCCGGGCACATCGAATGGCGCCTTGGCCAGCAGCGGATCCTCCGCGTCCAGCGGCTCGCCCACGCCGAACTGGTTCTCGGCACAAACGCGGAACTCGTGGCGTTCTCCGCTGGTCAGTCCGCGCACACGCAGCGACAGGCCAGCCGGTGCACCGACGCGCTCCCAGTCACCACCACGTGCCGACTTGCGCTCCACCACATAATTGGTCAGCGGCGAACCGCCGTCATCCTTGGGCGGACTCCAGTGCAGTGTGCACGCGTCTGCGGCAAGCTCGGAGAACAGAATGGGCCCGCTCGGCTTGCCGGGCACGTCCAGCACGTTCACGTTCAGCTTGGCACTGTCTTTGCCGTGCCGATTCTGTGCCACCACTTTGTACGGTCCGGCATCGTTGCGTTTTGAGTCACGGGTGGTGAACACAATTTTGTCGTCCTCCACTTCAATGGTGGTGCGGTCGTCCTCAAAAATTGTCTTGCCGTTGTTCAGCACGTCCACATTCGGCTTCAGCCCTCCCGAGCTGTACGGCAGCGTGAAAGTGATGGTTTCGCCGGCACGCACTGTAATTTGGTAAATTTTTTTAATTGACTAATTAATTTATTTAAAAATAAATATAAAAAATACTAGGAATTTAAATTAAGAACCCAAATGGTAATTAGTACATGTTCTAATGCAATGCGTTTTTTCAAAAAAATTCTTATTGAAGGAGGCGTTTGGCGCCGCCGAAGGAAAAATTAGAAATGTTGGCCTTATTTTTAACAGGTTTTTCTTCAAAAATTGTCATTTTTTAGACAAATTTTGAAATGTGGAATTTTCAAGAATATCTCCAATTTTCCAAAATAGCAAAAATTTTAGAAAAAACGCATTTAAATTTCTAAGCTTCGGAGCATCGGAATTAAGCACAAATCTTCGAAAATAAGCATTATGACGAACACTGAATTAGACAGAATTACCACTTTAAAATTTTAGTCCAACTTTTAACACTAATTCATAAGCAATGAATGCGCCACCTGTGATGTCTTTAAGGTTGGACAGGTCGAACACGGGACGGCCCGGCTGGTCAGTGGTGAACACGAGGTCGGACGGCTTGGACGGTTCTCCCTCGCCCGCCTTGTTGACGGCACGGGGAGGGAGGCATGATTTTCAAAAGTAAAAGATATCAGGGGCCTGTACTGGTTAAAAAATTGATTTTTTTTTAAATTTTTTAAGTTTGTTCGAAATTTCCTTTTCTTTTAAAAATATTATTATTTCTTAAATGAATTTATCTCAAAAATGTTTTTTTACAGTTATTTAAAGAAAAATTTTTAAAAATGCATGTTTGAAATTTTTTCTTAGATCAACGCGCGGCTTTTCTGGTGCGCCCGGCGGGCTGACAAACGGACGGCATTCGACTGGCTCGCACGCGCCGCTGGGCGGCCCTTCGCCCGCAGCGTTGACGGCACGTACACGGAATTGGTACGTCTCGCCTTGAGCCAGCCCCGGCACAGTGCACGACGTTAACGGCAAAACGCCAAGCCCTTTGACCGGTGCCCAATCGCCGCCACCACGCTTCTCGAACCGTTCAATAACGTAGCCAGTCACAGGTGAGCCACCGTCATCCCGTGGCGGGTTCCATTTCAACGACACACTGTTGCTGTCGTAGGCCGTCACTTCCGGAGTGGAAGGCGGACCGGGAGGGTCTGGAAAATGCAATTTTTTGAAATTAATAAAAAAATAAAAATAAAATTTTCGAAAATTTTTCGAAAATTTTTCGAAAATATTTAAAAATTATGTTTTTTATTTGCTAATTTTGATTCCTATCGCAGGCGTTGTCTGAATGCCGCTCATCTCCTGGTCCTGCTTGAACCATTTGATGTCCGGCTGCGGTGCGCCCACATAGGGAATTGTCAGGTCCAACGGTTGGCCGGCACGGACGCGCACCTGCACAAAATCAAGCAGTTATTTTAAAAATTTTTAAATATTATTTAAAATTAACGGAGCCGAATGCTTTATTAAATTTTGTATATTTTTTAATTCTTAAAAATTTAAAAATGAATTTTTAATCACAAAAATTCTTGTCAAAAACCGACCAAATGGATCTTTGGCGGTCACCGGCTCGCCATTCAGCGGTTCACTGATGCCAACCATGTTCTCGGCAAAGACGCGGAACTGTAAAAAGAGAAATTTAAATTTCGAATCCAAAAAAAAATAATTTTTTTTTTTTTGAATTGCCTGGTACTGAGCGCCCTTCTCCAAGTTGCGCACTGTGTAGTTCAGCAGTGTCACATTCTCCGGCACACGTTCCCAGTCGCGTGCGCCCAATCCTTTGAATTCGATACGGTAGCCGCTTAGCTCTGCGCCACCGTCATCCTTTGGCGGGCGCCAGGACAGTGTGATGGAGCGCCTGACAATGAGAGGAGGGAGGCATGATTTTCAAAAGTAAAAGATATCAGGGGCCTGTACTGGTTAAAAAATTGATTTTTTTTTAAATTTTTTAAGTTTGTTCGAAATTTCCTTTTCTTTTAAAAATATTATTATTTCTTAAATGAATTTATCTCAAAAATGTTTTTTTACAGTTATTTAAAGAAAAATTTTTAAAAATGCATGTTTGAAATTTTTTCTTAGATCTTCTACAAGAAAAAACCTTCTAGGAAATTTAGAAAATTAAAAAATTTTCGGTTTTTAAAATTTCCTTTCTGGGATGGAAACGCAATTCACCTTAACTATAATTCTGAATTGAGGTGTAAATCTTGAAAAAAAATTCTCAAATGTTTTTGCGTTGGACTGAAAATAAAATAACATTTTTTAAAAATACGTATAAGCGAGACGGCGCCAGAAAAATTACTTTTAAAAAAGTACTGAAATTTGTCATGAAAAAAATTGGTTAAACCAAAAAAAATATTATATCCGTTTTTGAATTTTTCTCACTTTGTTGTGGCCGGATAAGTGATCGGTCCCTCCGGCGGGCCGGGCCGATCAACCACTGAAATGAGCACACGCGCTTCCGCCGTGCCCTTCTCATTGGTGGCAACAATGCGGCACTGGCCCGAGTCGGATCGCGCACTCTTCGGGATGTACAGGCGTGTGATCGCAGGCGTTGTCTGAATGCCGCTAATCTCCTGGTCCTGCTTGAACCATTTGATGTCCGGCTGCGGTGCGCCCACATAGGGAATTGTCAGGTCCAACGGTTGGCCGGCACGGACGCGCACCTGCACAAAATCAAGCAGTTATTTTAAAATAATTCACTTAGTCACTGAAATTAATCTCATTTTCCCCGTAAATTTTGGTTCCAAATTTGAAATTAATTTTTTTGAAAATTTTTTCTAAGTTTTGGAAAACGCTGGAATTTTTTTTAATTGTATTTTTCTTTTAAAAATAGAGATTTTTTGAAAAATTCTGTTTTAAAATTTAAAAAAAAATTCGAAAAGCGAAATGATACGGGGTAGGGGACTGATCAGGGGGGGGGCGATTATTTTTTGCGATTTTTTGAAAAATTTATAAAAAACAAATCGCTGAAGATTTTTCGAAACATTTTTGTTCTTGGAATTTTTATAAAGAATTTCTGAGATTTTTGATAAAATTCTACATTTAAAAATTTAAAAAAAATTTGATGCGGGACGAGCTTTTCTAATTTAAATTATCATTGTCAATCAATCACTTCTTTGCCGTCAATGTCCAGCTCGAAGCGGGGTGCTTCAAACTTGGGCTTGGCCCATGCCAACTCCGATGGGTCGGACGGTTTGCCGGGCCCTGCCTTGTTCACAGCGACCACTCGATACTCGTAGCCGTGACCAGGCTGTACGCGTTCGTCAGTGTACGCGCAGTCGTACACCGGATGTGTGTTCACCTAGAAAACGCCCAAATTTTGAAAAAAAATGAAAAATGAAATTAATATGAATAATATTAAATTATTAATTTTAATTTTTTATAAAAAGAAAATAATTTCCTTTCTAGTAAAAAAGCCTAATTGTTTTTTTAATTAATTAAAAAATCAATTAAACCAAAAAAAAAAAAAATTAAAAATCGTTTGTTTTTTAGTCATACCTTTTTTTCGGTGTTATGTCGTACTAAAAACCCTAAACATTCTCCCAGCAAATTTCAAAAATCGAATTAATTAAAAAAAATTATGACAAAATATTTTGAAAAACCAGGTTTTCTTGAATAATAAATGAAATTTTAAAGGCTAATTAACAAAAACACTTTGGAATAAATGCGGAGAACAATTCCTCTTTTGGGCTGATGAAACCATCAAAAAATTTTTGTTGAATTGTTTTTCAATATCGGTTTAATCTTTTTTTTTTTAAATTCGCAATCTTTCCGATCACCTTGATCCAACGGCCCGTTTTTGCGTCCTTCCGTTGCACATCATAATGGGTGATTGGCGATCCGCCAGTGTCCGTCGGCGGTGTCCATTTGATGCTGATGTGATTGTTGTCGTGGTCCGTGATCTCGGGACGTCCCGGCTTGCCAGGCCGGCCGTACGGGTCCTTGGCCAGCACGGCCGAATCGGTGTTCAACGGGTCGGAACGGCCAAACGCATTTTCGGCACAGACGCGGAACTCATACTCGTGGCCCTCCTGCAGCTTCGGCACGGTGCTGCTTGTGCCGACCACAAAGTTGTTGACCGGCACCCAAACTTGGCTGCCCACATCACGGCGTTCAACCACATAGTTGGTGACCTCGGAGCCACCGTCGTCCTCCGGCGGTTGCCATGACAATGTGCACGAGTCGCGCGTCACGTTGTCCACCACAAGTGGTCCTTTCGGCGGCGCCGGACGGTCTTGCACCAGCACTTCAAAGTGGCCTTCCGTCTCGCCCACTTCGTTCTTCAGCCGTAGCTCATAGATGCCGGTCTCAGAGCGCTTTGCGGCCGGGAAGAAGATTGACGTGTTGCCCGGACGGCGTACGTCCATGATCAGCTCGGGCGGCAGCGTGCCGGCACCGCCTGCCTTCACCCAGCCCACAGACGGATCAGGCGTGCCAACAAATTCGATGTCCAGCGTCAGTGTGTTGCCGGCGCGTACTTTCCACTTGCGTTGCGCGGTGATGATCTGCGGCTTCAGGAAGCGCGCCTTGCAAATTTGGGACGCTGACGGGGCCGACGGTGCGGACGGGCCCGCTTCGTTGACGGCCAGCACACGGAACTCGTACTCTTGGCCCTTGCGCAGCCCGGTGCAGGAGAAGGAGGTGGCGGGCGTGTGCCCAACTTCAATCCAGCTGGACGAGCCCTTCTCACGCCGCTCCACAATGTACTCCTTGATGGGCGCGCCGCCGTCATTTGTCGGCGGCTTCCATGCTACGTCAATCCGATTCTCATCAAAGTCGATGATCGCGGGCGCGTCCGGTGCATCCGGCACATCAAACGGATTCTTGGCCACAATTTCCTTGTCCCCCTCCAACGGCTTGCTCTCGCCGTACACGTTGACCGCTTTGACACGGAACATGTACGCCTTGCCGGGCACCAGCCGGTTGACCTTGGCCTCGCAGTCCGGGAATTGGCCCACTTCTTGCCAAGTGCCGCGCGAGGTGTCCATTTTCTCCACTACATAGCCTACAATTGGCGCACCGCCATCATCTTCTGGCGGTTTCCAGCTCAGCGTGCAGCCTTGTTTGTGCACGTTGCGTGCCTGAAAATAATGATGGATTGGATATAGCGCCAAAAACATTAAAACAAAAAAAAAGAAAATTTAAATTAGTTTTTAAATACTTTTTTAATCAGAATTTCTAAATTTATGAAAAATTTTTGAAAGACGGATTGTTATGGTTTTTAGGCATCCGTGATCATTGGTTTTTTAACAGTAACAGAACTCCAAAAATATCGTATTCCCTATAATACAGACCCCGCCCTGAATTAGAGCCCCCCTCCCCCTTGAGGGGGTTGAAATATAAAACACCAGAAGACCCTATTTCCAGGGAATACAGTTACTTGCCTGTAGCGGCCCTTGGGGTGGACCGGGCGCGTCCAGCACGGTCACTTTGCACTGGGCACTGTCCACGCCATGCTCATTCTGTACATTGATTGTGTATGTGCCGCTGTCACTGCGCTCGGCTGCCGCAATGCTGATGCTGCTCAGGTGCTGCTTGTTCTCCAGGTCGGCATGTGCCGTGCCGTTGAACGGTTTGCCGTCAACTGTCCACGAAGCGATCGGTGCGGGCTCGCCTCAAACTCCGCGTTGATGTTGATCGGTTGGCCAGCCCGGACACGGATGTCCATCAGCGAGTTCAGGTTCAGCTTGGGCGCCAGTGCTCGTGGCTTCGCCGTTTTGGGCTCTGTCGGGTCGGACGGTTCGCCCTCGCCCGCCTTGTTTATCGCTTTGACACGGAACTGAAATTGAAATTTAATTACAAATTCAAAATTTCCATTTTGAATCCACGTTTGGCAATTTTAGGCAAATTTATTTTTTAAATCAAAAATTGTCGATGCTATAATTAAAAAACAATCAAAATAAAGAATTTGAGTATAACATTACTCTAAATATTCAAATTAATAATTCTTGATATCATTCGATAGCCGTGAAAAGTGAGTTTGTTCACTTTAGCCTATAAATTTAAATTAATTGAACAAATTTAAAAAAGCATGGACAAAAAAACGCAAATCCATGTTATTTTTTTTTGCTTTTCTACCTGATATTCTTCACCCGGCACCAGCCCAGACGCCGTTCCCTTGCACTGATTGCCCGTCACGTGGGCACAAGGCGTCCATAAGCCAGTTTTTGTCTTCTTCTCAATCACATAGCCGTCAATGGGTGCACCACCATTGCTGATCGGAGGCTTCCATTCCAACTGAAAATTTTGCTTTTTTAAATAAAAATTCCGAAAAATATATTTTAAAAAATTTGTTAAATTTTTATTTAAAATTTTTTTTAAATGAAAATTTCCAAAAAAAAATTATTTTCATTTAAAAAAAAAATTAAAAAATCAATTGTTTAACTTTTGAACAATTTTTTTTATTTTTAATCTTCAAAATTCAAAATTAATAACTCTCACAAAAAATTCTATTTTTTTGAAAAACCTTGGGAATTTTAAAAAATTTCTCAAAACATTTCCAATAAATCATATAAATGGTTTTTATTGAAATTTTCGAAGACGTTTTCAACAAAAATACAGTAGTTGCCGGAATACCGTATGCCAAAAACTCACATCCATGTGGTCCTTGTCCCAGTCGACCACCTTCACATCCTGCGGCTTGCCCGGCGCTTCCCACGGGTTCTTTGCCACCACACCGCGGTCCATGGCCAACGGCTTGGACTCGCCCTGTCGGTTGACTGCCTTCACACGGAACTTGTACTCCTTGCCCTCCACGAGACGGTTGACGCGCAGCTGCGTGTCCGGCGTCTCGCCGCACGGCACCCAACGGCCACCGTCGCCCTCCTGGCGTTCCACGGCATAATGCGTGATGGGCGAGCCGCCGTCATCGTCTGGCGTGTACCATTTGACGGTGGCACTGTCCTTGGTCACGTCACGTGCCTCCAACGGTCCGTTTGGCGGAGAGGGCACGTCCAGCACGACCACCAACACTTCAGCTTCGTCTTGTCCATGCTCGTTGGTGGCGATCAGTTTGTATGTTCCGCTGTCCATCCGTTCGGCGCCCAATGTGCGCAACTTGGTGTTGTTCTCGTGCGAGTTGTCAATTTTGGTACTGAAAATTTCGATGAAAATAAATTTGGGTGCAAGCATAATCATTAGGGTTGTAAATTATATGGACTAAAAAACGCGAAATATGGACATAAATATGGACTAAAAAAGCATGAAATATGGACTAAAAAGCTCAAAAATGACCAAATATGGACCAAAATATGGACTAAAAACTGCCAAAATATATGTTTTAAATATATATATTCAATATTTGCTTAAGTAAACTTAGAAATACAACAAACAACCAAAAAATGGATTTAAAACTTAAAAATTCAAAATTTTTATTGTCGACCATTGTATAAAAAACACCTCCAAGTTTGCCAATTTCAAAAAAATTATCATTTAAAAAAAGAAAAATTCGCAAAAAAATAGTGAACATATTGATTAAAAATGCCAAAATGACAACGAAAACTCAAATTTTTCGTATTTTTTGGGGTGCAATTTGTAAAAATTTCCAAAAAGTCAATCTTTAGGGGTGTATTTTTCGCTTTTTAAGATTTTTCTTGTGAAAATTTGCCAAAAATGGCCTAAATATGGACTAAAAAGGCAAAATATGGATTTATTCCCGAAAACCCCAAAATATGGATTTATATGGACTAAAAACCTTCACCAAATCAAAAAATTTTAATGCAGAAATGCTATATTTGAGCCTCTTTCTTCATAGCATATGCGCAGAAAAAATATGTTTAATCCATACAATTTATAACCCTAATAATCATAGAAAATATAAAAATTCGAAGTATCAAAAATTTGATTTAAAAAAATATTTCAATAAAGAATCTTAGGAAATTTTCATAAGAATTTCATTTTCTAGCAATTTTGGGAAATTTTTAGTAACCTACATATCATAAAATTTTAAAAAAAGTTCAAAAATTTTTTTATAAAAAACCATAAATTTTTTTCGTGAAAAATTCTGTTATAAAAATTTACAAAAAAAAAAATTTGCGGGGTGGAACGAACTGCTCCGAATAGTACCAACCGATCAGATGTGCCGAGCTGAGTGCCGTTGATCAGCCATTGGCACTTTGGATCAGGTTCACCGTCCACGGGCACATTGAACTCAATGGTGCCGCCCTTTTTGATCCGAATCTCCGGCATTGCTGATCGGTCAATTTTTGGCGCCAGCCGTCGCGCTTTGGCCAACAATGTACGGCTTGGATTTGACGGTGCTGACTCGCCCGCTTTGTTGACGCCCTTGACACGGAATTGGTACTGTTTGCCTTCAACGAGCCCATCAACGCGTGCGTCCGTTTTGCTGGCCGGCACTTCCGTGGCGTATTCCCATTCGCCGTTGCCAAGCCGCTTCTCCACCACGTACTTCTCTAGCGGAGCACCGCCGTCCTGAAAACTCAGAGCAGTTTTTGCTAATAATGCCAGGCTGTTTCATTACAAAAATAGCACAGAATTGACCAAAATGGGCTCAAAAAAAAAACTAAATCGCCGTGCCGCTTTGAAATGGTCAGAAAATTTTGAAAATAGCATAGAAAATCATTAAAAAATCTCTCCATTTATAAAAAATGCCTTAAATGGTCAGAAATTTTGAAAATAGCATAGAAAAATCATTAAAATCTCTCTCTTTATAAAATCTAAAAAGACAAATTACTTCAAAACTCCGAAAATTTCCTAGTAAATTTATAGTATAAAAAGCTTAAAAATAAAAAATAAAACATCCGAAAATTTCCTCATAAAATTATGCTAACAAACTAATTAAAAAAGCTGGCGCCATCAAAATAACCCACATCCGTTGGCGGTGTCCACTTCAGGTCGGCCCAGTTTTTGTCCCAGTCAACAATGTCCGGTGTTCCTGGTCGGTCGGCCTTTTCGAATGGGTCCTTGGCCACCATAGATTTTGGAGCCTCCAATGGGTCCGATTCGCCGTAACGATTAACCTGGAGCAAAAAAATTTTAAAAAATTAAAAATTTATAAAAAAATGAAATTTTTACCGCTTTGACACGGAATTTGTACTCGTGGCCCGGCTGCAGGTCGTCCAGCGCAATGCGCGGCTCTGTGCTTTCGCCAGCCGGCACCCATCGTCCGGTGGCCAAGTCCTGCTTCTCCACCACGTAATGGGACACCGGTGCACCACCGTCATCATCTGGCGGATTCCAATCCTATTTTTTGAAATTAGCAATTAAATGACAAAATGAAGGAAGGCATTGATGCTGACCAATGTGCATCCGTTCTTGTTCACATCGGAGATGTTCAGCGGTCCGCGCGGTTCACCAGGCCTAAAACAAATGTAAAAAAAAAGTTGAGACGGAAATTTTAAAAAAATCGGGATTTGAGAACTGCCTCAGGACCAGATTTCGGGATTAAAACCTGGGTTTTCGAGATCCTGGCCCTTGTGAATCATTTTTAATATACTCGAATTCCGGACCGGGATCCCGAAAAATATGGACCGGATTATGTCCCCGTCCAGTCTCGAATATAGAGTGTGGTAAGAAAGTAAAAAGTATACGGTAATTTTTTAAACAAAATATACTGTAATGGAAACAAAAACGGTATAACAGTATTGACACATATAATGATAAATTTTCTGTGGATTTAATAATTCTATTTACAATTAGACACATTTTTTTCTTGCTGGTTGTACTATACAGTACGACACTTGCCTGTCCAACACGGTGACCAGCACTTG
>CP049707.1:22147841-22172423 GCA_004148225.2 Heterodera glycines
CTCGTCCACCAAATATTTTGAAAACTGTGATTTTTTTGAAAAATTTTCAGCAATTTTGTTTTTGAAAAAACATATTTAATAATTCATCATAAAATCTTGAAAACAAGAAATTTTCTTATAAAATTTTCTGAGATTTTTAGATGAAAAAGGCCTAAAAAAAAATTTTATGGGGCCACATTGCCGAATTTTGAATTAAATTTAATGTCATTGTATGCTTTTTTCCCCCCTCCAAATTTGTCTTCTCACAATCAGAAACCACTTTATTATGGTTAAGAAAATGACAGAATTTCTAAATTCATATTTCAGAAAAAAGAATGAGTTGAAAATTTTCCAGAAAATATAAAATGGTGCACCAATTAGTCCATAGTTTTATTTTTGGTACTTATTTCCTTTACATGATACTTGCCTATAAATGTGTTTTAGAAATTAGTGAAAATAAGTGTTAAGGGGTTTTTTGGGTCGCGATCACGAATACAGCATCCATTTTTGCCAATTTCGAACCCCTGACCCGGACTCGAACAAAAATAAAATTAGAAAATTTGTATGGATGATATCCTCATTGGCATCTTGCCAATGAGGGTATTATTGGTACAGTAAGCCTATAAATTCTTTGTCCTTGTACAGCTCTCGCAGTGAATGGTAGTGCTGATCTGAGCCCGGATTCGTGATCAGCGACCCCCAATACTCCTTAAAATTTTTTAAATAAATTCATGTTTATTTTTAGGAGGAAGCCATTCCCACATTTAATTTCCTCAACGGTGTCGACAATCGGTAAAAATTTTATTTAATATACGCTGTTTAAAAAGTGGTCATTTTTGGATTTTATTAAGAACCAAAGTGGATGAGAGGATCTTTTTGGGATGTAAAAAAATTATTTAAAATGATACATAAATAAGAAAAAAAAATTTGAAATTTTTTTATAAGCAAATTTCTTGAAGAATTTTTTTGTTTTGACCATTTTCAGCGATTTTTTGATAAAATTTGAAAAAAAAACTTATTGTTAATAATTTATCATAAAATTTTGAAAAGTAGAAATTTTTTTATAAAAATTTTTCTAAGATTTTATCTTTATATTTAAATACAGAGTCATAAAAAATGGACACAGTTCCTCAGCAACATTGGCATCCTAAAAACGCTTCTTTTTCTTTTCAGTTACGTCGCCGCCGCGCTCTATCCGCCCGCTAATATTCAAATCAGTGCAAAAGAAAATTCCGCAACCGCGCTCCAATTATCGTGAGCATAGAGAGGGTGGGATGAGAGGGCGCAGCTCGTCCACCAAATATTTTGAAAACTGTGATTTTTTTGAAAAATTTTCAGCAATTTTGTTTTTGAAAAAACATATTTAATAATTCATCATAAAATCTTGAAAACAAGAAATTTTCTTATAAAAAATTTTCTGAGATTTTTTCTTGAAAAAGGCCTATAGCGAAAAGTTATGGGGCCACAAAAATGGGAATTTTAGTGCCAGAGGCCCCACATAACCAGCAGGTTTATTCACTTTTAAATTTCGGGGGAGGGACGAGCTACTCCCGCATTAGCATTAGATGGGGTGAGGAGCTTTTGTTCCCACGACGTTTTGGTTTTTGGTTTAAACTTTAATTAAAGTATTAAATAAAATCAAATTTTTTTTGTCTCGTACAGAGGAAGGTTTGAAGAATTTTCCACGCCGGATTGTCATTTCCATATGCTGGACAGTCCACAGCCAATTCAGACCGTTTGCGAAAAAATTTGGGGCTATACGGACGAGGCGTTGGTCAGTCAGTCCAACCAATAATAAACATTTCATTTTCAAGCCTAATAATCCAAACACCTTACTTTTCATAAAGAATTATCAATTTTCAACAATTTTAATTCATTTTTCTTAACAATTTAATATTTAGTCAATTTTTGCGGAATTTTAATTTCCATGTGTTCTTCGTTTCTTTCCCCATATTTTTGCAATTTTTGAAGGGCATTTGATTAAGAAAATTGAAAAAACAAATTCGGCGTGACATGGAAACGAATTAAATACGAAATTCAACTATTAATATATAATAGATAGAACCAATTAAGCAATTGGTGAGAAAATGTTAATTAATTGTTGTTCAGCATGCAATGAAAGCGATCACTGCATTGCGAGAAGAGAAGCTGAAAATGCGAGAGGAACAGCTTGAGCAAAAGATTTTGGTAGGAAAATTTAAAAAAAAATGGAAATGAAATGAAATTTAAATTTTTTTTAAATTTTTCAGAAAGACAAAGAGGAGAGACAGAACGCATTTGCGGCCGCGGCAGAGGAGCGGCGGTTGCAAGCCGAACAAGAGCTGGAGGATCAGAGAAAAGAATGGAAGAAATTGTCGATGGAAAAGGACAGCAATAATAATGATGGGAAAATTGATGATAAATGATTGAAAGAAGAGTCCCTTTTTTGTTTTTCAATGAGAAATTTTTACGTAATAAATTTATCATTAAATTCCTTAAAAATGCGCGAATTATGTAGTAATTTAAATGGTAGGCATTTTGGCGTTTTGTTTTTTACGCCAGCCAATTCCTTTGGAAAGACATTTTAATGCATGTGCATAACTCACGACAATTTCAACACCCATCAGAAGTTTCTTGTTTTAATTTAAAATTTTTGTTTGTTAAAATTCGATGAAAAAGTGCGAAAAAATATAGGAGGAATTAAAAGAAGAATTTTTTTATTAGATGTGTAAAGTAAAATTAATATGAATTGGTTTATCGTACAGCAGGTGCGGTGCCATTGTTTTTATTAACACATCTAAAAGCCGATTTTTTCGTCCATTTTCGCATAAATGCCGCCCGATACTGACCAAGGCAATGCACGCCGTCAGCGCCGACGTTCATCAAGAGGACTTAATGACTCGTAAGTGTCACGAAACGAATGTTTTTGGAAGAATGTAAAGTCTCCGCCCAGGATAGGTAGCTTCAATTACAATCAATAATATGGATTGCATTTTACTAGAGCTCGACCTTTTGAAAAAGGACCTGGATTTCCTGAGCAGGGCCCCTGGTCCGATTTCACACAACATTTTACCAATTTAAAAAAAAATTTTAAATCAATCTGATCAGGGCCCTCGGTCCGAGATTTCGCACAAAATTTTAATTGATTCGAATCATGATTCGAAATAAAAAATTCCCTCCCCCTCCCCTAACAGTGGCTGACAGAGCTACATTTGTACAATGCTAGAGAAAATTGGGACTCAAACTTTTACATATTTTAGGGGTTCCAAAACCTTAATTTAAAGGAAATTTATAATTTCCATTTGTTTTAGTCTGTCCACGCATTGCAATTTGTATGAGCTGTTGGCCCTGCCAAAAACGGCCACTGACGAAGACATCAAAAGTTGTTTTACTAAACTTATTAAAAAAAATTTTTTGACGTTTCTTTATTTTCCACAACAAATTTCAGGGGCGTATCGGCGCATGGCACTGAAATACCATCCGGACAAAAATCGGAATGATCCCGAGGCGTCCAAAAAGGTTTTCATTTAAGATGAAAACAATTTTTTGACTCATGTTCAAATCAGTGATTCATATGGGGAAAGTCAATTCATTAATAAGTTAGACTGATCGGTTAAATGATAATTCTATAGTTAGTTCCCTTTTTTTGAACAAAATTTCAATGTCCTAAAAATTACTGTATTCCCGGAAAAACCGGGACCGGGATTGACCGAGACCAGAATAGCCGGGATTCCCGGGCCAGTTCCGGTCAGGGAACCCATGGAAACCTAATCACGCTAACCACATTCAATATTTGGCGTTTTTTGTGAACATGGACCTAAATTTTCGAGACAAACTTCTTTGATTCCCATTTTTTTTTTGTAGTTCCAAGACATCAATTACGCCAATGCCGTCCTTTCCAATCCGACGAAGCGACAAATTTACGACCGATACGGCGAGATGGGTCTGAAGGTTTGCATTCATTTTTCTACATTTTCGGCGCCATGAGTTCTGGGGTTATGTGAGTATTTTCAGATGATGCAGCAATTCGGCGAGGAAAACATGTCATTGGCACTCCGTCCTTGGCTGAAGGTATACATAATTTATTTTATTTTTTCGTACGACTCATTGTCACAAAGGTATTCCGTCATTTTGGAATGTTTAATAAAAGAGTAAAATTTTAAAAAATGCTTTGGTATTACATTTTCAGTCAATACCGGAAACTCCGAAAAATTCTGGGATTTGGGCGTTAAGGGTCGGTCCGAAAAGTGAAATTTTTGGGGAATGAAAACGAAAGCATGACGGAAAGGACATTGTCAATCTCTGAGCAGGGCCCCTGGTCCGATTTCACACAACATTTTACCAATTTAAAAAAAAATTTTAAATCAATCTGATCAGGGCCCTCGGTCCGAGATTTCGCACAAAATTTTACCGATTTTTTTCAATTTTTTAAATAAAAAATTCCCTCCCCCTCCCCAAACAGTGGCTCATCTGTATCATCGCCGTGCTGACTTGTGGCTGTTTTTGCTGCTGCTGTTGTTGCTTCGGCTGCTTCAAGTGTTGCTGCAACTTTTGCTTCGGCGCCTGCAAACCGGAGGACGCGTCCAACGCCGACTTTAGCGTAAGAATGGGCGAGGAACTCGTTGACAGTCTGGGCGTGGTTAGGTACCGGTACAGGAAAAGATTTTACATGAAATTCACGTGAACGAACGCCTGTTTTTTTATGTTTTGGTTGCTACAATCCTAATATTATCCCCCCACCCCTCAAAAAAAGGAAGAATTTTTCGCCTTTTTTTCAAAACTATGAAAAAGCTTACAATTAGTTAGTAATTCATCATAAATTTTGTAAAAAAAATGCTAGAAACTTCAAAAATAAATTCGCGAGTTTTCTAAAATTTATAAGATTTTTTTTTCTTGAGAAATTGTATTTAGAAAATTTCTTTCTAAAAAATTTTATGAAAAAAAAGACACGGGTTAGAGGAGATGTAGTACACCTCTATTTTTCAAGGTGTGATAAAAAAAATGGAAAAAAGTATCTTGACAACTTTGGCTGCTCATCATTTTTCCGATACCCATATAAAACTGGCTTTAACAAACATTCATTGTATATATATATATATTGTATGTTTGTATTTAATATTTGTATGTGTTATGTGTATTGTATATGCTTACTTATTATTCTATTTCATTTTTTTCTGCGTTTTATTAAATCTGTTGTGTTTTTCTGTCATTTCTTTTTTTTATTACTCATCTTTTTAAATGAAATTTGATATGCTTTAGTCCCAACATTTTACTGGGATGTTTCATAAAAAATGACTCCCTCTCTCTTTGTATTTTCTTGCAATTTTCTTATAAATTTTTTTTTATTATATGAAAAATTGGGAGGGTCATTTTTTATGAAAACATCTAATTAATACCTTGGAGAATTTTGTTTTTCTACACATAGAAGCGAGAGACACAGGGAGGGCGAGGAGTATGACGGCACAATTCCTACAAAAATTCAATTACTTTTGATCAATCAATCACGGATAAAAGGTCCCCTCCCCCTCCTCTCCCACTCAATAAAATTTTAAAAATTTAAACCGAAAAAAAAATCATGAGCCCCCGTTCATTTAGAGAATTGCATCCGATTTTTTTCGCTTTCTCTCATCATTTATTGTTAAATAATGGTCGTGTTTCTTCTCTCTTTGTCTCCCGTTCACCATGCTTTTCCGCTTTATTCTCCCTCCCTCCACAATTGCTTATTTTTTCCCATTTGTATGTCTCTCTCTTTTTTACAATTAATTTAACAAATTGCACTCAAATTTTAAAATTGCTTACCGGCGGCGATTGACTCCCCCCCCCCGGTTCCCAAAATTTTTTTTTGAAAAATCGTCCCGTTATGTTCAAAATTATTTTTGGAATTTATATAATTGTGGCAAAAATGAGCGACTGATTCCATTTTCTTTTTAAATTTTCAGCCCTTTGATGCATTTGATGACGTGGAAAGTCAGCCAGTTCGCGCTCAACCGGCAGGCAGCGGCACCAGTGAAGCAACGGTCAGCAGAACCAACTGACAATGGAGGGGAGAGGGAGAAGAAAATTCTTAAGAAAATAACAAAAAAAAAAAAAGGAAAACCGGTATAAAGACGACGACAATTTTTTCGAGGACGCTGATCTCTCATCTGGCATTAATTACGACCAATTCCGAACCCCTGACTTGAACCCAAACAAAAAGTCGGAACTTTCGTATCGAAACAAAATGCGCAAATCGTTTTTTTGAATTCTCGGTTTTTGTTCGGATCCGGGGTTCGAAATTGGTTGAAATGGATGCCGGATTCACTGGTCAGCGACTCCGAAAACACCCTGGATCGTGTTTTTACAATGCTAATTTTTTCAAAAAGTGGGGTGGGAGACAAATTACAGTACAACCGAAAATTTAAATGAAATAGTCTACGAAAAAAGAATACAGTAAGAGGACGATAAATACCGTACGCCTCCACCCACCCCCTTCAGCAGTTCACCACCGCCGCCGCCGCCACCATCACTTCTTCCTCCGTGCGCATTGACATGGAATGTCATCCGCCTGTTGCTGACCACAAAGCTTGTGTCGCGCGCAACGAGCCCCCGCCACCGTACTCGGCACCGCCGCCACCGTACACCGCTGACTCGCCCATCACGGCACCGGCACCTTCTTATGGTGCAATGAGTGCCAAAGAGTGAATGAGTGCAGTGCGAGAGACACAGGGAGGGCGAGGAGTATGACGGCACAATTCCTACAAAAATTCAATTACTATTCGTTTTACACACAAATCATTCACTAATTCGCGTGACCTTTCTACCCGTCCTCACCCATTTTTTTATGTGTTCGACTCCCAATTTTCATTCATCCATACTTTTGTTTTTGTTCGAATTTGACACAATTTTTCAGACTCACAAATCAACAACATCTTT
The DNA here is from genome assembly GCA_004148225.2 of Heterodera glycines. Classification (NCBI taxonomy): domain Eukaryota; kingdom Metazoa; phylum Nematoda; class Chromadorea; order Rhabditida; family Heteroderidae; genus Heterodera; species Heterodera glycines. The sequence goes on from CP049707.1 coordinate 22,154,712, forward strand.
GACACGAAACATTGTTTGTTTAACACACTGCTGCTGCTTTTCTCTTCTCTATTCCCGATGTGATTGGAATATGATTTGTGTTATTTTTTATAATGGCTGATCAGTGTGATTCACACAGTTTTGGTCGAAGCTCAAATTTAACAAAAGTTACCGGTATGCATCAACGCAATGCCATTCATTGGATATTGTTTGTTGTTGCCACATTGATCAGTCTGATCATGATGACTTTGCCATCTTTTATCATGCATTGATCAGGGCCATTTTCTACATATCCGTTGGGTTTCAGTCGGTTTCTGACAACAAATTTCCCTCTCCTATAATCACAAAACATGGATTTTGTTTCCCCTAATGCAGCACGGGCTCCCTCCCCTATTTTGATCTAATAAATTTGCTATTTTTATGTATTACATACCAATTCAACATTGTATTATTTAAATATTTTTTATCATGATATTAAAAAATGGCGCTGCTGATTAATGAGAATTGATAATATAAACACACGAATTTATGTTGTATATTTAAATATCTATTCAATTTTTTTTACTAAATTTAATTTTGTAGAGTTCTTACCCAATAAAAATGAATGATGAATGCATAAATTGGATTTTCAATATTTCATTCATTCATTTCTATTCTTGAAACTCTTACACCACAGAGAAAATCTTTTTTTGATTTTAATTTAAAATCCTTTTTTTGAGTGTCATGGAGGAGGAAGCAACTTTTGTTCCGTCTCCGCCCACCCAATTGTCAGCCGGACCAACCTTCTTCAGTCGGGCTAAGGTCCTCCCTCCATTTTGGGAAAACAAAAAGCAATGGCTTAAACACGCTTTCGATTTAGTTTATTTCCCAAATTCGGAGTTAAATCGGCCATTTTCGAATTCCCGAACCCAAAACTCCTTAAAAAAGAAAGTTCATTAAAATTCGTAAACATCATTATTTGAAATTTCCCATGTGTAGTTTTGTTAATTTCTCGAATTTGCGTAATTTTGTCTCGAATTCCTACAATTTTTTGTGTTTGGAATGAGGGAGGGGTTCTAAATGCAACAATTAGAAATATCAAAAAATTGCTTACTTTTCTTTCCCATCCCTCATGCTTTTCGGCATTCAGAATGATCTGGTTTACGCCCTGTTGCTGCTTTTCTCTGCACTGATCGCCGCTGCTTTACGGCTGCCAAATTCGAATGCCATCCGTCTCCAATTGGACGGTCTGATCGGTCTGTCAATCGCTTACATTGTCGGCGGTTGGATGGCACTCTGTTCGCTGATCATTGTCTTTGCGCATTTGGCTCTGATCACTTTTGTCAGATGTCCGAGGTGGGTTTTGACATTGAAAATAGGAAGATATACAATTTTCTTCCGATCAATGCTTATTTTTTTTATTTCGATCATTTTTTCCCATTTTCATGCAAATTTTGGATAATAGTGGAGAAATGTGAAAAACTTCAGCGTTTTTTTGGAAAAAATTAGTAATTTCAGATAAAATTTTGAAAAAAGATTTTCTTGAGACTTTCTTTAAATAATATCTGATTTTTTGAATTTCTAGCATTTCGAAAAAATTTTAATTGGTTTTTTTTACTCATGGGTCCGAGGTTCAGAGTTGGTCAAAATGGGTGTCATATTCGAGCTCAGTGGTTACTAAAAAGCCTGGTCCGAGATCTGATCGTATTCATGATCAGCTCATTTTCTTACTTACTCCAAATACAATTCACAAATTTTTTAAATTTTTTTTTTCATCAAGACATGATTCTCTCACGTATTATCAATTTTTTGTTCACTTTCAGTCGTCTCACCAACTTTTCCTTTTTTGGCACTTTCATCTTCTTGGCACTGCTCCGGTGCCAACATTTTGTGGGTCTGCCCCGCCTGGAATTTGTCACCAATGCCATCCAACTGATCATGACATTGCGGGTCGGCAAACAGTCGATTTAAATTAAAAAATATTTAAAATAATCAGGCCATTGGATTGGCTTATGAAATTGCGGACATTCGACGAAAAAAGGATGGCACAGATGGTGTAAAAAATGGCAACAATGACACTGCTGAACGTTATGAACACGAGCCAAATGCACTGGAGGCGTTCAATTACCTGTACAGCTTCACTGGGCTGTTCACGGGTCAGTGAAAATGGCACTTAGAAATTAATTTGAAATTTTCATAAAAAAATAAATAAATAACCCTTCTAGGAGTGATTGAAATTCCATATTTTTAATTATTTTTTAAATTAATTTTTATCTTTTTATGCGATTTTTCCCCATACCTCTTGTAAAAGTGATCTGAAGTGCACCAAAATTTAAAGGATAATGGAATATAATGACCAGACAAAAGCAAAAGGATTACATGGCAATAAGAATTTTGGTTTTTTTATTTTTGGAATATTTTTACAAAAAAATATATTAAAAAATAATTAATGGATTATATTAGGTGTAATTTGTTTTTCTATTTCAAGGCCCTTACTACACCTACAAAACATATTCGGATGCCATTGTTCGTCCTACACCGATTCAATGGACCAAATTGGCACCATTAATATGGCAAAAAATGCAAACACTTTGCTGGACATTGCCAGCACTTGTTTTGATGACTTGGCTTGACCCATTGAATGTACGGAGAAACCAAAAATGATATTTTGAAGAGAGTTAGAAGAGGGGAGAGAGAGAGAGAATGGAGAGAAATAGTGAGGGAGGCTGAGAGGGGAGAAGAAGGAAGAAGTGGAACATGAAGAGAAAGAATGGGGCAAAAAAGAAGAGGAAGTGGGAAGGGAAAAGTGAGAATGGGAACGGAAGGGAAGATGAAAATTGAGAGAGAGTGGACAAAAAGTTCACCCTGGATATTTCCTCTCCTTCCTCACCATTCCGTTGTGCACATGTGCCGAAGATTGGGGAACAGGAGGAGGAAGAGGAAAGAAAAAGGAGGGGATAACATAAACCGAGAAATTAAAAAATTTTTTTACCAATTCTTTATCCAAGACTACGAAACTCTCGATTTAATTTAATATAATTTATTTATCAATGTTTTCTATAAGGCAATTCGTGGCCCACAAATTGACGAGTACAGCTTGGTTAGCCTGTTTATATGGGCAGCATTGGCGTTTGTCTACATGCGTATGCGTGTCTATTCGGCATGGATGGTCCGTATTTAACTTTTAACTTTTTTTTTTACTATATCCAATCGATTTTAATAAAATTGACATCTGTAGCAATACCGTATCTGACCAATTTTTACTATGTATTTTATTAATTTGCCAAAAAAAAACATTATTTTTATTTTTTAAATTTATTAAGGTTGCCGAGTCGATTTGTCTGTTGGCCGGCATTGGCATTTATCCCAGCGATGGGCACAACGGCGTTGGCATTGGGCCAAAGAATAAACGGGCCATTGAGTAAAAATGAAATTAAAAATTTTTTAATGAAATTTTTCAAATTTTTAAAGCCATTTGGATTGCAACGATTCTGCGGTGGCATTGGATGCGGAGACCATTCGCAATTTGGACATTCCATCCATTGAGCACTCGGACGGCTTTCGTTCCGGAATGCGCGCTTGGAACAGGTGTTTATCAAATAAAAAAGAATACTAATTATATTTTTAACTGACTAATTCAATGTTTTAGCCTTGCAAAAACAGAATTTCAAACAAAAGATTTTCAAAAAAAATTCATAAAAATTTCTTTTAAGAAAATTTAAAGAAAGGAATTTTTTGAAAAGTTTTTCTCTACTGATTTTTTTAAATTTTATTATAAATTAGTAAAATTTTTTTCGAAAAATAACTTTTTGACTAATGAAGCAAAAAAATTTATTTTCACTCATTTGAATCAAATTTTTTTGTCTGTTTATTGATTTTTTTTAATATCCTCCGGATAAATTTCAAAAATTTTAATCTATATGAAAATTATTTAAATTTTCAATGTGATAAATTTTCCTGATATGTTAAGGACTGTCCAGTTTTGGTTGGCTAACTTTGTCTACCATCGCACCAATCGTTCGTACAGGTGAGAGGCGGCAATTTTGCACATATTTTCAAACCAATTTTTGTGCCATTGTCTTACCAGGATGCCGTACACAATGTTCGTGAGCGCATTTTGGCATGGCATTCACCCTGGATATTTCCTCTCCTTCCTCACCATTCCGTTGTGCACATGTGCCGAAGATTGGCTGTTCAAGACGTTCCCGGAACGGCCAGCATGGCTTCGGCATTTGTACTTGCTTAGCTTATTTTTTCAAATTTCGGCACAAATTAATGCGACTAACAATAAGATTAAGTCGAAGTGCCTAAAAAAGCCGAGAAATTTCTCTAATAATAATACAATCATTGAGCAGAAAAAACTCATATTTTCTTTTGGAATTTATTTATTTTTTTCTACACAAATGTTTTTTTAAATTTCTAACCCAATTTGACTCTTATTTTTTTTTCGCTGAAGTAGGCAAAGTATAGTTAATCGATTTTTCTGGCCATTGCGCCTATAAATCTTCAGACTGATACGATATATATATATACCGTAGCCTTGGAGAGATGTTATTCCTTCCCATTTTGAGCCTAATTAATTCAAGACCTAATTTTCTCATTAATTTAAAGTAGAGCTGGTCGGGACCGGGACTGGTACTGAAAAAAACGGGCACAACTGAGTACCCGTCCCGGTTTTGACCAGTTTTGACCGGGACCGGGACTAGTCCCGGGTTTTTCCCGGTTTTCCCAGCCAAAAATTCCCGGTTTTTCAATCCGAAAATTCCCGGTCCCGGTTTTTGTCAAAAATCCCGGTCCCGACCAGCTCTAATTTAAAGGATTCATTCTCATTAGCAACATGTCTGCTCTCTGTTCCCTTTTCAGGTGGTCCTTTGTCCGAATGCGCGGCTTTGAAACGATGGCCTGCGGCTTTCTGTTGCTGGACGGATGGGACACAATTCGGCTATGGTCAAAAATGTAAATTCAAAATTATCCAATTTTAGGTTTTTGTTTTTAATTTAGGTATTTCTGGCTTCATCTGACAATGTTGGGCACAATGTTGGCATTGAAAATATACAAAATGTTGAAATGAAAATAAAATTTTGTTTATTGTATGTTAAAATGATATTTTATTTTTTGAACTTTTTGTTTATGGATGAATGTTGTAAATTTCACGTGCAGAACACTTCAAAATTGCGCTTCTATGATAAATTGAATTGGAAAAAATTAGGTGATTTCCATTTTTTATTTATTGATTCTCAAATTTTGAAAAAATGAATTTTTTAAATTTTACGTAAATTAGTCAAAATTTTCTTCGATGGGATCTTGAACTGACAAATGAGAGCAAATTCAATGGCAGCGCTCCTTTTTGGTAATGAATTCATTTTGTATAATTTAATAGTTTTTTTATACATTTTGTTTCTTTTCTTTAAATTTAGCGCCAAGATTTGCATAAAAAAAATTTTTTGGAATATTTTTTTTTGGAAAATTAGTAATTCAGCATAAAATTTTAAAAAAGTCGGCTATAAAATTTTTTTATATATCTTTAATTTTCTAATCAAAAAAAATTTTTTTTTGAAAAAAAAAATTCTGGATGAACTGTTCCGGCGGGGTGGGGGAGGGAAGAATGAGCTGCTCCCACTGCTGATGAGTGTTTCCCTGCAAAATGGCACATACACTTATTTGTTAGCGGGGTCGTTTTCGTACGGGCCGTTTTCGTACGAGCACAAGTTTTTGGCTATAACGTTTTTCTTTGCCAACCAAATCCAACATTGTTGGTGTCATTCGATAGCCCTATGTATCCTCTATTAGCCTGCAAAATTTCGAAAAATTTCGTTAAGGTTCAAAAAAGTTATGGCCAGAAGAATTCAAAAAACCAAATTTTCCAACTTTTTTGGCTCGAACTTTTTTTGAACTTGACGAAATTTTTTGGAATTTTGCAGGCTAATAGAGCATCTAAAGAGCTTTCGAATGATACCAACAATGTTGGATTTGGTTGGCAAAGAAAAAAGTTATAGTCCAAAAACATGTGTTCATACGAAAACGGCCCGTACGAAAACGGCCTGGCCCCCACTTAGCCAACTTTTTTTTTTGCATTACGTCCAATTTGGCTCCCCCCAAAAAATTGCTCTTTCAAGCGCATCCTTTTCTAACGCCGTAGACGAACATTCACACCACCACAAAATAATTTGGGTGTGTGTCTGTTTTTCTGTGTACTTAGTTAGAGAGGTAAAAAAGGGGACGGGGGAAACAGAAGTGGGTCCCCAACTTGGGGCGAATGCCAACCGCCGCGAATGCCAAGCAACCCCGAAAGCCATTTTTTTGCAATTGGATTTGGTCCATGCCGGTGCTTCTCCGCCCCGCATTCTTCCGGACGGATCTTTCACCCATCCCGTGCCACAACAACATGCCCTTCTAACGAGTAAATAAGTGTCCTTGACATTGGCACCAATAGATCCTCTCCTAAAGCTTTACACCACTTTTTTGGCCAAATCCTATGCCGCCGTCGAAATTAGGGGGGGGGGGGAATTTGTTAAAAATTTTCAATGAAAAATGCCCAAAAAAGTCCCAAAAATGCCTCTTTTGTTTAGCATCAATGTTGCCAAATTTGGTTAAAATCAGCTCCATTTAAACAAAGTTATTATAAAAAGCCGGTCGGAAAAAGCCCATTTGGCGCTTATTGTTGGTTGGCAAAAACGAGCATTTTTGGCATGCCGTTGCCCGTCGGCGTTTTTATTTAAATTAATTGTAAGGCCAAGAAAGGAAAAAATTAGTTTGTGTATTAAAGCTGCTTGTTGTCAAAAATTTCACGGGACTCATTAGCGATACTTAAAAGATTGAGAGATTTTTCAACGAAATGATACTCCTTTACAATACTCTAAAGCAAATTTACATATTAATTAATCCCATTGGTAAAGCGCAAATTATTTATATCCATTTAATCTCTTTTCTCACAACATATATCCCCGCTTCTCCCATTTTTTTCCGTTCCATAACTCACAAATTTTTGAACGAGTTCATTCTCTCGAGATTCAGTCGGCGGGCATAATCCGAGAGCTAGGAGCAAAGGGAGCGGCGAAATTTTTTTTTATTATTTAATTTGGGACATTATTTTTTATTATTTAATTATCGAATTTAATTTTTAATTTGGCGATTTTATTTATTTTAATTTGGCGAATTTAATTAATTTATTTTGCTTCTTTTTTGTCCATTCCCTCACACGTATTCGGTTCTAATTGCACACCCATGGGATTTCTGCTGATTTTTGGGGATGTTCATTTATCCAGGGCCCAGATTTTTGCTTATTCCTCCCTTCCCCCAAATCAAATCCCCGATTTTCCCTTCCCGTCCCTTTCGGCATCATCTGCTAGGCTGGACACCCCAGCATTTTTCTTCACTATATTTTTGTTTTAAATTTTCCTAAATATTTCCTATTTTTGAATTTAAAAATGCAATATTGTAATTAAAGAGTACTTTAATTGTGTGTGTGCTAATGATCATTAGCAACAATTTTTCAAAAAAACAAAATTTTCATTCATTCATTAATCATTCCCATGGGAAAAATGCCAAGCAACACAGAAAGACATTTTTTTGCACTTTCCAAGTCCATTTGTTCTAATGGAAATTTAGAATTTTAAATTAAATTGGCATTTTTTCTCCTATTTTTCCTATAAAATAAATTTTTAATTAGTTCATTAATTTAGAAAATTTCAAGCTCTCCTTGGTCTACGTAGAGAAATTTTAGAGGGGAGTTATTTTAAAAAAACTAGCCGAAACTCGAAAAAATCGTTTTTTTTGAAATATTTAAAATTTCATTTCGGCCGGAGGGGGGGGGGGGTGGACTCGTGCCCTCACTTCACCCTTCCATGGATACGAGAGTTTACATGGATTGAAAAATACATGGTTTAAAAGAATTTCATTTTATGAATTTTATTTGCTAAGAAAAAAAAAATTTTTTTTTTGAAGTTAGCTTCAGTTTTCCTTTATTTCTGTGCCCGAAGATGCATTTATTATTGGCATGAAAATTTTCAAGGCAATTTTAATAAAAAATAAAAAATTTGGCCTTCCTTTTTTGTCCTTGGATTATATAAATACATATTATTACCAATTTTCGCCTATCAATCACAAAAATTTCCACCCACTTTTTTATGGAATTATTTTCTTCTGTGGTTGGCCCCGCTTAAATGCCTTTCTTCTGCCGCCGAAATTCCCCTGAGGGTATTATGTTTTTTTGTTTTTCTGTTTTGCTTGGCCCATTTTGTGGTGTGGCACAAATTATTGAGTCATTCATATCATAAATGTTCCATTCATCGCCCCGAGGCAAGCAAAATAATAATTGGAAAGGGCGCATTTTGTTTCATTTCTTTTAAACGTCCGTCCTTAATGAGATGATGATGTAAATGCATGGACAACCAATTTGCATTTCATTTTCAGTTAATGTTACAAAAAAGAAAAAGTCATAAATTTATTTTTTAAAATAATGTAGTAAAAATAGTTTAATAATAAATTTATCTTATTATAAGTTTATTTTTAAAATAATTTAATTAAATATTATAATGATAATGTTAAATAATTTAATATTTTATGAAATTTAATGTTTAAAATAATTTATTAAAGTGTTTTATAATAATATTTTTATCATAAGTTATAAAATTAATTTTAAAATTATGTATTAAAAATTGTCATAATACTCCTAAATAAATCTATTTTGTATTTTGCAAAATTAAATTTATTTGATTTATAATAAAATTTAGAAAAAATGCTTTTACAATATATAAAAGTGTATTTTCTCAAGTTTAAATTTTGTACTTTAATAAAAAAAAATTCATTGCCTTTTATAAAATCTCCGAAGACAACAACATTACATTTTGGCGCGTAATATGTGCCTTCATCATCACATTAATTAAATATATTCCTTTTCCGCCATTTTCCATCCAAATTTTTTTTTTCGGGGGTCCCAAAATGCCGTCCAAAAATATTTTAGCTTTTTATTGCCCAATGCTGCTGCCGTAATGGGAAGGAGCGAAGACAGACTTGTTTTGCCGGTGTTATTGGACCCATGACGATAACGGCACGGGTGGTGGTGGAGGAGATGGGTGGGTGGGAGGTTTCATCAACGTGTGCCGTCCTCTCCCGCCCCCTTTATCCCCGGGATGGGTTGGCTCCTCACCCAGTGGCATTAAGTCAGTCTCTTGTGGCCAATCTTGGCCAATCTGTGTCCTTGTCTGCTTGCTTGCTTTCGTCCGTCCTGCTGCCTCCATCCCCCTCCATGAACTCCTTCCTCCCCTTTTTGGCAAATTGGATTTTGGCACACTCATTGGTGCCGAGTTGAAGGAGGAGGAGGATGAGAAGAAGCATTGGAGTTTGGAAAATTTGATCCCCAAAAATGCAAAATTAGTTATTTTTGGCGAAAAACCCGGTTATAAAATCCTGCTTAATTTGAAAAATAACACTAAAAAAACATTTTTTTCCCCGAAGAGCAACAAAAAAAAAATTCACCGGATTTCCGCCCCGTCCCACTAAAGTTTTCTGCTTACGAGCCTGAGTTAGTACAATTAATCCTTTTTCATTTTTTCACCAAATATAGTGCCGCCAACTTGGCACTTTCTGCTGTTTGTTTTAATGAGCTGAAATTGAGCCAAGCCATAGGCTATCACAAGTGCCACGGAACAAATGCCCTTCTCAATTATCAAATTGCTGAAATGCCATTCATTTCGACAAATGTTGTGCCATTTTTTATCTTCTATATTATGGCTAACCAAACATCGGCGGACAGGGATGTTTGTGCCGTGCCAGAAATAGCGCCCTCTGCCCTTACAAATGATGACAATGTGCAAATGAGCAAAAAACCAATTGACGCCATATGGAGATGGACTAATTCCGATGATAATGATGATGATGCTTCTCGAGCATTATAACAAATGCCGAGACATTTAACAATTCGAGACCTTCCCGAGTTTTTTTTGGTCGAGAGTCATTTTGTTTTGAAACGATTCTCGAGACTTGGGCTCATAAATATGATGGAAAATGACGAGACTTTAAATGAGTCAAATTCGACACGTTTTCACGAGTCGAGAGTCATGGCACTTCCGTGGTCAACAGGAAACCCGGCCTAATCCCTTTTTATTTGTTTCTATTGCCCTTTATGTCCTTTAAGTTCGCCATATGCTGGCACTATTTAATTTGTATTATAAATACGCTGAAAACGATGGTAAAGCGGCAAAAAGTGCCGAATGAATAAGCATAGGGCGCCACTACCATTTTGAGCGAGACCTTTCCGATAAATGTAAGTGCCAAATTGACCCTGTTAGACGGCGGCAAAATGTGCTAAATGCCATGTGGATTAAAAATGTTCTTTTGACATTTACTTTTTTAGGATTCATTTTCCTTTTGCAAAAGAAAAAAAAAAGAAATTGCAGTAAATTTTTTTATATTTGTGCCATTCTGCTTTATGTATTAATGTGGTGAAACTGAGCCTGCCAAATTGGCTCTTGAAAGATTAATTATTTGATGCAGCCCATTTTTAAAAATTTTGCACAATTTTTCTTAATCAATTTCATTCAAATTTCCAAAAATTTCCTCGGCGCTGACTAGCGGGCATCTTCGGACCCTCATTTTAATGCAGCATTTTTTGAAAATTTGATCCCCCAAAATGCAAAATTAGTTATTTTTGGCGAAAAACCCGGTATAAAATCCTGCTTAATTTGAAAAATAACACTAAAAAAACATTTTTTTCCCCGAAGAGCAACAAAAAAAATTCACCGGATTTCCGCCCCGTCCCACTAAAGTTTTCTGCTTACGAGCCTGAGTTGGTACAATTAATCCTTTTTCATTTTTTCACCAAATATAGTGCCGCCAACTTGGCACTTTCTGCTGTTTGTTTTAATGAGCTGAAATTGAGCCAAGCCATAGGCTATCACAAGTGCCACGGAACAAATGCCCTTCTCACAAAAATTTTGCTTACATAAGCCACCAAAAATGGCACAAAAGGGGGGTGCACCCCAAAATCTCGCCGCCGAAATCTCGCCGCCAAAATCTCGCCGCCAAAATCTCGCCGCCGGAATCTCGCCGGCCGGAATCTCGCCGAGACAAAATATCGCCGCCGAAATCTCTTTTTTTTAATTTTTACACAATGGCATGACATGAGTCTGTATCGTTTCGGCGCCGGCCATTTCGGCGCCAGTCAAAGTTTTTTGGACTAGTTTTTTGTTGTTAACCAAATCCAGCATTTTTGGTATCTTTCGAAAGCTTATTATATTTTGAAGCTATTTCTAAGCAATTGCTTCGCGATTTGACAATTACCAAAAAAGTTATAACATGAAAATTGCAAAAAAAGTTGAAATTTTTGAAGTTTTCTTTATAAACTTTTTTACATGCTTGAAAATCTTTGTATTTTTTCTAATGCTAACTGAACATTTGCCGGCGAGATTCCGGCGGCGAGATTCCGGCGGCGAGATTTCGGCGGCGAGATTTCGTCCCGTCCCCCAAAAGGGTGCCCCTTTTGCGTGGCACTGGATTTATAATTGGTGTCCAACAACAATGGTTTACCAATGCATGCACTTACTTTTGAGTTTTCTTAATTGCCATGCTTTATCCCTCCCTTGTGCCATGCCGCGTTCCCTCCCCCGCTTTTGTTCGGACCAGCGCAAAATGCTTCACGCATGGCTTGTTTCACGCGGAAGTAAAAAAAAAATTTTTTTTTTTTCAAATTTAATTCAAAATACCAAAAAGTTAAATTGAGTTTAAAAATCGAAGTTTCTGTTGCTGTTGCGTGACTGACCACAGAACATTTCATGTGCTTTAAAGCAAAGGCCTCATTTTTCAGGGTTAAAATGCGTGGGCAATTTTAAAATTCCGTAAAAATGATGAAATTTTGAAGTTTAATGGCATGTTCAAAAGTACAAATTGGCTTGCGAATTGGAAAAGCATCCTTCAACATAAAGCATTTTCGGCTCTATTTCAGTTAATGAGTTCACTTAGTGACCATCCTTAGTTTCTTAGGCTATAACTTTCCAAAAACTTAAAGTCTACAGATTTTTTTTTAATAACTACTCGTCGAGCCGTCGGAATTCCGATTTCCGCATTTTTTTTTTCTTCTTTTTTTGAGGCGTCGGCACATATTCCATGAGTAAACCTTCGCTTATGCCAATTTTTCAATTTTGTCTTATCCTACCGATGGAGTAGCGAATGCTTTAAGTTCACACTTCATTTAGTTCATTCATTTCATCAAATCTTTATACATAAATCAATTTTTGTTGAGTTGAGAAGTGCAATAAACGCACGTCACATAAAGTCGTCGTCAATTCTTTTTTTTTCAAATGAATGCCAATTGTACATACATATAAGCACAATTTGTTGGCACATAAAGCAAAAAAAATTTTTTTTTTAATTTTTACACAATGGCATGACATGAGTCTGTATCGTTTCGGCGCCGGCCATTTCGGCGCCAGTCAAAGTTTTTGGACTAGTTTTTTGTTGTTAACCAAATCCAGCATTTTTGGTATCTTTCGAAAGCTTATTATATTTTGAAGCTATTTCTAAGCAATTGCTTCGCGATTTGACAATTACCAAAAAAGTTATAACATGAAAATTGCAAAAAAAGTTGAAATTTTTGAAGTTTTCTTTATAAACTTTTTTACATGCTTGAAAATCTTTGTATTTTTTCTAATGCTAACTGAACATTTAAAGAGCTTCCGAATTATACCAAGATCATTGGATTTGGCTGAAAAAAAAATTATAGTCCATAAACTTGGGCTGGTGCCGAAACGGCAGCGCCGAAACGACAGGTTCCCATGGCATGACATTCCGTTTTTGTACACACAATTCCAAGCTTTCATTTTTTTCCCCATATTTATTCCCCGTTTGATTGCGTGCTCACAAATGTGCACCAAATCCCCATTATATGTGCCCCCGCATTTTGGCACCCCTCATGCATGGTCTGAGTGTTTAAAAGGCCATCTTATCCCGCTTTTGGTCTAGGTCATCACATCAAAATGGATTTTGGCACACACCGTTTCAAGTGGTGTTGCGCGCAGGGATTAGCCATTCCTCGACCTCCAAATCCGGCATTCCAACAAACCCCAATCATTTGTGTTCAATTTTTGGCATTTCATTTATTCCATTTTCAGCAGACAGAGAGAACAGTTTCATCAGGAAAGTCTACATATCAACTTTCATTTTAATAATATTTCAAAATTTTTGATGGTGTATTTTTCTTTCCCATATGATTTCTTGCCTTCAGTACGAGAAAAGTACCTCATACGCTTTTTGAGCTCGAGTTCCGTCCGCAATTTCTGTCCTGGTATTTAGACTTAGCTTAGCTCTCGAATAGACCCCGGATTAAGACCAGCTTTTTTTATGCTTTTCCCAGGGTCCAGGTCCCCATTTTTCTTGTATATAAAAGGAACATTTTGGTATGTTCAGACGGTGGGGTCGATTGGGCGCCGACCAGTTGGGCGCCAGCCTGCTTTTTGAGGAACAACTCCTTTCATTGTTGACTGAACTGAATGAATTTAATATTATTCAATAGGCCTAAATATTCTCTATTAGCCTGCTAAATTTCAAAAAATTTGGTTAAGTTTCAAAAATATTATGGACAAAAAACTTCAAAAAATCGGTTTTCTGAATATTTTTGTACATGACTTTTTTGAAATTTAGCAGGCTAATCGAGAATATTTAGGCCTATTGAATGATATTAAATTCATTCAGTTCTGTCAACTATGAAAGAAGTTGTGCCTCAAAAAGCAGGCTGGCGCCCAACTGGTCGGCGCCCAATCGACCCGGTCCAATGTTCAGAAATTTTCATCAATTTTCGGTCTCGATTCTTAATTAATTCTCACTCGCAACCCTATTTAGGTGTTTTATTGCGATTTTTCTCGATGCACTTTTATTGTGTAGCAGCATCAAACTTTTTTTTTTACAAAATTAATAATTCCCGATTATCCTGCGCTGTTTTAATCTTATCAATTTTTAATTTCCACAACACGCTAAAAACCCATCTAAGAAAATTTTCCCACCGCGGGAAATTATGACCTTTTTTTGTTGCAAATTTGCCAATTTGTCGAAGAGTGCCATCAAATCCATTCACTCATCCATCAAATCCCTCCCCCAACCCCGACCAATGTCTCGCGGGCCATCTCTTAGCACGGCACATTCACTCACTCACTTTTTGTCCCTTCTCGGAACTCTCGACTGTTCTCTCGGCACCGAGATTAGGCCAAAAGATTAGATTTGCGTGTGTTTGTTTGAAATTCTGCTGGCAAATTTTGCTCCAAATTGCTCCCACCGGCAGCTCCGTTTTCTTGATGACGCTTGATGTGTTGTGAATTGTGCCGTGCCGTTGTTCCTTCTTTCCCCTCACAGCTTCATCATTTTTGCCACTTAAATTGGTTTTGCGGAAAGGTGCCCCATTAGTGCCATTATTTTGTGTTGAAAAGGGCGATAATTGAATTGGCAAAAGTGGTTTCAAAAAGTTAATTTTTTAAAATTTTCAAAATGACTTATTTAGGGTCCCGACAAATTAATTAATTTTAATTGTCCAAATTTTATTCCCTCTTCCCCCTGGCAAAATGATTTTAAAAAAAGAAAAAAGAATTTTCACAAATAAAAATTGATGACTTAGTTAAATTAAAATATTCTCGCAAGCATTGAGGAACTATAGCTTAAAGATCATACATTAATTCTTCTTTTTTTTCCATTTTCCGTCATTCAAATTAATACATTTTTCATTTCAAACGTAGCCAAAAGCATTTTTGGCACCATTCCAAAACTTTTAATTCTCTATACAAAATTTTTCTAAATTTTTTTACGAAAATTTCATCAATTTTTATATATCCAACCAACAAACTAAGCATTCTCACATTACCATTTAAAAGCTTTAAATGATTGACGCTCAATTAGCATTAATTATTTTTTCCAATAATTATGTTAAGGTTCAATAGGCGCTGGCCTATTCATGGACATAAAATAGGCCATAAATAGCGGAAAAATGGCATTCCATTTCTGAACCTTAACGAAATTTTTGCCAAATTTGGCATACAATTAGCATCAGCACTTGATGATCGTATATTAATTTTATGCCACAGATGGAAGGAAATATTGGCATTTGTGCTAGAACCGAAACTTTCTCACCGCGGTATACGAAGCTTTATTTGGAATTTCGCCAACTTCATTTTTTTTTTTGCTAATTGGCAAATTTTTCCGATAATTTTTTTTTTGATTTGATGCCAATTTTCTGACACTTTTTGGCATTTCCGCTAAAAACAAATCTAAGAAAATTTTCCCACCGCGGGAAATTATGACCTTTTTTTGTTGCAAATTTGCCAATTTGTCCGAGAATAGTATCAAATTTCTGAATTTTTTTTTTGTTTTTGTTTGATGCCCACTTTTCTCGCATTTCTTCCCCATCTCATAAATATGACATCGGCAGGAAAAGCATTGTTTAAAAATTGATTTTAATTTTTTGAAAATTGCTTTTTCTCCCAGTCAGCTGTTTCAATTTGCTTGCAACCCAATTGGCATTCCGTTCTATGCCCTTCTTCACATTAATGAGCTTTTCCCATTGGCATTGAGCTCCCCCCAAAAAAACAACAACGGATGTCCGCCGATCAATCAAAAAATGTCAAAAAGTGTTGGGGGGGGGTCCAATTTTCTCGGCATCAACCCATCCATCTCAAAAAGTGCCGAGCCGAACGAAACATTTGTACATTTTTTGCCTATTCCCACAAACAATTAATGAAATAATTTGGGGAGGGTAAAATAATTAAGTTGCGTAATTTATTCAAAATATTTAGTTAATAGTCCCTTTAATTTTATGTTTAATGCTTCATTTTTCAAAAATTCAAATTTACAAAATTACCTTTTTCACCTCCTTTTTGAAAATTGTTGGGAAGTTTTTTGAAATAATTTAGTTAATAAGCCTTCAATTTGATGGCCCCATTTTTCAAAAATTAAATTATAATGAAATTTAGGCTTTCCTTTTTATCTCTTTTTTGGAAATTACTATTTTCACTTTTAAATTTGATACATAATTTTGTTTAATTTATGTAAAGCCCCCCAACAAAAAAATTCTGTTCGATTTTAGCAGTTTTTTTTATGTATTTATGAATTGATTTATTCCATTGCTGCTATATGCAATTGAAAACTGTGGTGTGATTAGCATGCATTCCAGAGATTTTTTATGTTCATTTTTTTATTTTTAATCAATTTTAAAGGAAAAAAATCATAATTCTGCGTAAAATTAAAATTTGTGCAAAAAATGAATTAATTAATTACCTAGTTATTATATTCATTTCTTTAAAATATGTTTTTCCTTTTCCAAACAATTTTTGATTATAAACTTCACAATTTGGCCATCTCATTTGACCGTTTCATGGCCATCCAATTTGCCATGTCCCCGTGGCTGAAAATGACACGACGCCGTGCAATGTACGCAATCCTTGGCACTTGGTTGTTCTCGCTTGGCATGGCACTACCGTTGTTGGTTGTCAACAAGGTGAACAAAAAAAAGGCTTAACAAAATGGGAGCAGCTCGTGATGATTGAACAAACTCCTGAATATTCCAATGAGCAGCAAACGGCGGAAAGTGAAAATGTACCGGTGATACCCCAAGTGCTACAGCTTTGCCTGTCATGCAAAGTAAAAAATATATAAATAAAACATTTAAAAATATATAATTTAATTTAAAATAGTTTTACATAATTCAAAAATAATTTCACTAATTTTGCTCATTTGTCAGTTTTTGGCCATTTTGATGTATTCAACACTGAGTTTGATCGCTTTTGTGGGCAATGTATTGATTTTGGCCGTCTTTTTGCGATTCAAACGACTTCGTACGCCAACAAACATGCTAATTGCCAACCTGGCAATTGGTGGGTTCAAAATATTATTTATAAAAAATTATAAAAAATATATTTTAAATTATTTTAGATAGAATATATAAAATTCAAATAAATTTTTATTTTTATATTAAATAATTATTCAGGTGATCTCATGGTCAGCGTGTTCTGCATTCCACTAAGTTATTGGCATGTGCTGGTGTTTGAGGATCAACGGTACGGCAAAATAAATATTTTTAAATAATTTTTATTAATTATTAAAATGTGTTTTAATTATTGCCATTTCGTTACTGTAAAAAATTGTTTTTACTGTTCAGCTGGGTGTTCGGCGCCTTTCTGTGCAAATGCTTCAACTACCTTCAGGTACAGTTTTGGACAAAATTTTGACCTGGACTCCAATCCAAAATTTTTTTGAAATTTAACCTAGAGCCGAGCCCAGCCAGAGCTGTACGAAAATAAAAAAAAAACGAAAATTTAAAATTTTTAATCGCAAAGGGACAGAAAAATTTTTTGAACAGACGAAAAATGAAACTCAAAAAATGCCGAAAAAGCAGGGGGGGGGGACGAACAGAAATCCCAAAGAATGTTTGTTGATTTTAATCCAAATTTTCGAATGCCACCAATTTAAATGCGAGGAGATTCCCGATCCCGGCATTTTTGTGCCAAACTCCTTCAATATCCCTTGCCCATGCATGACAAATTAATGTTTTTCCAAAAAATTTTCAATTT
Source organism: Heterodera glycines (assembly GCA_004148225.2). Lineage (NCBI taxonomy): Eukaryota > Metazoa > Nematoda > Chromadorea > Rhabditida > Heteroderidae > Heterodera > Heterodera glycines. The sequence continues at coordinate 22,172,213 of CP049707.1, forward strand.
TATTATTTCCCAATTCTGCTCCTCCAGGCAACTGCCGTGTTTCTCTCCTCCTGGACCCTTGTGGCCATCTCATTTGACCGTTTCATGGCCATCCAATTTGCCATGTCCCCGTGGCTGAAAATGACACGACGCCGTGCAATGTACGCAATCCTTGGCACTTGGTTGTTCTCGCTTGGCATGGCACTACCGTTGTTGGTTGTCAACAAGGTGA
>CP049707.1:22173423-22197148 GCA_004148225.2 Heterodera glycines
TTAATTTAACAAATAATAATTAAAAATTTTTATAATAAAGATATTAGCATACCTCCTCCCAAAATTCCGCTTGAATAAATCAGCAATGGATAGTCACAATAAACGGCACCAATGATGCCAAGAATTCCAGTTTCCAACCCACTAATGAACAAGGCCAACTATGGAAATTTAATTTAAAAATAAATAAATATTCTTGAAGAATTTATTCTGTTAAAAGATGACCATGTCCAATATGCCAATGAAGAACATCAATTTGTAGCAGGCATTGTTTTTCATGTTTTTGTAAATTGATACCATACACGGAATATACAGTAGCTTAAATTATATCGATTTATTTTTAAACTTTTGGGATTTTCTTTGAATTTTTGCGTCTCGGTCAAGAGTAGAAAAATTCAAATCAAGAGCCCTATAATTCCATCACCCAGCGAAAAAAGACCTCAAAAATGAAAAAAAGTATCATCAAAATGCATCCGTTCATAATGTTTGTTCTTTCTTCAATTGGGATTTTGCCCGCATTAAATCCCTCACATCCGTACAATTTGTCAAATTCGCCCTGACGAAACAGCAACAATTCCATGGGATTATTAACGACAATTTGTGAAAATTTAACTTATGTATTCCTTAATTAATGTGGATTTATTTAAATATTTTTTTTGGGTGGGAATTTGATTTTGGCAAAGTGATAAAATGCCAACCAACTGCCAAATGGAAACTTTTACAAATTATGTTCGATTGTGTTGTTTTCTTTGTCAAAATTTTGACCAGATAATTAATTGCCCAATGCTTATTAAAGCAGCTGAAGATAAAGTATTGTGTGTTTACTTCTACATTCCCATTTAGCAGATGTATTAAACAATAACTGACATTGTTATGAGTGCGTTGACAACGTAAAATTTATTAAATGTTATACACACCCCTAAGAAATGAACAGAAAAATTTCTGAAAATACACCCCAAAGAATTGAAATATTTTCTCAAAAATTGACCGCCAGAATTTAATTTATTTATTTTTCTTTTTCTTGATAAATTTTTGTTTAAAAGATTGTCCTTATTCGAAAAAATGTTTTCAAGTATTAAATAATTTATTACAATTGAAATATAATCAAAAAATGTTTTGTTTTTTTTGATTAACTTTTTATGTGTTTTGCTGCCTAAAAGCGTAAATAAAAATTTTTATTTGCCTATTTTTAGTGCCTGTATCATTAAAATCCCGAAATGTCGGGTTACTAAAAGTCGGTTCACCAAATTTCGGATCCCCAAAAGTCGTTATGTCCCCAAATGTGGTGCCATTTTCAAAAGAGAAACATTAAATGTAAAGATAATCGCATTTTGCTGTTCTTCATTGCTGTTGCACATTGTTATTGTTTCTGATGTTGGCATTGTTTCCGGCATAATTTGGTGCCATCCATGCCATGGCATTTTGCTCATTTGACACCGAATTATTGCCATTGCCATCCATGCCATGGCATTTTGCCCGTTTGACACCGAATTATTGCCATTGCTCCACAAAAAGCGAGAAATGGCATGGCAAAAGTTGGCACAATCGTTCCGATCTCAACAATCCATGCAACTGTTAATTGCCAGCAACAATTCGTCACTTGTTTCCGCAAACCACAAAGCTTTAATTTTCAAAATAATAAATAAATATTAAACAATTATTTCATACCCATCCCAAATGCTCCGGTTATATAAAACCTCAAAAATGAAAAAAAGTGTGATCAAAATGTATCCGTTCACAATGTTTGTCCGTTGTTCCAGTGGATTTTGTCCGCATTAAATCCGTCACATCCGTATAATTTGTCAAATTCATCATGGCAAAGAGACAAAATGGCAACCAATTCTCAGAGGAGGAACGAACTTTTCAAATTGTATTCAATTATTTCTTTGTGAAAATACCAACCAGATAATTAATTGCCCAAGCTGTTTATTAAAGCAGCTTAAAATTACTTTTTATGAGTTTACTTCAACATTACTAATTAGCATGTGCATTCAACAATAATTAACTTTATTATGAGTGTAATATGACAAGGTAAAATTAATTATAAGTCATTATGAAAAAGAAAAGCCACGACTGGAAATTGCTCAAAATTAAACAAAGCAATTAAATGAATTTAATTGCTATATACTCTGACAATCATTTGGGTGAAGGATTTGTCAAGTATAAATTTTCGACGCTATTTTTCACCCATATTTTCCGAAGGAAACATGTGCTCAACTGTTGATTGTCACCTGCGATGAGTCATAGTTACGACGGCACAGAATAAAAACCGTGCTGGCGCGTTTCTTAAAACTGCCATCCTTGAAAATTGTTCAAAAAATTTTCAAAAATTAATTTTTTTTAAAAAACTTAAAGAAAATTTTCAACGAAAAATTCTAAGAGAAAATTAGAATTTTTGAAGAAATATTTCTAAATAAAAAATGTAAAAAAAATTCATAACTTTACTCAACTGCAACCAATATTTTATGGTATCATTCAATAGCTTTAATTATTTTCTATCAAAATATTAATACTTAAATTTTTTACAAAGTATATAAAAAAGTTTGTATTAAAATTTAAAAATTTTTAGTTTTTGAAATTCTAGTGTTTAATAGATTATACAAAAGGTTTTAAACTCCAAAAAGAAATTAAATTTCAAGTCATTAAAATGCAATTCAACGATTTTTTTTAGAAAAGTTCATAATTTTTTATTTATTAATTTACGAATAAAAATTAATTTTCCCATGTTTTTATAATATTCCAAAAATTTTTAAAAATATTTTTCAAGTTTTCAAAATTTTTCAAGAATTTTCTTGAAATTAGGGGTGAGGGCAGTTTTAAGAAACGTGCATGGTTTTTAGTTTTATGGCTGGCAAGTTTAAGAAACGCACTAGCACCATAAAAACCACATTGAGAAGTGCCCGGCGAAAATCTCCTTTGGCTCCCGTCCGTACATCTTCCAAAAAAATAATGAATATTGTGCATTTATTGTCCGTACATGGTGGCCCCCTTTTTTGGTGCAAATGGACCGTTATCTTTTGTATTCCTGTTTTAAAATTTTTTAATCCAAATTTGCTTACAAAAAATCGCCGACCAAAAAACAAGTTTGGAAAAATTATCATCACGTTAATTAGAAATTCTATTTTTTATTTATTTACTTATCACATAAATAAATTTCATCAGATATGCATGCATAAATCACTTATTCTGACTACTGTTCAGAATAAAAGTATCGTAGATGAAGTGAGAAAAGAAGTGGACGAAATCACAGGATTAGCAAGATAAAAATGCGAATAAAATAAAATCAGGTTTAAAGTAAAACTGCGGTAGACGGCATAAAATAAAAATATTTTCACGTAATTCATATTTTAGAAGATAGGAGTGGGTGTATTTCTCCCGAAATCCAAGACAATTTATCAGAAGCTGAAGCTCAAAAAACTCGATGTTTCCGAAGCTCGAAGCCGAAGTTTCGTCCATCCCTGATCCCCCTACGCCCTCCTCGATTTTGGCGTCTTCAGTGCAGAATCTGATCAGAAAGAATTCTTTAATTGCTTTGTTTAAATTTTGAGCAATTTCCAGTCGCGGCGTTACTTTTTCTAATGACATTTAACAAATATTACATTGCCGAAGGCATTTAATTATTATTTAATGCACATTTGAATGCCAATGTTGACGTAAACACATAATAATTATGTTTTCAGCTGATTTAATAAGTACCCAGGGGAATTGTTTGGTAGGAATTTTGTCCAAATAAAAATAAAATGAACAGAATTCATAAAAGACGAGACGACAATTTTTCCATTTGGAGTTGGTTGGTTGGCATTTTGTCACTCCGATGGAACTGTTGCTGTTTCGTCATGATGAATTTGACAAATTGTACGGCTGTGAGGGATTTAATGCCGACAATATCCCACTTGAGCAACGGACAAACATTGTGAACGGATGCATTTTAATCACACTTTTTTTCATTTTTGAGGTCACTTTTTCTAGGGCAGCGTTTTCTAGAACAATTTAAAATAATTAAAAAATCGATAATATTTAAGATACTGTACGTTCCGTGTATGGTATCAATATTCAAAAAAATGTACGACAACCCATGCTACAAAATGCTGTTTTTCATTGGCATATTGGACATGGTTATAAAAAAAATGTTTTAAAATAATTAAAATATAAAATTTACTTAATTACTATGCCTAGTTGGCCTTGCTAATGAATGCGTTGGAAACCGGGATTCTTGGCATCATTGGTGCCGTTTATTGTGATTATCCATTGCTGATTTATACAACCGGATCAATGGGTCTTTGTATGTTTATTTTTTATTAAACAGTATTTTTTTAAATTATTATTTTAAATTTTGGTTCAGCCTTATGGTTTGCTGAAACAGCTGCCGAATTTTTGCTGGCAATTAACCGGTGCTTGGAATTGCTGAAACCAGAACTGGCATACATCATTTTCAATGGTATTTTCTCATTGCATTATTAATTAGTGAAAAATAAAATCAATTTAAATTGTCCATATTTAAATTTTGTGAATTATCTCGTTCTAATTTCAAATTAATTTAAAAAGGTAACAAAACTTGGTGGTTATGTGCGGTGCCAATATTTTATTCCATTGCAATGGCCATGTTCACGAAGCCAATTCTGTTCAGTGGGCTAAATTTGGCATGGTTTTTCAACCCATATGTTGGCTACACGGACGATTTTGGAAAAATTGTAAGAAATTAAATAAAATTTTATAAAAAAAAAGAATTACAGTACCACAACACGCTGCATACCGTACACGACTCTTTTGTCATTTTTGGTCTGTCCGCAATTTATATTGTTTTTTCTGCTATTCTCTATTGGAGAACCTACAAAATGACGGAAAATCAGCAAGTATATCAGCCATCGTGGACACAAAAAATGGTAAAAAAAATATTCATTTTTCCCCCAAAGTTTTTAAGCTCAAAATAATTATTCAAAAATTTTTTTTTAAATTTTTCTTAAATAAAGACATTTCTCCAAGTGGTCCTCATCAGCTTTTTCAATGCAATTTGCTCCGTAATTTACATCTCAATGCAATTTGTCAAAATTTCTAAAATTTACATCATCATTGGCACTTACACATGGATCTTTGCGCATGGTATGAAATTTATACCACTTGAATTTAAATACATATCATTTCGAAGCCATTAGAAATTGTACAGTATCCCCAATTAGCGATAAATTTATCCTTTATTCTTTGACCGACAATTTAAAAATTAATTATATATATTTTCTTTTCACTAGGTTGTCCTCCCCTGGTGTATTTGCTGCTCAATCAACGAATTCGAAATGATTGTGCCAACTATGGCCGTGCCATTTTCCGTTTTTTGCGCAATCGCAACAATAATTCGGTGTCAAACGGGCTAGTTGCCGTGGCATGGTCCACACAAAATGATGCCGGAAACAATGCCAACAACAGAATGAGAGACGATAACAATGTGCAACAGCAGTGAAGCCTAGCGGGAGAAAAGATGAGGCGAATATTTACTAAAACTCAATATTAAATCATTTCGGTTATCAATATATTTGTTTTTTTTAATTGTATTCCTCAAAATGCCTGTTGGACAAAATTCATTTGTTGCAACAAAATAATCCCAATTTAATGGCCTAACAAAATGGAAAAATGGCTCTTGGTTAACTTATAAAAAATTTTTTAAATGAGATAGAATTAGGGTAGGTCGGGACCGGGAATTTTGGGCACAACCGGGACCGCGACTTTTTGGGTTGAAAAACCGGGAATTTTTGGCTGGGAAAACCGGGAAAAAAGCAGGGAATTTCCCGGTCCCGGTCAAAACTGGTCAAAACCGGGACCTTGGTACTCAGTTGTACTCAGTTGTCCGTGTCCAGGTCCCGGTCCCGACCTACCCCAGATAGAATCAATCAGGCAAATTGAGGTTGGTTCAAAAGTATTTCCTCAAAAAATACTTAATCAATGAAAATCAAGGTTTTATGGAGCCGCCACGGGGACAGCACTTGTCGCACAAAGGGGATGGACAACGACCGGGAGGGGGGATGACCACGAGGGGGCAACGAAAGGGCTAAGAAGGGCGGCGGGCGGAGAGACGAATGGGCGGAAAACACGGGGGACCAGCCAAAGAGTGGGGGAATAATGAGCGAGTAGACGGTTAGAGAAGTGCGCTTTATTCCAATGCAGAACAGTGAAGTCAATGGAAATGGTGAAGTGAAGAACAGGAGAAGTGAGAAGCATTCTATGTATGTATGTATATATTGTATGTCCATATCCCTGTGGCATTGTCTTGCTGAATGTAATTCTCCCACAAATGGTTGTTGTTCTATTTAAATATGCCTGTATATGTGTATTTTTAATAATTGTAATATGTTTGCCCTGTTTATGCATGTTTTATGGTCATTTATTCTCATTGCTGAATAAATACATTTTAAATAGGAGAAGAAATGTGGGGAACAAAGACCGAAATGATGATTAATACAAAAAAATGGACAGAATTTAAGAAACATTTAACATATAATTCTCAACAGAAGGAAATTAATCACCGGCCAAAGGCCAATCCAACCACATTTAATTTTTTCTGCTGGTCCATATTATATAATTTAAATAGCCTTAATTTAGTTTATAAACTCATTAAATTATAAAATAAAAATTCGTTAGAAAAAAGAGTGAAACAAATTTTGGTAAAATATAATGTGAGTTATGAATTCTCTTTTATATGCAACCACGCGAAAACGGCCACGCGAAAACGTCCTGGCCCGGCCGACGAGGCATGCCAACTCGGATTCTTACCGAAAATGGAACCCAATTCGTCTTGGCATCCAAAGTTTCCGCGGCCCTCGAAGCCGGTAGAGTGCCGACTTCAGCACTGGATCGATTCATGGCACGAGAGGCAATCCATTGGCGTTTTATCCCTCAATTGTCACCTTGGCAAGGGGGAGTCTACGAAAGACTCGTTGCCTTGGTCAAGAGCTGCTTCAAACGAGAGCTCGGCCGCGCAATGCTCTCATGGGAAGAGCTAGTCACATACACAGCCGAAGTCGAAGCAGTACTCAACCAAAGGCCGCTCTGCCATGTCTCTGAAGAGCCTGATGGAATCCTGCCACTCCGGCCAATCAACTTCCCCCTTCCGAGAGCAAAACTTGGCATTGTGTTTACTGCCGAGACCGACCACGATGAGTTCCGAATTTCTTCCACCAATCAAAGAGATGCGCTCATCCAACGTTGGCATTCCGTGTCATCATCAATCGACCATTTCTGGAATCGCTGGCAGAAACAATACCTGCTGATGCTTCGCCAGAGACTTCAGTGGAAGTTTAAGAAACAACGGAACCAAATTGCGCGAGAGCCCACGGAAGGAGAAGTTGTGCTCATCTCCGAAGAAAAACTTCCGCGCAACTGTTGGCCAATGGGACGGATCGTCGAGTTACAACGCTCACACGGGGAAATCCGAAATGCCAAACTTCGATTAGCCACAGGAAAGGTGCTAAGCCGGCCCCTGAATCGTCTTTATCCATTGGAAGTGGCTTCCTCTGCCGAACAAGATGAGAGCCACCAGCAGCTGACAGACCCGCCGCTTGAGTAACATCACAACAGAACCCAAACAGCGGACCCCACTCCAATTAGCCAAACTCGTGCTCGGCACAATTTATCTGGCCCGACTCATCCTATGGTCACTCGCTCAAAAATCAAAGCACTGGCCTCCGTTTTATCCATTCTGATGTGCCTATTTCTGATTGGCGCTTCCCAAACCAACGCCAGTAGCACGACCAAGCCAAAGCGTGGGAAAGGACTTCAAATTCGTTGCCGTGGATGCGAACTGGCCTGTACAAAAACCGGCGTTGACATTTCAATACCGAATGGGATTGTCAAATTCTTGCTATGTTGTGCCGGTGGAACTCAGTGCCTCACTCAATCCGGCATTAGGAAATCCTTCCATCGCTTGCCCAAGGAACATCTTCTATTCGACTACGCTTATTGGACGAAAAAGAACAACAAAAGAATCGGGAGCATCCAATGTCCAGACCAGAGATGCGTGCGAGCTGATCGATTGTTGGGTATGCCTCGAACGCCTGGCAAATCCTGATTGTCGTCCAGATGTTCAGACTCATTGGTGGAGCGAGCCAACACAAATTCACGAAAGAGCCGTCCGTGTCACTCACACCCGGCATTACGTTCCGTTGGAAAGATTTGAGCATCACACCTATTGCCTCGTCTGTTCCTCCGGCCCCAATCATGGCAAACAAGTTTCTCTCGGATGGCAATAACATGGCCAAAAATCAACTGCCAATGCCGAGATGTCAAACTCGAACCAGCACTCGCCGATCCTGAGAAGCGCCTACCAATTCAGCTCAAAAACTTGCTTATCCGAAATGAAAAGCGAGACATTTTCGCCGAAATCACCTACGCACCGATTCAGCTGTCCATTCAATTTGAGGGGCTTCGAATCGCCACGGAAGAAGACCTCACAAAATGCCATGCCATGTCCAAGGGTCTTTTCGGGTGCTATTCATGCCACACTGGAGCTCATCTCCATTTGCAATGCCACACCGACTTTGGTTCAGCACTTATGCTACGTTCGTTGTTCGGATGGCACCGAGTTCACAGCTCTCTGCCACAAAACGCCAGAAGTTTTGAATGTCAGCCTATCATTTAACCGTGCCGAAGTCGACATCAACTGTACCATTGAATGCAGTGGAGGACGGAACCCATTTGTGATCGGTGGTCATCTTCGCTACGTGCCAAAACATTTTCAAGCACCTAATGAGGGGAGCTCATTCATCTCGAAGGCCAAACCCAGCAACTCATGCCTAATTTGGTGCCCAGATTGGAACTTCGATTTTTCTGATGTCTTCTGGTACTTCTTTGGTCTACAAAATGCTCTACGAACCATTCGCATCATCACTCTGGCACTTTTTATCGTCTATATCCTATTGCGCTGCAACCCTGCCCTTCGATCTTGGAGAGCCATAAACCGAATTGTTCTTCTGTTCCTTGCTCTTTGGCCAGTGACATGTCATTCTGCAGCGGGAGGGCTGAGTCGCCCACTCAGCATTCAAAACGCACCAAAACGGCAGTTCGAAGACCATTGTGCAATGTCAGAACGGATGACTACGCCTCATGGCATTTTTGAGGTCCAATTGTGGAACATTCATCCCTTCAACGACCAAAAATTGCTCATAACTACCCTATAAAAGCGGTTCCCAAGTCACTCAATCCACCATTCGTTCAAATCCTTGAATTTGCCTTCCACTTCCGAAATCAAGCCCAATTCTCTTCCTTTCCAATGGCCACCCTGCTCTCTTTCCTCGCCAATTCGATGAACATCGATGTAGAACGCTTTGGGCTTGCCGTCACTACGTCCTCCAGCCGTTGTATCGAAGCCCAGGCGATCGTTGAAGGACTGCACGATCGAGGCTACCAGTTGAAGACCCGGCACTTGCACCCATTAGAGCGCAATGTCAGACTCCACGGGACCGAACTGAGCCGAATCGCTGCTAATCGTCTTGGCGCTTACAATGACCGGGCCCGAGGGCCGACCGTTTCTGAATTCGACCGCTCTCGCCATGGAATCGTCCTTCGATACCCCTCGGCCCCATGTCTTATGGAACCCGGCGGAAATGGGCACCAAAATTTTTTCCCTATTGAAGTCATCCGAGTTGTGTCTCCTGATCGGATCTCGGCGCCGCGGCGACTCGCGACTCATCCACTCCCTCGCCCTCGCCCCTCACACTTCCGATTGTTCGACCGATTTCCCCATTCCGCCATGCCCGATCATCTTTTCGTTAACCTCAGCACCGATGACGTGCCAATTGGGGAGCCGGGAATTGAGCGCCGACTTTCACGTGGACAAACATTAACTATTCATGGCCCGATCACCTTGCGTGTCTACCCTGCCCTTCTCCTCGTTTGCCTTTTGCATTTTTTGGCGACATTCGTCGCATCTACCAATCAACTGCCACACGACCTTTGCAAACGACAATTTGGTTCCCTCCAACCAATTCACTTCGACTCAATTTTTTCTTATTCACCCACTGCCCTTCTACACAATCCAATGTTCCTCGAGTTGGTGTGATTCATTTGCCGCTGCCTTCCGATCTACTACTTAAATACTGCCAGCCAGCACTTATCACCATCATTTGCCAAATTCCTTTTTCCCCCAATTCTGTCATCGCCCTAACGCCTTGCCTTGCCAACAACATGTCCGACCTGCTCTCCCAAAAACGTGCTGCCCTTAAACGGGCCCAAGAAGAGTTAGCCGAGGCAGAAAGGACCAACCGCCGCCCGACTCCGGCCCCTGCTGGACGACCCCTTTCTTTGGCTGCCATTTGCCCTTCCCCATCCAAAAACCCGCCCTCGCCAATCGCAATGCCACGGAAGCAGCACCGGACGATTTGCGGGCCATACTCCATCGACAATTTGCTCGCCTCGCCACTGATCAAGAGGCTGCCGCCCAATGGACAGAGCGCCGAAAGCGCGAAATTGCTGAGGAAGCGGAACGAGTGCTTAAAGGGCTGAAGGAAGTGATCGTCGACTCCATCGACATTCAACGACAACTCCTAAATGAGCAGGCGGTCGCCTTTCGGTCCATGCGCCGCAGTATAGAGGAGGCCACCGACACAAGAAGAAGTCCTCTCAGTGAAGTCCGCCTCCTCGAGCGCTGGTCCACCTGGTCTCTGCGCGGGGAGTGTCGCCAAATGCGACGAAAGAAAGGCCAAAAGAATGAAAAAGGACAAATAACAAAACGAAACAAAGTTAAGTTAGAACATGACGGCGCACTCTATAACGACATCAATAACATTCACCTCCCCCAAAATGATCACAATTATGCCAATGCCAATGTGAATCCCGAAAACATTATCAATTTTCTCACTGGTGTTTCCCGAAACTATGAAATGCGACCTTAGTTTGTTCTGAAATTTGTTATTTTTTGTTATATTTTTATAAAATTTAATTATTTTTTCCGTTTGACGCACATCCGACCAAACTGACAAATTATTGTAGAAGATATTAGCCGCAAGAAATAAAAAAATTAAAAAGTTAAGAAATTTGTCCGAATGCGGGTTCGGATTCGAAACATGGATGTTTTGCACAAATCCGACCAATTTCAGTCCTAAACAGCTACTCACGCGAAAACGTACCCCACGCGAAAACGGCCACGCGAAAACGTACCCCAGCCACGCGAAAACGTCCCCACGCGAAAACGGCCACGCGAAAATGGCCACGCGAAAACGGCCACGCGAAAACGACCCCGACCGCTCGTCGGCATGTGAAGCGGCGCAGAATGAGAAGAAATGACGAGGCCGTTAGGTCCCGGACCGGCTCAAGATAGACGTCACGAGTAGCCAGGCAGGTTACAGCACGATCCAGGCCTTGTGTGATTTCTTGACCTCTCTGGTCACTGTGCCCCTAGCTTTAGGGCACCAAAATTTCTCCAGGAATGAAGTGAGCGTGGCTTCTACTCCTGAGTGTCGCATTTTTTCGTGATGGTCTCGAATTATCAGCATAGTGATTGGTGACTGGTCCGGAAGCAGAATTGGGCTCTTCCAGTCATCAAGTCACGTTGGGCAAGTTTGATCAGAAAACGCTCGGCGAGTTGAAAATCGCTTGCTTGAATTGGTCCACAGGCAGAAACATGGAAGCACAATCCGATGATGGGCTTGCTAGACATTGTGAGCCAACGACGGAGGGCACGGAGGACGAGTACGACCACGTTCCGAAGGAAAGTCCAATTGCTGAATCGGTCGACACGGATCCATGCTTCATTCTTTTGAACGATAGGCACGATAGCCGCGATTTCAGCTCCGTTTTGGATGTCATCATTGGCAGGCTTAACTTCCATGGTGATGGGCCAACGATCTTCGGGATGGATGAGCCAACTTGGGCCGCTCCACCAGAGTGGATGGGAGGTGAGTTCAATCACAGTGCATCCGCGTGAGGCGACATCGGCTGGATTTTGCTCTGTCGATATGTAGAGGAAGCGAACGAGGTCAACGGCACGGATTTCTTTTAGCCGATTCTCCACAAAACGAGGTTGCTGCTCAGAAGATGACACCTAACCAAGGACTGGTTTGGAGTCACACCAAATGAATTTGTGGCGAATGGCAAGTCCGAGCTGTTTTTCGGCAAATTGAAGCATCCGAATGCCAATCAGCATTCCCATGAGCTCCATGCGCGGAATGGTGAGATTTGATCCCTTTGGTTTCATTCGGCTCTTGGCAAAAATGAGATGGGCCGTGATTGCGTCCCCATGTTGTGCCCGAATGAGATGCATGCTCCGTAGGCATCTTTGCTTGCGTCGACAAAGGCATGTAGCTGATGCGAGGCCGCTTCCAACGGGATGACTCGGCGCGGGACACGGACCTTTTGCTGGTTCCAAGTTGCGGCAATTGTGTTCCATTTTTGAACTATGTCAGTCGGAAGAGGAACATCCCAGTCGAGCTTGGTTTCCCAAAGTGATTGGAAAAACATTTTGGCATCGTGAAGTGCCGGGCACACTAGTCCGAGAGGGTCAAAAACAGAGGCGAGCTGTTGTAGAACAGTTCGACAAGTAACGCAGCGACTTTCGGTGTCCATGGACGGAAAGTCGATGTACAGTTTGTCCGGTTTCAACTCCCAGTGAAGGCGGAGCACTTTAGGCACTTCTTTCTCGAGTTGATCTTCCTTCGGAATTCGGCCCATGACTTCGTCTGAGTTACAGATGAATTCGCGAATGTTCATTTGACAGGCGCGGAACATAGTCTTGCTGCTCATGTACTTGTTCAGCGCTTCTGAGATGGCACCCTTGACCATCGGTAGATGACCACGTTATCCGGCAACGGTGGTTTACGGACGTCGTTAACCCAGAGCATTTTGCAGAATTTTCGGTCGCGTTCCAGCAGGCTGAGTGAATTGAAGGCCTTTTCCAAGTCACGCCATAGCGCAATCCCAGCCAGGCGAAAGCGCATGAGAATTCCAGCGAGTTCTGGCATAATTACGGGCCCTCTGAACATGCATTTGTTGAGAGAGTTTTGCCCTTTTGGATGAATGTTGAAGACGGTTGAGAATTGAAGACAATCGGCGATGGGCCATGGCAAAATTTGAAGGCAGGTCCGGCGGAAAATTCTTCCATGGCCATCCCACGCTGTATCTTCCGTTGGCCAGGCGCGTAGTTGTCTGGTCGAAGATTTGTTGGGCCGTCTCATCATCATTTTCGAGGGGGTCATCTCTGATGCCAATGTTTTGAAGGTCCCAGAATTGCCGTAGCGAGTCAAGATCAGAGATGGATTCGTTTCTCTGAGTCCCACTGACAGCTGAATTGGTCATCTTGTCTTCATTGGCAGAAACATGGACGGTGACGGGCATGACGGACAGTGGATGATCGGCAGTTGGACGAGACGGAATTTCATCGCGCCCGCAGACAGTGGAACCGATTGAAGTTTGAACGTTGAACAGTTGCGGAGACACTCTTTGGACGCCGTTAAAAAACTTCCAGAAGTCTGCCATTCCAACGAGAATGTCCGGTTCCTCGTCCACAGGTACTAACATTCCCTGGAGGAATGTGGCACGGCGCACTGATGGCACGATCCAGTCCGTTCGATGGGCAACCAACGTCTCGTAGCCACCGTCCTCTCGTTGGACGCACAACACGTGTTGTGGCGCTTTCATCTGGATGGGCTGCCGAGTGTGGATAGGATTCACCTCGAGCTCATCGTCTTGCAGTTTCGGAAGGCTCAGTTGCCGTATGAGGGACGAATGGAGAGACAATTGCCATGATTGTAGTGACAATTGTCGGCTCAGAAATTGGGTCAGCATCATTGGCAACAGCGGATGACACCAATGACCTCGAGTTGCGCTCAGTTCCGAAAGTCTGTTTGTTCCTGGGCGAGCGCTTTGATTGCTTTGGACGAGCAGAAAATGTCCCTTTGGCACTAGGGCAGATTGCCGAATGATGCCGTTCTTTACACGTGCGGCATACTAACATTGATCGGCACTCTCTCAGCTGATGTCCTTTCCGTAGGCAGATAAGGCATCGGTTCTGCTGCAAAAGGCATCTTTTTCGAGTCTCTGCATCTGTCACTTTGTTGCACTCCGAGTCGCAATGCTGGCCAGGGCAGAACAGACAGGAAGGAACTCGCTTGTCATCAGAATTTCTGACTGACTGAGCAACGGAAAAAACTCGCGCATTTTCATGCCGTTCTGGTCGCTGAGGTCGATTTGGCCTTGCTTCGTGCCGAAATCGTGTTTGTCTGTCGGCATTTGTTCCGCGCAGACACCGTTCAACCTCTTCTCTGACTCCGAGAACTTCGGCGAGTCCAGCTCTGAGCTGAGGAGTACCCCATGGGATGCCTGCCGCACGTTCCATTTTGACGAGTTCCAGTGGACGGCAGTTTGCTGCGGATGATTTGGTACATGAATGGGCTGTCATCCGGCATGTTGAGGTTCGAAAGTTGGCGGCACACACGTTCCAAAGTCTCGAGGAAGTGTTGCAGTGATCCAACGCTATCGTCACCGACCGAAGATTGATCAGTTCGGACTGAAGTGCCTCGGCAATTTTCCGTGGATCCCCGAAGAGTCGCCTCAGTGCGGCGATGGCATGGACGTAATTTTCCCCTCCACGGTAGGCTGTAACGGCGCGAGCAGCCTCACCACGTAAGCACCCGTGGAGGTAATTGTTTGTCGACGGGCTCGAGGGTGGCACGATCGACAGCACTCTCAAAACTTTGCCAAAAGGAAGGCCATTCCATCGGTTCGCCCGAAAAAATGGGAAGACTAAGCTGCGGAAGCCGAGCAGTGGCATGAGGAGCAGCTGCCGGCGGCATTGGCATATTAAGAGCATTGGCGACCGGTACTGGAGGTGGCTGATAAGCATGATTCGCAGCAGCCGGCTGCTGAATATTGGCACCAGCAGCAGCATTGATCGCCACAGGTATGGCTGGCACTTGTGCAATGGCTTGGTTCACAGCAGCTGCTGGCTGCTGTCCTCCCGCTGGCATGACTTGGTTAGGTGGATTTGCGAGCTCTGCTGCTATGTGAGCCAGCAGCTCTCGCGCATCCTCTAACCAATCCGTCAGATGACGGTCGTCTCTCACAAAGTTGGCAAATAGTGCTTCCTCCGCCTCTCGTGCCGGGCCTTGGAGTGTGTTCATGATTGTACCCCATGCATCCAGTTCGACTTCCATCCTTGACAGGATTCGGATGATGTGGTCTCTTTCCTGCTCAGGGAGTCGACTGATTGGGCATCCGGATCGTCTTCATCCAGCAAGTTCTCGGCTGAGGTGATGTGCTGGCGAAGACGGATAAGTGCAGCCATCCGGCATCGTGCAGAAGACATTATGAATCGCTAACGGCACCACTTGTCGCACAAAGGGGATGGACAACGACCGGGAGGGGGGATGACCACGAGGGGGCAACGAAAGGGCTAAGAAGGGCGGCGGGCGGAGAGACGAATGGGCGGAAAACACGGGGGACCAGCCAAAGAGTGGGGGAATAATGAGCGAGTAGACGGTTAGAGAAGTGCGCTTTATTCCAATGCAGAACAGTGAAGTCAATGGAAATGGTGAAGTGAAGAACAGGAGAAGTGAGAAGCATTTAAATAGGAGAAGAAATGTGGGGAACAAAGACCGAAATGATGATTAATACAAAAAAATGGACAGAATTTAAGAAACATTTAACATATAATTCTCAACAGAAGGAAATTAATCACCGGCCAAAGGCCAATCCAACCACATTATTTGTCCTTTTTCATTCTTAAATCTGCTGAACTCCTTCCCCAAAATTCGCCTTTGTCATGGTACTGCCGACCCTCAATTTCTGTATGATGCACGCCCTCAGTGATCGCTTGGATTCCGATCGGGGAAGGGAAGTGGATTGGCATGTTAGAAGATCAAGGGACCATCGAATTGGACTTGCTGCCTCCGAATGCAGTCGGCGATATCTACCATTTACAGTTTGTTTTAGATAGGTATTACTGTCTAAATGACCCCGGGAGGCTGGCGATTATAAATTCACTGGGCCATCGACAGATTAAAAATAGTAAAAACTTTGCTTTTTGGTGGGTGTACGTTCGGAGGACCAAAATGTGATCTTCGCAGGGCTTTCTCGGTGTGATTTTTTTTGTTATATCGTCGTGACAAATGGGGTCGGGGTCACTTCGCCGCGGCCATCTCGCCGCGGCCATCTCGCCGCGGCCATCTCGCCGCGAGAAACTCGCCGCGTGGCCAACTCGCCGCGGCGCTATCTCGCCGCCGCCCAACTCGCCGCGGCCAACTCGCCGCGCCTTGTTTTTTGGCTATCTCGCCGCCAGATTTTTTTCATTTAAAGGTTACCTCATTATTTTGATATAAAATTAAAAAATGCATTAATTTATTTCATAAGAATCATTAAAATAACAAACACTGGTCCATAACACAATTTGATTCTTTTCGACTTTATTCGAATTCAGGCTGGTGTTATAAATAGGTTGAAATGGAGTGCTATTGTGACCGGAAATTTCAAATTTGCGGATCCCGCTGCGGGATTGGAACTCAAAATTCTTTGCGGGGCGGGATCCCGCGGGATTAATCCCGCATTTAAAAAAAAATGTGGGATTGCGGACTGGGATCCCGCAAAATCCCGCGCGGGATCCCGTCCCGCGCCGGTCTCTAGTGCTCAGCGCCTCAAAATACCCAAAGAAACTTGTTAAAGAATTCCCAGAAAAAAAAAATTCGGGACCAATGACCGACATGATTGCTCTTTAAATTTGTGGAAAATATAGAGGAATATATCGTTCTGCAATTTTTCCTTCCTGCGTTAACTTTCAATTTGAAGCATATTAAATTGGAGAGAAACTTTGCTGAAATATAACACATTGAATACAATTAACTGTTAAAGAATTTTTGCTTTTAATGCATTTTTTTAACGAAAAATCTGGCGGCGAGATAGCCAAAAAACAAGGCGCGGCGAGTTGGCCGCGGCGAGTTGGCCCCGCGGCGAGAAAGCGCGCGGCGAGTTGGCCCGGCGGCGAGTTTCTCGCGGCGAGATGGCCGCGGCGAGTTGGCCGCGGCGAGTTGGGCGGTTCCCTGACAAATGTATGCTTTATCAATGTCTATATTTTGTATGAATGGAAACAATCAGAAATGAAAATTACAAAAAAAAACTCCGATCTTTTTCAAACAACCCTTAAAAACGCGATTTTTTTATGAAACGACCTAATAGAAATGTTCCATTGACGGACGATAAATGAATCCGAAAAGATTGTGCCAACTTTGGCTGTGCCATTTTCCGTTTTTTGCGCAATGGCAACAATAATTCGGTGTCGAATGGGCCAACTGCCCTGGCATGGATGACACCAAATTATGTCAGAAACAATGCCAACAACAGAAACAATAACAACAATAATGTGCAACAGCTATGCTGACTTTTTACCGATTAAAAAATCACCAAGACAGACTACTTTACATTCCGTGTATGGTATCAATTTACAAAAACATGAAAAACAATGCCTGCTACAAATTGATGTTTTTTATTGGCATATTGGACATGGTCATTTTTTAATTGAATAAATGCAATAATATTTATCATTCCAATTTAATTGCTTTGTCTGCTTCATGAATTCTCATATTTTATTAATTATGTATTTGTATTTTTTAATTAAATTTCCATAGTCGGCCTTGTTCATGAATGCGTTGGAAACGGGAATTCTTGGCATTATTGGTGCCGTTTATTGTGACTATCCATTGCTGATTTATACAACCGGAGCATTGGGAGCAGGTATGTAATTTTTATTATTTCTAATTTTATTATATATTTTTTTAATTCAGCTTTGTGGTATGCCGAAACAAGTGTCGAAATGTTGCTGGCAATTAACAGATGCATGGAATTATTAAGACCAGAGTTGGCATTTGCCATTTTTAGTGGTCAAATTTTTATCAATATTTTTATTAGACAATTAGAATAATTAATTAATAATAAAGAATATTTTTAAGGCAATAAATTACGGTATTTTTTTGCGCTGCCAATTTGTTATGGCTTTGCAATGGCCATGTTCACAAAACCCGTTCTGTTTAGTGGTGTTTATTTGTCGTGGTTTTATAACCCATATGTTGGCTATACGGACGATTTTGGAGAAATTGTAAGAAAAATTAATTATGTAATTAATAAATTTTAACAATTACAGTACTCCAACACGATAGCTTCTGCACATAATTACATCGTTATTTTTGGTCTATCCAGCATTTATTTGTTGTTTCCTGTAATTCTTTGTTGGCAAACCTACACAATGTCATCAGGCCACCAAACACATCAGTCATCTTGGGCAGAAAAAATGGCAATAAACAAATATATTTTAATGACTATAATGAGGTTTTTTGTTTAAGCAAAAATGCAAAATTTTTGAAAAAGCTAATTATCTTTTCAATCATTTATTATAAATATTCAGATTTTTATCCAAGTGATTATCATAAGTTTGTTCAATTCAATTGCCTCCGTAATTTACATCTCAATGCAATTTGTCAGAATCAGCAAAATTTACATCATCGTTGGCACTTACGCATGGGTTTTTTCGAGTGGTTAGCATATTTATTTTAAAAAATAAAAATAATTTTTGCAAAAGGTTGCCCTCCCGTGGTGTATTTGCTGCTGAACAAACGAATTCGGAACGATTGTGCCAACTTTTGCCGTGCCATTTTACGTTTTTTGCGCAATGACAATAATTCGGTGTCAAACGGACCAATTGCCATGGCATGGATGGCACCAAATTATGTCAGAAACAATGCCAACAACAGAAACAATAACAACAATAATGTGCAACAGCAATGCTGACTTTTTACCGATTAAAAAATCACCAATTTTTGTGTTACTGTATATTTTTAGTGTATATTTTTTTTGATGCCATCTTTCTACGTCCTTTTATTCCTTGGAAATAAATTTTGAGTCACTTTTTTGGTGGAAAATTAGAATTATGTTTGCCAGGAACTCGTTGTTCCCGGTTTTTGGGCAAAATGCCGAGACTGGGAATCATCAAAAAACGGAAATGCAGGTTAAAATCAAATTGTACGGATGTGAGGGATTCAATGCGGACAAAATTCCACTTGAACAACGGACAAGCTGATCGGCAACCGCCGGAACCAATGTTCCCAAAAAGTTTTTTGAAAAAAGCATACCGCAAAAAAGTGCACATGCGGTGAAATGAGGAAACTGATGAACAGAAACAAATAATAATGAAAAAATACTACAATCATTTTTCATTGCATATTATAATTTTTTTGTATCCTTGAATTTAATGAAACTTTCACGTTACGTCCTTGTAAATTATTATACCCGTCCTTGGAAAGTCCTTAACCCTAAGTTGAGGCAAGGTTAATGAATTTAAATTTCCCCATGGCGCCCAATCGGCGGCGCCCAATCGTACCGGCGCCCAAACGGCGGCGCCCAATCGGCGTCGCCCAATCGGCGTCGCCCAATCGGCGTCGCCCAATCGGCGGCGCCCAACTGACCCGGTCCGCGGCAGTGCCGATAGGCGCCGCCGGGAAAATTTTTGGAATTTTAAATTAAATGACCAAATGTTGGTTGCCTTTTGAAGTTTTGAGGGGTCGGCGGTGCCGACAGGCGCTGCCGGGAAAAATTTCAAAATTTAAATGTAATTTGTTAAAAAATTTTGTCAAAAATGACCAAAATTTGGGATTTTTAACACATTTTTTAAGAAATTGGAGTTTTGGGGGGCCGTCGGTGCCGGCAGGCGCCGCCGGGAAACTTTTTTTGAATTTTTAATGAATCTTGTTACAACATATCGCCCTTTTTATACTTTTATCAGAGACCTCAAAATTCAGGACAAATCTGAAAAATCATGACACTTGGGAGCCCTGGCTATAACTGATTGGTGAGGGAAAAGGGAAAAATGAAGAAAAGAAAAGGGGCAGAGGGATAAATGAATAGGGATGCGACTTTTAGTGACGAAAAATCCCAAAATAGTAAAATAGTGAGTAAAAATGCCAAAATAGTGACAAAAAGTCCGAAATAGTGACGAATAGTGACATAATTTTCAGCCAAAAATTGAGCAAAAATAATTTTTATTCACTGATTGCAGTTGCAAATGAGTAGGACTGGGATTTTTAAGACCAAAAAAACCAAAATAGTTACCTAAAAAATTTTTAAATTTAAACATTTTTGTTCCAAAAAAAGTTTCCCGGCGGCGCCTGCCGGCACCGACGGCCCCCCAAAACTCCAATTTCTTAAAAAATGTGTTAAAAATCCCAAATTTTGGTCATTTTTGACAAAATTTTTTAACAAATTACATTTAAATTTTGAAATTTTTCCCGGCAGCGCCTGTCGGCACCGCCGACCCCTCAAAACTTCAAAAGGCAACCAACATTTGGTCATTTAATTTAAAATTCCAAAAATTTTCCCGGCGGCGCCTATCGGCACTGCCGGACCCCATGTTTCTCAAAAGTTTGTTTTTTGGAAAAAGTGCGCCGCAAAAATGTTGAGTTGGAAAATTTTCAGTTGGGAGCCCTGTGTTTAAAGTTAATTAATATGGTTTTAAGACGATTTTAAATGTTTTTAATGCGTTTATTAGCGCTACTATTTGTTTTGTAAAAAATCTGAACTTTGGGGTCTAAATCTGAATTTTAATGTTTTTGTCCTGAATTTGAAAAAAAAACTTGGGAACCCTGGTTATAGCAGTTGGATAGCCGACCGGGGTCGTTGGATACAAGCGATCGCTGAATTTACTTATCTCATTTCCCATCCCCTCAATGGGAATTATGGATCTTAATGTTTACCATTCATGCCAAATATGGACATTGTCATAAATTTATTTTATTTTTACAATTTTTAAAATGACAGATTGTACGGAAAATACCCATATTCTAGGAGGCTCTCTATAATGGACAAGCGCGTCTTGTATGCCAACAGACTGCCGCGGCATCTGGATGATTCGCGCTCTGAAATGTTTCGATGATACATTTCTCTAAGCATACGGCGTGGAAAATTGAAAAGAAGTTGGCATGAATTTAAAAAATGTGGATAATAAATCAGTGTGTTTTCAGGTGTTGTCGTTCATATTTTTATAAATCGATACCATACACGGAATGTACAGTATCTTAAATTATATTTATTTATTTTTAAATTTGGGGGATTTTCTTAGAATTTTTTGAGTTTTGGTCTCGAGTAGAGCAAATTTCAAATCTAGAGCACTCTAATTGCATCACCCCCCCCCGAAAAAAGACTTCAAAAATGAAAAAAAGGGTGATCAAAATGCATCCGTTCACAATGTTTGTCCGTGTTCAAGTGGGATTTTGTCCGCATTGAATCCCTCACATCCGTACAATTTGATTTTAACCTGCATTTCCGTTTTTTGATGATTCCCAGTCTCGGCATTTTGCCCAAAAACCGGGAACAACGAGTTCCTGGCAAACATAATTCTAATTTTCCACCAAAAAAGTGACTCAAAATTTATTTCCAAGGAATAAAAGGACGTAGAAAGATGGCATCAAAAAAAATATACACTAAAAATATACAGTAACACAAAAATTGGTGATTTTTTAATCGGTAAAAAGTCAGCATTGCTGTTGCACATTATTGTTGTTATTGTTCCTGTTGTTGGCATTGTTTCTGACATAATTTGGTGTCATCCATGCCATGGCAATTGACCCATTTGACACCGAATTATTGTTGCGATTGCGCAAAAAGCGTAAAATGGCACGGCAAAAGTTGGCACAATCGTTCCGAATTCGTTTGTTCAGCAGCAAATACACCACGGGAGGGCAACCTTTTGCAAAAATTATTTTTATTTTTTAAAATAAATATGCTAACCACTCGTAAAAACCCATGCGTAAGTGCCAACGATGATGTAAATTTTGCTGATTCTGACAAATTGCATTGAGACATAAATTACGCAGGCAATTGAATTAAACAAACTTATGATAATCACTTGGATAAAAATCTGAATATTTATAATAAATGATTGAAAAGATAATTAGCTTTTTCAAAAATTTTGCATTTTTGCTTAAACAAAAAACCTCATTATAGTCATTAAAATATATTTGTTTATTGCCATTTTTTCTGCCCAAGATGACTGATGTGTTTGGTGGCCTGATGACATTGTGTAGGTTTGCCAACAAAGAATTACAGGAAACAACAAATAAATGCTGGATAGACCAAAAATAACGATGCAATTATGTGCAGAAGCTATCATGTTGGAGTACTGTAATTGTTAAAATTTATTAATTACATAATTAATTTTTCTTACAATTTCTCCAAAATCGTCCGTATAGCCAACATATGGGTTGAAAAACCACGACAAATAAACACCACTAAACAGAACGGGTTTTGTTAACATTGCCGCTACAAAGCCATAACAAATTGACAGAGCAAATAAATACCGTAATTTATTGCCTTAAAAATATTCTTTATTATTAATTAATTATTCTAATCGTCTAATAAAAATATTGATAAAAATTTGACCACTAAAAATGGCATGTGCCAAATCTGGTCTCAACAATTCCATGCATCTGTTAATTGCCAGCAACATTTCGACACTTGTTTCGGCAACCCACAAAGCTAAATTATAAAAAATAAAAATTATAATAAAGATATAACATACCTCCTCCAAATGTTCCGGTTGTGTAAATAAGCAATGTATAGTCACAATAAACGGCACCAATAATGCCAAGAATTCCCGTTTCCAACGCATTCATGAACAAGGCCGACTATGGAAATTTAATTAAAAAATATATAATTAATAAAATATGAGAATTCATGAAGCAGACAAATTAATAAGCAATTAAATTGGAATGATAAATATTATTGCATTATTCGGTTAAAAAAATGATGACCATGTCCAATATGCCAATAAAAAACATCAATTTGTAGCAGGCATTGTTGTCCATGTTTTTGTAAATTGATACCATACACGGAATGTAAAGTAGCTTAATTTTTCATATTTTAAGTTTCGAGAATTTTCTTTACTTTTGGTCTCGCTATCCGAATATAGCAAATTTTTACTCTAGAGCAGCCCTAATTCAATCACCCCCTGAAAAAGACCTCAAAAACGAAAAAAAGTGTGATCAAAATGCATCCGTTCACAATGTTTGTTCTTTCTTCAAGTGGGATTTTGTCCGCATTAAATCCCTCACAGCCGTACAATTTGTCAAATTCGTCATGACGAAACAGCAACAATTCCATCGGGATGAATTTTTTTTATTTATTAAAAAATAAAAAATTATTATTTTTTTAGGGAACATAAAAATTATGAATCATAATAATTTTTTTGTTTAAGAAAAAGAAATATCATATTTTGGAGTAACAGTTGTTACACAACAGCAAATATCGTGACAAAAACGCGTGTTACATACCCAATTAAAAGGACACAAATTTTAATGGCCAAAAAAAAGTGAATGAAGCGCGAGAAAATAATTTAAAGCAAATATGAAGAAAGTGGTAAAACTTTTAATTCATTAAACAGAATTATCATATAAAAATTGAAATAACAATTATAAAAAATATCTCGAATTTTTAAAAATTTAAAAAGTCAATGCGGTTCTTAATTTATTAAAAAAAATCCGCGTAAAAGTAAGAATATGCAAATAAATTTTTCCAACGAAAAATAAAAATTGCCAATATTGGAAAAATTGGGAATTTTTCCGTTTTATTTCCATTAAAATCGGCAAAAATCTGGAAGCGAGTATTTACTGCTGATTTGTTCATCTTTGCTGTTGCACATGGTTATTGTTATTGTTTCTGTTTTTGGCATTGTTCCACAAAAAGCGAAAAATGGCATGGCAAAAGTTGGCACAATCGT
>CP049707.1:22198148-22218689 GCA_004148225.2 Heterodera glycines
AAAGCGGAAGAGAAAGTGGAAGAGAAATGGAAGAGAACAGAAAGAGGAAGAGGAAGTGGAAGAGAAACAGAAAGTGGAAGAGAAAGTGGAAGAGAAAATGGAAGAGGAACAGAAAGAGGAAGAGGAAGTGGAAGAGAAACAGAAAGTGGAAGAGAAAGTGGAAGAGGAACAGAAAGAGAAAGCGGAAGAGGAACAGAAAGAGAAAGCGGAAGAGGAACAGAAAGAGAAAGCGGAAGAGGAACAGAAAGAGAAAGCGGAAGAGGAACAGAAAGAGAAAGCGGAAGAGGAACAGAAAGAGAAAGTGGAAGAGGAACAGAAAGAGGAAGAGGAACAGAAAGGGGAAGAGAAAGTGGAAGAGGAACAGAAAGTGGAAGAGAAAAGAGAAAGCGGAAGAGGAACAGAAAGGGGAAGAGGAAGTGAAGAGGAACAGAAAGGGGAAGAAGAAACAGAAAGGGGAAGAGGAAGAGGAAGTGGAAGAGAAACAGAAAGTGGAAGAGAAAGTGGAAGAGAAAGTGGAAGAGAAATGGAAGAGGAACAGAAAGAGGAAGAGAAAGTGGAAGAGGAACAGAAAGTGGAAGAGAAAGATAAAGAGGAAGCGGAAGAGAAGAAGAGGAACAGAAAGTGGAAGAGAAAGTGGAAGAGGAACAGAAAGTGGAAGAGAAAGATAAAGAGGAAGTGGAAGAGAAAGTGGAAGAGGAACAGAAAGCGGAAGAGAAGAAGAGGAACAGAAAGAGAAAGCGGAAGAGGAACAGAAAGGGGAACAGAAAGTGGAAGAGAAATGGAAGAGGAACAGAAAGAGAAAGCGGAAGAGGAACAGAAAGGGGAAGAGGAAGTGGAAGAGGAACAGAAAGAGAAAGCGGAAGAGAAAGTGGAAGAGAAATGGAAGAGGAACAGAAAGAGGAAGAGGAAGTGGAAGAGAAACAGAAAGTGGAAGAGAAAGTGGAAGAGAAATGGAAGAGGAACAGAAAGAGGAAGAGGAAGTGGAAGAGAAACAGAAAGTGGAAGAGAAAGTGGAAGAGGAACAGAAAGAGAAAGCGGAATAGGAACAGAAAGAGAAAGCGGAAGAGGAACAGAAAGAGAAAGCGGAAGAGGAACAGAAAGAGAAAGCGGAAGAGGAACAGAAAGGGGAAGAGGAAGTGGAAGAGGAACAGAAAGAGAAAGCGGAAGAGAAAGTGGAAGAGAAATGGAAGAGGAACAGAAAGAGGAAGAGGAAGTGGAAGAGAAACAGAAAGTGGAAGAGAAATGGAAGAGGAACAGAAAGAGAAAGCGGAAGAGGAACAGAAAGGGGAAGAGGAAGTGGAAGAGGAACAGAAAGAGAAAGCGGAAGAGAAAGTGGAAGAGAAATGGAAGAGGAACAGAAAGAGGAAGAGGAAGTGGAAGAGAAACAGAAAGTGGAAGAGAAAGTGGAAGAGAATGGAAGAGGAACAGAAAGAGGAAGAGGAAGTGGAAGAGAAACAGAAAGTGGAAGAGAAAGTGGAAGAGGAACAGAAAGAGAAAGCGGAATAGGAACAGAAAGAGAAAGCGGAAGAGGAAGAACAGAAAGAGAAGCGGAAGAGGAACAGAAAGAGAAAGCGGAAGAGGAACAGAAAGAGAAAGCGGAAGAGGAACAGAAAGAGAAAGTGGAAGAGGAACAGAAAGAGGAAGAGGAACAGAAAGGGGAAGAGAAAGTGGAAGAGGAACAGAAAGTGGGAAGAGAAACAGAAAGTGGAAGAGAAAACAGAAAGCGGAAGAGAAGAAGAGGAACAGAAGCGGAAGAGAAAGAGGAACAGAAAGAGAAAGCGGAAGAGGAACAGAAAGAGAAAGTGGAAGAGGAAAGAAAGAGGAAGAGGAACAGAAAGGGGAAGAGAAAGTGGAAGAGGAACAGAAAGTGGAAGAGGAAGTGGAAGACGAACAGAAAGTGGAAGAGAAACAGAAAGTGGAAGAGGAACAGAAAGGGGAACAGGAAGAGGAACAGAAAGAGAAAGCGGAAGAGGAACAGAAAGAGAAAGCGGAAGAGAACAGAAAGAGGAAGAGGAACAGAAAGGGCAAGAGGAAGTGGAAGAGAAACAGAAAGAGGAAGAGGAAACAGAAAGGGCAAGAGAAAGAGGAAGCGGAAGAGAAACAGAAAGTGGAAGAGAAAGTGGAAGAGAAAGTGGAAGAGAAACAGAAAGAGAAAGCGGAAGAGGAACAGAAAGAGAAAGCGGAAGAGGAACAGAAAGAGGAAGAGGAACAGAAAGGGCAAGAGGAAGAGGAAGTGGAAGAGAAACAGAAAGTGGTAGAGAAAGTGGAAGAGGAAGTGGAAGAGGAACAGAAAGTGGAAGAGAAAGTGGAAGAGAAACAGAAAGTGGAAGAGAAACAGGAAGTGGAAGAGAAACAGGAAGAGAAAGAGGAAGAAAACAGAGAAACAGAAAGAGCAACAAAGGCAAAGAGGAAGGAACAAAAAAAGAAGAGAGCAAGAGAAAGCGAGAGTGATGAAGTGAAATGGGAAGGTAGAAAGGAGGGAGAAAGGGGATGAGAAGGAGGAAAAGTTAGAGATTTTAAGTGATCATATTAATAATTTGAGTTTTAAGAAAACGTTAATTGAATTCCCGGCCATTAAAAAAATCAGTTGCCTTCTTACATATAAAAGCTTTTTTGGCGCGTAGCGCCCTTTAGAGACAGTGTAAAATAGCGAAGCTATTTCAATTTTAAAAAAATAAATTAAAATCAATTTAAATAAAAATATCGCATTTAAATTAAATTTAAAACAATATCGTTTTTAAATTAATTATTTGTTCATTTCCAAATTCTCATATTCCTAAACTATGAGGATCGCTTAGCGGCCAATAGATGCTTTTTGCACGCCCCAAATTATATCTCCCACTAGAGTCAGCGTTGAAAGCGCCCCCGGCGCTTTCACAGGGCCCGCAGGGCCCTGGTTTTAAAATAATAATTTTTTAAAAATTAATTATTGCCTATTTTTAGCCTTTAACGATTTTTAATTCCTCATAACTTTTCAATTTTTCCTAATATTGTATTCTTTATATGCTGTGAATTCAAAATGTCCCAAGAGTTTGCTTTTGAATCGTTGATCTTTTTGCAAAAATTTGGCCAAATACCAGGTTTTTATCCCAGTATTTTGGACTCTAATTGGCCAATCATTCATTATCACCTTCTTCTGCTTCTCCTGCTGTTCCTGCTCCTCCTTCTTCTTCTTCTCCGCCTCGGACATTTCCCATTTGACCATTGCCGATGTTTGGGTCTCGCCAAAATCGCTGTTGGCCAAGCATTTGTACAGCCCGGACTTGGACTCCGTCATGTTGGAGATGGTCAGACGCGCAATGCGTCCGTCAAAGGCGGACGTATACTCAGCGGATTTGCTGATCGTTTTGCCGTCCCTGTATTATAATAGTTTTTTTGGGTGATCGATTAATTAGCGTGACTAATTAATACGTTTTTGAAAAATGATTGAATCCGAATTTATTGGAAATTCAAAAAATTATGAGCATTTAAATTTGTTTTAACCGAATTTGTTTGAAAATGTATTTACATGAATCTAGAAAAAGCAAAATAAAACTTTTAAATTTCGGAATTTAGGTTCGTTGAATTTCAAACGGAAGAGTTTCATATGTCACTTTCCAACAAATAGCTAGTATTAATTATTTACACCAAATAAAAATACTAATTTATTGGGGTTAATTAATAATTATATTCCTTCAATTAAAATAAATGTGCCCAACCGTGGTGAGTCGTTCCACAAAAAACTCAGTGATTGATTGGTCATTTTCCGGAAGCCTATCGCACCACTTTCGGGGCACCAAAAGTGCCTACCAGCGGCTTTTTTGTACATCTCGATGAGCTCTACAAAATGGTATCAATGGCGTCAGGCTATGTCTACTACAAATGGAGAAAATTGGCGAGAAGTGATGTCAAAAATTGAGAAAATTTGAAAATGACTTGCGTCCCACCGTACATTAGTATTAACCGGACGGCACCGTGTTTTGTGAATTGAATAATTAAATTTATTTATTTAATTTTATCGATCACTGAGTTTTTTGTGGAACGACCTAGCACCGTGCCCAACTTTAAAGCACAACTCACTTTGACCAGGTGATTTTTGTTGAAGTGTGACATTGCAATTCGCACTCTAATTTCACACCTTCACCGGTGTGCGCAATCTTAACAATTTATTTGCTTTATTAATTATATAGAATAATTCAAAATAAAGTAAAATTATTATTTTTTTTAAAAAAACTAATAAAGTTGAAATTGTCTTTAAAATTTTCTCATAAAATTAACAAAAATTATTTGAAAATGTCAGTTTAAAAAATATTGTTATTTATCAATTCAGTTTTTTTATTTTTCCCTAATTAACAACAATTTTAATTGTTTCCATCAATATTTTCACGCTCAAAAAAAAGTTTTGATTTATCATGGACCCGGAAGAACAACAACAAACACATCGCCAAAACAGCTGTCTGCAATATTGCCAAAACCATTTTTTTCTGAACCCCCTCAAGGCTCTCGAAATTTGGCAAACAATGGACACGAAAAGGGGTTCACAATAAAAAGTCTAGGATGAACAGCAGAGGGATTTGATCCAATTTTCTTCAGGATCCCCCAAAATTGATGGCCCGAAAAATGCCGAGGAGGACAGGTGCCCTCAAAATGGAGAAACTTGAGGGTTTATCAAATGTAAAAAAGAGGGAACTCAGATTCATCAGTGAAATTAGATCTGATCTGATCATTGAATCAGATCCTTTTTTAATTAATTTTAATGGAAAGCCCTTTTTAAAAACTGAAATTTAGGTCTAAATACTGGAACAAAATTTTTTGATTTGTCAATACACATTGGCATTATACAGGTTGGATATAAGCCAAATCAATTCAATTTAATCAAGGGTGAGCCTTCAGTTTTTGGACTTATATGTTTTTTTTGATCAGTGATCAAATAAAGCAAATTAATTTATATTCCAGGTGACAGATTATTTGATCAATGATCAAATTTTAAGTTTGCAATTCCATTCAAATTGAATCACTTTAAAAGCAGTTCTCAAAAAGTGATCAGAATTTATTGTACCTGAGACTTGAGCGGATCAGTGACCACCGGTGGTCTCTTGTGTGCTTCAGGTCCCGCCACTTGAACTGCTGGGCTTTTGCTTCTGCTCCGGCGGCTTTTCTCTTTCGGCGCTGCCGGCGGCAAGCCTTCTTTGTCACCAGCTTCACGGCGGCTCTTTTTTGCTAAATTTAATAAATTTTTAAACGAATTATTATTATTTTTAAATGCAATCAGCCCTAAGGCGGGAGTTGGAAAATGTAATGGTTATAGGATCAGAAGACCAAATATTGAAACACAATACAGGGGATATACAGTTAATAGCGTCCTATATCACACACAGGATTACAGTATATTAGTTGGGATAAAAAAACTATCTTAAAATCCTTTTAAGGAATGATATACGGTAAAGGAAAACATGGGAATATGTACGGTATAGCTATTATTTTAAATACTGTCATTCCGTACCTTGACAAAATGCCAAAAAGTTATTTTGGAATAAACCGCCGAAAAAAGATTGTTTAAGCCAAACAAATGCTCTGATCACTCTCACTCGCTCATAAAGCTAATCCCGGCCCCGCCACTTCCATGCCAAGTGTGCCATTGTTTACGTGTTGGCTCCCGACTCTTCTCGCCCTGGTCGCCCGGCAGTTTCAGCGTGCCCTCACTCGCCCCCTCCTGGGTCGGTGTTGCCGTTCTCGACCGGATGTGTTTGCGTGGCGAGCCCTCGCGCGACTTGGACTTGTGCCGTCGCCGTTGCTCGCCCGGCGTGCCTTCGCGATGCTTCTTCGACGGTGTGCTGGGCCGGGATGGTGTTTTGCTTCGTCGCCCCTCTGACGGCACTTCCTCCTGTTGGAAGTCCAGCTTCAGGTTAGCGTTTGTCTCGCCCAAATCATTGCGGATGTTGCACCGGTACTGACCAGCCTCGCCCGCAGTCGGCCTCTGGAAAATTTAAAAAAAAAATTAAAAAAACGATTTTTTTAAATTTATGACAATTTAATTTATTATTTTTTCGATGCTCTTGCTTTGCTTAATAATGAATTTATTATTAAATATAACAAAAAAAATTTGAAAACTTTGGTTTTATGAGATTCAATTTTCAATCTTTTATGTTCTGAATTTAAAAAAAACACAGAAATTTTCGAGTTTCAATTAAAGACAATGTCCAATCTTTGAAATCAAAATTCTTTCTAAACTTGTGCATCAGCAGATGACCTTACTTACCCTGATCTCCAGTTGGCATAAATAGGTGCCGTCCCCAAGGTCGGCGAACACGTCTTGGTACAGGCTGCCCATGCTTAGTGGAGCACCTATGAGAATTAGAGCAAATTAATTAACACAATTAAGTTAACCAATCAATTAATTAGTTAAGGGTTCATCGATTAAATTGTCAATTAACCCACCGTAATCAACATAAATACCGAATTAATTAATTATTAATCAATCCTTTAATTAATTGACCAATTAACTCACCGTCCTTGCTCCACTTGACGGTTGGCCGTGTGCCACTTTTCACTTTGCACTCCATCAAAATCAGTGCACCACCGTCGCGTGGCAAAATGCGCGGTTTGCCAACAAATGTTGGCCCTTTTGCCGACCCACTGCTGGTCGACTTTTGTTCCTCCCCGCCGGCAAAGTTCAAATTGATGTTTGCATTTGATTCACCGAACTTGTTTGCTGCCGTGCATTTGTACGCGCCCCCGTCCGAAGCGCTGGGCTCCTAAAACATAATTGTCGAATTTAACAAAATGCGGGGGTGTCGAAATTTTGCTAAAAATGCCAAACAAAAAATATGGGTTCCAAAATAAAAAAAAAAGAATTCAAATTTTGTAGCTTTTCCTTTTGTATATTAGCTTTATCCTTATGGGATATATCTCTTTAAATTTTGTAGTGCTTTGATTACTTACTTTTTTGAAAAACTACTATATAAAAGATCAAACTCCTAAATAAATACCTCAAAAATGAATTATTATTAAAAAATGCATAAAAATAATAAATAAAATTCAAAATTGTGACATTTTTGGATAAGCTTTTTCTTGTCTTTTTTGTGTTCATTTAAAAATTTGTTGCTGTTCAGATCAATTTTATTATGGGTCCCAAAATTTATTAAAAAATATAAAACAAAAATAATTAATTACAAAAAAGTCATTAAAAATGTGCGATTCTGCTGATCACTTTTATTTGCTTTATATTGGTGAAATAAATTTTAAAAAATAAATTTTAAAATAAATGGTTTGATAGGCAAAATCAAACACATTAAACAAAAATTATATTGTACATTTTGCAAACCACAAGGGTCCACTCTTGATTTTAAAATTCAAAATATATGACTTTGCCAATTAGCGCCGCATTAACACTAATTACCCCCACCTTGATCACAAGGTTGGCCCTGTACATGTTGCCCGACACATTGATCAGCGTCAGTTGGACACGCGTTGACGCGTTGATGGCGGTGCCCGCGTGTTGCCAACGCACCTCCGGCGGCGGGTCCGCTTCCAGCAGGCACTCCATCAGCAGGTCGCCCTGCGCGGTCTGCTGTATGGACGGCTTCTGCGTGAAACGGGGCGCGCCCGGCATTTTTGTTTGTTCGTCTGTTACGCTCTCGTCTTGAAGTGCTCTCTCTCGCAATGGACGAAGCAATCAATTAATTGTCTCTCGCTTTAGCCCTGAGAAAATGGGAGACAAAAACTCTGATCAGTTGGTGATCAATATTTAACGGTAATGGGTTGAGATGTGATCAAAATTTTAAAAGGTGAAAAAATTATTATATATACAAAATGAGTGAGTAAGTGATGCCCGAGGTTGAAAATTTTCAGTAGGATTGCTGCCCGATCCCCGGGGAGAACAACTCCTCGGGGATCAGGGAGGAAGTCGGGGACAACAACTTCGTCAGGGAGACGAAATTTGCATAAAAAGTTGAAAAAAATGATAGAAATTTTTCTAAAATAAAAAAAACTTACAATTACATAGCAACTCATTTAAAAAACACTCGCATCCAATTAAAATTCGGTCGGGGAAGAACCCAAATTTAAGGTACATTAAGCTTGTTGTTGTATTAATGGTTTTTTTTTTAAAAGAATTCTACAAAATGTAGGTTTAAGCCGGGCAACATAAAGAAAGGCCTAATCTTTTAATAGCCCTATAACACAGATAATAAATACAAAACAAGCTTAACGAAAAAGCAAATTTTAAGCAAATATTTTCCCTATTTTTTTGGGGAGGAGAGGGTCGTGTCATATGCCTAAAAAACAAGTAGAGATATTTTTTTTTGTTTTTGAAAAAACAATTTTCCAAAAAAATGAATGCTTAAGCAGCGCATTTTTTCGTTAAACTGATCAAGCGCGCGCGGTGTTTACACACACAAAAAATGCTCCCGGTGGTTTTGTTGGTTGACCAACACATAAAAAATTGCGCAGCCATAAAGCACTTATCGGCTTGGCTTTTCATTTTTGTGTCCTATGCGATGGGCGGCCTGGGGGATGAAGCATTCCTTCAGAAAAGTTTTCTTGTTGGACGAATTTTGCGCGGCTTTTCGCCCTCCCCTCGGGGGCCAAACCAAACTCGCGCGGCGGCTTTATCCCCCCTCCCCACTCTCGGCCCGCCCCGTTGTGCATTTCAAAAATATCATTGTTTGGCCAAGTTTTGGTGATTTTGTGCGGGAGGGGATATAGAGAGGATATAGCGCGAGGTACAAACAACTTTGGGCGATGAACTAAAAAACTGATCATTATTTCATCAGGTGTGGT
Organism: Heterodera glycines; assembly: GCA_004148225.2. NCBI lineage: Eukaryota > Metazoa > Nematoda > Chromadorea > Rhabditida > Heteroderidae > Heterodera > Heterodera glycines. The sequence continues at coordinate 22,206,909 of CP049707.1, forward strand.
GCATGCGCTGCTACTGCTAGCCCAGCAGCAGAGGATCGGATGATCCGCCGCTTGTGAATTTAGGATCAAAGTGCGCAAAAGTGCATTTGTGTGATATTTAGAGAGAACTAGAGAAAACATTAGGTGGCAAAATTGTGTAAAAAATGTGAAAGATAAATAAATATATAAACTTAAGCCATTGAAAATTTAAAAACAAATTGAAAAATTTATTGAGGGGCTCGGTATAAAGAATTTAGAAAAATTGGGCATAAATATTTTTCGGCACACCTTCGCATTTTACACTTTTTAGTCTCGACTCGAGACTCTCGAGTACCATGTCTCTTATTACATGAAATAAACAAACTGTCAGCTTGTCATGGAAAAGTGGGGTGATGGTGCTGCTCGAAACCATGACGGTAAAATTTCGCATTAATTATGCCCATAAACCTAACATTAAGAGCAGCAATTAGTGGCGGATGGATGGTATATTGGGTCATAAAATTTCAAGCGGCCAAGCCGATTGTTTAGGATAAGCACATCTCCGCCCTGAGGGGATCCTGAAAAGTGATCGGGCGGTTGAGAGGTCGTTGTCCTCGTCCCCTCTGCTTTAGCCCCAGCTTTTCATCCGCTGATCCACCCACCAGCATCAGAAGCAGGCAGGGAGATCACACAAAGTACATACACTCACTCACTCACTCACTCACTCACTCACTCACACATGTCTATTCTCGGCTTTTGCTCACACTTCCTCTCGGTGTTCTCTTATGCTTCATCCTCCCCTTCCCCCTCCCTGGCACTCTCGTCTCACTGATCAAAGCAAGCAAAGGCAAGGGCAGCAGCAGCTTTATCCCGGCTGGCGGAAAGCAGCTATAGGTGTGTGAGAGTGTTAGCTTGAGAACTTGAGAGCCACAAAAAAAAGTTGCGAGGAGAGAGAAAGGAGACAGAGAGAGAGAGAGAGAGAGAGAGGTGGAAGCGAGAGAGAGTGAGAGAGTAAAGAAAAAAAAGCTCTCTCCCCTCTTCTACACACACAGAGATTTAAAAGGCAGCCATTTCCCATCGGTGGGTGATCAGCATTGACTTTTGCTCTCTAACTTCAACATTGCTGCCTAACCCTGGCTCTCTCCGATCAGCACACTCTCTCACCACAACCCTACTCATATGTTTGTGTCTGACTGTGATTTCCGCTCTGATCAGTCAGCACTGATCAATGTGATGCTCTCTTCTAAAGCAGTGAGAATGATTGGGCCCCGCAGAAGAAAACATTCGATTACTCAACAAATGTGTGGTGAATGAAAAATGTATGTATTTATGTATGTGTGCTTTCTGCTGATGATAGAAAGGCGACGGTGGCGCCGATTTCATTTCCCCCGGGGGTGGGCCGGCTTAAAGGCTTATTGCCATCTCTTCCTTAGGCGGTGGCACTGTTTTTGGCTTATGCCCTGAGGCAAAATAATGATTCGGGAGATGTGCTTCAAGTCACAAATGTTCCCCCCACCAAATTCCATGAACAGCTGCTGGGCCCCGATCGGTTGGCACGTTTTGTGCGTAGGTGCCGAATTGGGGGGCGGGGCGATTTCCGTCATGAACGGCGGAAAGATTGGGGAGAGGGAAATGAATGCTTTTCCTCTGATTCATGAAAAAGAAGAAGAAGCGGATCAAGGCAATAAATATTGGACAAAAAGGCAGCGGTGGACCGAAGAAGCCCCTCAAATAAAAATGATCAATGAAAAAATGGGAAATTTAAAAAATGAATGTGGCTTAACGTCAAAAATTCAAACAAAATTTACGCAAAAAAAAAAAATTGTACAAAATTTAATTTAAAAAATACAAATTTAAAATATAGGAAAAACAAAATTTTCGAATAAATTTAAAAATGTGTAAAAAGGAAAAACCGGTTTTCTGAGCATCATCAATGTATAATTAATTAATTTTGGTAATTATCATTGGGAAAATTAATTGGCATTTTTCTGTCCGGCGATTGTGTTTGGGATCATCTGCAGCAGATGATTTTGTTGGTCCAGCAAGTGATCAACACAACAAAAACAGCAACAACACAATGCTTTCTGATCAATGTAAAAGTGGATGAAGCGGATGAATAATAAGCTGAAAAAGAGGAAAAAAACTACTGAAATTTAAAGTTTTAAATAAAGCCTTTGTCCTTTTTTCCATGCTTCGTTTACTCGTGAGGAAAATAGTCACGGAAAAAATTTTTTGGGGCGAAAAGCAGAAAAAGGAATACATAAAAGGCTGATTCGGTTGGGTGTATGTACTACGCCCCCCCCACCACAAAATTTTTTATAATTTGAAAATTTATAGACTTTAAAAAAACCTTACAAATTCTTTTATATAAGAAAATTCAAGGTTAATAATTTTCAGCGATTTTTTTTTTTGGAAAAATTTAGTAATTCTTCATAAAATTTTGAAAAATTCCCTTGAAATTGTTTAAAAAAAAATTTTTTTTTTCTTGTAATTATCTTAATAATATTCTTTTTTGAAAGATTTTTTCGTTTGCATTTCTTTTTCGCGGTCGGGGACGAGTTGCTCCCCATCTCGGTTTATGTTCTTAACCCCACCCCCGCACGCTAAAATTTTTTATTTTTTAGAATTACGGGTCTATTATTGGACCTATGATAAATTAAATGAAATTTTAATGGCCACAAAACACTTTTTACTAATGAAAGCACAATGAAATTGCTTAATTTATTGTCAAAATTTCCCACTCATTTCATTTTCGTCCCCCGTTTCGTATGAGTCTTGGCCCCATGCAGCGGCCGCTTCTTCGCCCTCGTCCTCGTCGCCATGTGGTGAGGAAGACATTTCCGAAGTGTGAATCACATAGAGAAAGGGCGGATAATTGCTGCTTTCATTTTGGATGGAACTGAAGAATTTTGGAATTTGAAAAATTTTGAGTATTTAAAATGAATTAAAAATTTATTTAAAAATTTTAAACAAAAATTAAAAAGAATATGCGGAAATTTCACCAAAAAATATTAAATAATAACAATTTTTTAACCATTTTTAAGCAATAAATTGTTAGCAGAATCGAGATTTTGTATGAAGATTTGATTTCAAAATAATCAGTTGCAAAATGCCAAAACCGGATTTAAAAATGTCAAAATAAGAGGAATTGAAGAATTTAAATTTGAAAAATCTGTACATACATTAAAAATAATTAAAACGCGATAACGTTTATATACAAAATGCCAACAAAAAAAAGGTTTGTGCTAATAAAAAAAAATGACCCGCCCCATCTTTACCTGTGCGTCTCCTGCTGCTTGTGCACCAATGCTTTATGATGATAGCGTTGTTGGTGATGATGTTGGTGATGGTGATGATGATGGTGAGCATGTGCATGATGTGGCTGCGGAATTTGAAGCATTGTATCTGAAATTTTCAAAAATTTCATGAAAAATTTTAAATTCCAGGGCGATAGGTATAGCCTTAGGGTACCGTACCATTGTTGGCATCCGCTTCATCGGCCAGGGACAAAACGTCAAATTTGAGCCGCATATTTCTGGTGGCACACAGTCCACCTTCAGTGTTGTTCAATCCCATCAATGTGCCGTTTGAGGTTGCTGAACAAAAATGTTGAGTCAAAAATAAATAAATCTAATTATTATTTTTAAATTATTTGTAGTCATCAAATTGATCCTCTTTTATTATTTGAGAATATTCGAAGAAAATTAAAATTTTTTGAAATTATTGCAATTTTTTAAAATCAATTATATAGCTTTTTCTGGATATTTTGAGGTTGAATCATTTTAACTTAATATGTATAATTATTTCTAATGTTATAATTATTATATATTATTTTGTTTTTAAAGAAAAATTTTATTTTTCAAAAATTAAGAATTTTTTAATTTAAATTACCGTTTTTCCTAAATAGAGCCCAGGGAGGCTTTTGTTTTTCAAGCCCCCCCCCCTCAGAAGAGGGCTTTTATTTCAGGGGGGGGCTATAATTTAGGGGGGGGGGCTGTATTTTAGGGAATACAGTAATCAATTTTTAATTTTGTCCCACTTATAACGAAGTAGGATTGGCCCGGCCTAAAAGTGAACGCGGACGGCAGCGGGGACACATCGCGGAACACCAGCGTAATGGACGACTGTCGTTCAGGGGACGAGCAAACGCCGAGCTGTTTTGTGCCTATGCCTGGAAATATAGTAATTAGGAAATTTATACTCATTACGCTAATTAATTAATGAAAATAATTTGATTGAAATGGATAAATAAATTTGGAGGAAATAGAAAAAAGTGGATTTATTTTTCAAAATTTTTAAATTAAATATTAAGCTGACCTTGAAGCATGCATTGGTCATAAGATTCTCGGGAAACCTGAAAAGTAAAAAAAAAAATTACCAATTTAAAATTTAACCACTTTATAGAGATTTATTTATATTTATATAATTCTTAAAATTTAAAAGAGAAGGAAGCAGCAAAAACAAAAGACTAACAATAAATATTACTCAACTCAAAAAAATAAATTAAATTAAATAATTGTTTTAAAAATTAAGAAGTCATATCAAAAAGTAAATATTTGTTCAATAAAATTTAATTTAAAAAATATTTCTCGATTTTAATGTAAATTAAAATATTAATTATTCAGAAATAAAAATAAATAAAATATCTTTTGGGAAGACATTTCACTTTCTTCACCATTTCTTGACCCTCTTAAAAGCACAAAATTAAGACATATATTCTCATTTTGCTCCCCCCCCCCCAATTTCCGTTCCAATTCTCTCCTGCTTCAGCTCACTGATGATACCCCACTCAATAATTTGGCGAGCGACATTTCGCTATACAATTTGCCGACCCAAGGGCTTCTCTTTGCGGTGCCGAAAAGCGGCCCGGCTGGGAGATTAAGCCATGGATTAGCCAACCCAGCCGAAGAAATAAATTCCCTTTCTGTGCCGCGATGATACCGCGATGATGACGAAACCCTTTCGGACTGCCGGCGGCGGCGGTGGCTACCATCTGCAGAATTGGCACCCCAAAATGAATGTGAATGGACTTTTGAGGACGGCGAGACGTGCCACAAACATACATCATCATCATCATTATCCTCATCACCAACTCTGTCCAATTTCGGCACAACCTTTTGACTATGCCGCCAAATCGATTCATTCATTTCGGCACAAGTGTTGACAAAATGCTTAGGAATAAGGGATCGGAAGCAAGGAATTTGCACTTAATTCAAGGACGACGAGCAAATGAATTTCGAAAACTTAGAAATAATTGAAAAAATTAAAGCCGACAAAATACCCTCGGTAACCTTCGGGATGAAAAATTTTAGAATGATGGATGGAACCTGACTACATGAAATGCGAAAATTGGTCAGTCACCCACCGTATCCGGATTTTCCAAAAGCCATAAATCCCGATTTTTCAATCCCTGACAATCCCGCGCCCCCGAGGGGTGTTGAAACCCTGACCAAATTGTTATTATTATTTGAAACTTTTTGAATTACATATATTTATGCATTTTCGCTGCTTTCTGTCAAGGTCATATGTGCTCAGCGGGAGGAAGAGTTGCGCCACCACACGAAACTGAACTCAACTAACATAAACATTTTGGTGTTGTGTTGCAAATTCCATTTGCCCTCCTATGGATTTGTTTGGCGTTTTGTTTTATCCCGCTGTGATCAATTAAATTTGGGTGTGCCATTGTTTGGGTTGATGATGTGTTGGATAAATATGGATGTACATATATATCCACCAAATAAAACATCCCTGGCGGGGGTTATGTTCTTCCAAACAGAGTCCCAAACATTGACTTTTTCTTTGTTTTTCAAGAACACCACCCATTTTAATGAGTTTTGGACAGGTGTCATCCATCCAGTCCCAATAGCTGTCGGTGCCTTGAGGGGATTTTCGATGGGATTTGGAGGCCAGATCCCCTCCAAATTGCCCCATAGGGAGCGCAAATTTGGCACTTAATCTGCTGGGAAGAAAAAAAAATATGAGGAAAGGTGTGATGATTGGGGGTACCAAATGTACATTGGTTTTTTTGGTTTTAGCGCTCCCCGCCGCCGGGGACAGCAGGTGTACCTGGAAATGAACTCCCTAATGATGCTTTTGCCTTGGCTTAATTGTCTAATTTGAAATTTTAATAAATTTTAAATCAATCGCCGAGTGAACCCAATTATAATTGTATGGCGTAATGTCGAATTCTGAAATATTTTCTTTAATTTTTTAGGAAACTATTTTTAAATATCTTTCTTTTCCAAGAAATCACAATTTCAAAATGTTTGTTTCCAAGTTCCAACCCACTTGAACATAGAACGCCAATCTAAGAATTCAATTCAAATGCTTGGCGGTATATAAAGTGGATTCGCCCCCTCCACCCACAATTTCTCAAATTGTTTTGCCAACCAACCGACAACAACCACTTCTGTTGCTCATTTGGCCAGCAGTTGGGCCTCAAATTGCGTGCCAATCTCGGCCCCAAAGCTTTAGCCCTTACTGACCTCCCACCCTAGGTCCACAGATTTGAGCGCTGCTCAATTCTCCGGATATCCCCCCCCCCACCCAAACCCGCGAGGGATCATTAGCCCAGCAGTAAGGGGACAACTGCGGCGGCGGCGCGGACGGTCACAACACAGGCAGAGAGGGCAGGGGCACTCATTTACGGGGCCAAAGCCGTTGGTTGGCCACAAATTGGGAATTGAGCCGTGTGGCCCCCGCCGGCGGGCGATGATGCCGCCGCCGTTGGCACGGACGGCGGGAGGGGGTTAAATTTATTTATTTATTTGTGTGCACAGAGGGCGAACACATGGGAAAATTAATCAGAGAGAAAGGCAACGGCATCATAATATACCCCACGAGAGTGGTAATAATGTTTGAGCAAAAATTGGTGGTGGTGATGAAGCGCGCAAGACTCTTCTCGACCAGTCCAGTCTTGTGCCTTTTATTCACTCGAGGAGAAAAAATAAAAATGGCAGCCCTTATTTTTGAGCCTTTCTAATTGATTTTCATTTTAAAATAAGTTGAATACCTTGGTAATAAAACCGACATTTCAGACTTGTGAAATTTAACCCCATATTTCAACTAAAAAACAAATTGTGCCCAGTGAATAAATGCAAATTTTTGAAACAAAAATTTCCCATTTTCCGACAATTTCACATCATTCAGCGTCTCTCCATTAATTAGGCCATCTCGATTTGTTTCCACTTTGTCGAGATAAGCGCCGAGGGAGGCTCTCGAGCAAACAATTAAGCTCTCTTGAATCCGATGAAATGCCCTGCTGGCTTTGCGCGCATCATTTATCCATCCCCATGAGATAATCACATTGGGTGGTGCGCATCCCACTCGCCCCCGGGGGAATTGGGTGCCCATTTATTGCCCGGCACGGCACTTTTGCTTATATAATGAGAGAGAGTTGGAGGGGGGGGGGAGCTGAGCAAAACGGTCTGTCCGAGTCAATTATGGGAAGCTTGAATGAGCAGTTGATGAAGTGGCCAAATTGAGTGCGCTGACAAATGGCCAAAAATTTGACTAATTTGTTTTTGCCCGAGGGCAGCAAAATTGTGCAAATTTTGAAATTCCCTAGGGCATAATTTTACGGATTTTTTAAAATTCGTTGATTATCAATTTTCTTTAAAAATAAAAACCAAAAATTTTTAGTTTTATTTAAGTTTTAATTTTAGAGTTTTTCGATTTTTAAGTATTTAAATTACTAATCTCAAATTTTCATATATCTTTTTTTGAAATTTAGATCCCTCATTTTTTGTAGCTTTTCTTAGGCTTTCAATTTATCTGTCCATAAATAATCGATTTGCCCCCGGAGGATGGCACTGCTAAAAGATTTTCTTAACCACCGCCGTTGGGGCATACAAATTGCTGCCCCGCCGCCAAGCTCAAATTGAGTTTGAGCCAAATCTCGGCACTTTTCATGCTGAAAAATTTGCACGGCATTTGTGCCGCAAAAGTAATTTGAAGATGCTATTATTGGATGATTTGGGCAAAAAATTATCATAAATTTAAGAAGAAAAAAACTACGGTTGACAAATTAAAAAAAAATTATTTTATTAGATGAAAAAATAATTCACTTTAAAAATTGAAAAAGAAAATGGGGATAAAAATTTGTTGGAAAATGCAACAAAAAATTGCTCAAAAAATGCGATAAAAATTTAAAAAAAATACAAATAAAATTTACATAAAGATATATTTTAAACAATAATTTAATTTTCGTTTCATTGAACTTGCCATAAACAGCTTGGAGTGCTCGTACAGGCTTGGATCACCATCCGGTGCCGGCGGTGGACATAACAGTGTGACTCGGTCAAGCAAATGTACCCGCTTTACGTGCTCCGTATTACTGATATCGAATCTGGAAAAAAAATAATTTAAAATTTCCCTATTTTTAAAATTTAAATTTCTCCGTCCGTTTTTTATTTCAAATTTTTCCATTTTCATCAGAAACTTTCTCATCACAACACCCTCACCACACAATGCTGCGCAAATTTTTAATCGGAATTTTGCCTAAATTCATGACCAAAATTGAATTATATTTTGGGCTCCCGCTGTGTTGAGAGAGTCCGCGCGACCCTTTGTTATATATTGGGAGGCAAAACTCTGTTGGAATTTTTTTTTTGTGTGAAAATTCTCACACAACACACAAACACATTGTGACATATGGCCTTAGGCGCACCCTTGAGGCCCCTCACGGGAGGGGGTTAACTCCGCAATTTTTTCAACAAAAAAAAATGCCTCTGGAAATTTCTACATTTGAATAATGTGCATCAGAAGAGGAGGGAGGGGTGGTATGGTATAGGTTTTTTATTTTTCAAAAATAGAGGTAGAAAATTTCCAAGGAAATTTCCCGATTTAAAAAAAAAATCAGTCTATCATCTGCAACAGGTGTTAAGGATTTTTCCAAAAATTTAGTTTCAATTTTTTATGGATTTTCACGATGGGCTTGCTTTTTCACTTATTTTCAATTCGACAAAATCAATTAATTTCCAATTAATGTAAACATTCAAAAAAATTCCCACATCTGCTTTTTTGCTGGTAGTATTCATTCACCATTCTCCCCATTTTCTCCCTCTAATTGCGTGTCTATTGTCAAAATTGACAAACATCCCCAAAAATGGGTTCTTTTGAATTTTATGGATGCCGCACATTCTTACGGATGTGCCGCTCCATTAATCTCCCAAAAGTTGAAAGCGAATTTATAGCCAATAAATAAATCTCCTAAAAATAGTTAATTTTGCTCGGCATTTTTCAAAATTCATCGTAATTGGGTCGAGAATTTTTTAAAATTTTAAACCCTAAAAAATTGGACGTAAATTTCCATACTAATAGGAAATATAACAAGAATCAAAAATTTCAAGAGTACCAACTCTTGAAATCATCATCTACAGCCTTTTTCTCATCGGCATTTTTCCAAATTACAAATATCTTGACAAACCCATTGAGTACAGTATTCCCGCTAGCTGCTCTTACTGTACCATATGGTGGTACAATTTACGCACAAAAATTTAATTTTCTTTGTTTCTTTTTGCTATTGCGCATTTGTCAGCCGATTATTGTTCATCTTCATCTTCATTTTCATCATCACAACCCAACTAATTATTGTGTGTTCACCGTCCCCCCCCTCCATTATTCCCCCCCCCACAAATTATGTATTTGACTGCTGCCGACGATTGCTTTTAGTTAGTTAGTCTGTCTGTAATCTTCTTGTACATATGTAGATAGTCACAAAAATTTTGGATAGTAACGAGCTGAAGCAGCAGCAAAAGCAACATTGGTTATCCCCCGCCAAATTCGGGGTACGTTGTTCCCCCGCCGGTGGGCCGCCGCGAAAGGTTGGGGAAGGGGCGCAGCAGCAGCAGCAGCAGCAGCAGACGGAAGGAAGATTAGATTAAGTGGATTTGGGACGGACGGCCCCGGCTTTGGCTTTTCCAATTTGTCTTTCTTGTGCCCCCCCCCCTCCCCTCAACCCCTTCCTGTTGTTCATCATCATCATCATCTTTTCTTTGTGTTTACTCTTCCTCTTCAAACAATAATGATGATGTTGATGATGCTGTTTTCTCATCATCGTTTTCCAATTCGTTCAAAATGGTCAGTCACCGCAGCTGCCGGTGGTCCCCCAAATCCCCCCCCCCCGGGGGATCCCCCTCCCCCCAAATCGCGCCGCCGCCGTTCCGTCTCAGTCGTCACGGTCCATCAAACTGTTTGCCTTTCGCCTTCGTCCTTCTCCACCGCGCCGACTGCTTTATGTTCAACAGCAAAAAACCCATCCAGCCTCATAGCACACTCTCAAAAACCACTTGAACAAATAGTACAAGATGGGCAGGTGGCATACAAATTTTATTGTGTTCAAAACAAACAAAAAAATGCCGACCGATTTTTGGTTTGTGTGTCCATTTTGGCGCAAAATGGCGGCATTTGGAAAGCATCAAAGACAAAGGCCGTTTATAATACGAAAATTTCCAATCCTCCCCGATCCCCGACTTTTCTCTCCCCGAGGTTCGCGGCTTGCTTAACCCTAAATTGGATAACACAAAGTTTCTGGTCCATTTCTCAATTGGAAAAATTTGCTATTGGATAAGCAATAGTAGCTGTCTAATTGGCCAATTATTTTAGCACTTTTCCGCCCAAAAATTAATTAGAAAAAACGTGCTTGTGGACTATGGGGCGGGAGGGGTTGCTGTTTTCCTGCAAAAATTGGTTGGTTGGATACGCCTATCACCCATCAACCACAACCATCATCATCATCCTCATCATCACCCATTATGCCCGGACGACGACATCAAATTGATGCTATAAAAAGATGAAAGGAATGCGTTGCGATTGGCGTGGTGCTGCTGCGCTGCCCACCACTGCCAGCCAACAACCAACCAAAAATTTTATTGCTTTCCTCTCCCTCCGATTTTCAAAAAAAAAAAAAAACCGAGGCATAGGGAGCGAGGGGGGGTTTGCTCGGAAAGCTTTCAAAGCCTCTCATTATATTCGTCCGTCCCGTCAATTCTTCCGACAAAAGGGGCCGGGAAAAAAGTGATGATGATGATGATGAATGAATGAATGTGTGACGACCGACTACTATGTATGAATGAGGACGATATAATAATAATAAATAATATAATAAATAAAATTCTAATGGGTGTCAGTCAGCCCATTTTTGGTGGTCGTGCCAAAAAAATGGACATAAATAATCTCATTATGCATGCCATTCAAACCATCACCTCTCTCCCCTCATCAAGCGCCTCATGACGACAAGAATGGCTACAGTGTGTGTGTATGCTAATTTATCTCATTAATACCCCATTATATTTGGATGAGTGATCCTCCCCTCCCCCTCATCCAATGGGGCCGATGATGTGATGAAAGAATGACAGAATTTTTTATTTGAATCAGCAACAAGCAGAGGTGAAATGCAAATCATGGAAAACAATGATGCGAAACGCGAATACTGTGAAAAAAATTGACGCGGAACGCGAGTCAAAATCAAAAAAAGAAGCCGCGCGGAATGCGAATTGAGTCAAAAACTAACATGCGGAAAGCGAGTCGAAATCTAACGCGGAACACGAGTCGAATCTAAAAGTGACGCGGAATGCGAGACGCGCGGTCAGTGTTTGATCACTGCCGCGGATTTAAACGAATGTGATGGATGTGATGACCTTCAAAAATTTCCGAAAATTTTTTCTGCCGTTCATATCAATGAGATGCGATGATGTTGACCTCCAACAACAGCAATTCATCGGAAGATGATCACTTCACAGTGCACATGTCGTGCCGCCGTTTTCCAACTGATCGATGTTCTCCCTCCACCCCCCCCCCCGTATCAGTTTCCGAAAATTCATC
>CP049707.1:22219609-22335762 GCA_004148225.2 Heterodera glycines
AATAATTTATTTCAAAATACTTTTTTTTTTGATTTTTAAAATTAATTTTTTTTCAAAAAAATAATATTTTTCGGCGGGAATAAACGTAGGCCACCTATTTAAATGCTTATTTTATAATAATTTTAATTTAAAATTTGTTTTCCCTTTGCAAAGCAGATGTCCTACGTGCACTTGGACCTGAAGGTAAACATATGGAAATTACAAATCATAATACTCGGCCAAGAAAAAACTATGTTCAATTTTTTTTTTTTAAATTTCTTCGTCCATCTTTGGATTTTTGAGTGTTTAAGACCAAAATTTTTGGCTAAGATTTTTTTGGGTCATTTGGTAATATTTTTTAGCATGAAATAATAATTAATTTTGAAATGTATAACAATTTTAATTTGAATGTATCAATCAATTCCCAACTTCCAGCCGGAAAACATCATGTTCCAAACCAAGCAGTCGGACAAGCTGAAACTGATCGATTTTGGGCTTGCCACCAAATTGGACCCGTCAAAGGGTGTCAAAGTTACCACCGGTAGACTAATGAATGTGTCAAAAATTAATACAATTATGACATACATATTTACACATTTTTATGTGTAGCCAGAAAATGCCGCCTAAGAAAATTCTCCAAATTTTCAAAATTTGCCAGCTTTTCTCTTAAAATTTTTTATTTTTCGTTTCGGGCGGCGAGGGGCGGCACTCAAATCAAACACAATTCTTATACAAATTAACTATGTTTCCATTATTTTAATTTTTTTTTAATTTTCCATCTCATAGGGTTTCTTCCTTTAAAATTTGTCTCCCATTCCACAGGAACCAACATTTGAAGGCATCTCGGACGAGGCCAAGGACTTCATCCGTCGACTGCTAATTTTGGACCCAAAAGAGCGCATGAGCGTACACCAAGCATTGGACCATCCATGGCTGCAGGCCCAACCCCGTCGCACCTCCGCCGAACGGCGAATGTCCAAGCAAATTGCGCCCGAACAATTCCGAGCAGTGCGGGATCGTGTCCGGCGACGCTATGTAAGCGCCAATTTCATTGAAATCTCATACAAACAGTTGCTGACGCAAATTTGAAAAATTTTAAAAAGTTTCTGTGAATTGCGCCATGGTAAGTAGTTGCTTAGAAATGAGAGAGTTAGAAGAGCCTGCACTAGACAAGACCGGGCTCAAGCTGAGATTTGCCAGAGCTCCCGGTCCCGTTTTTTTTTTTTTGGAAAATAGCTGAGCTCAAACTCTTATATATTTTACTCGTTTACTTGAGCTAACCTAAACCTGGACAAGAATTAATTTTGAGTCAAAACGTATTAGAATATGAAATTTCAAGCCCTATTATAATAATAAAAAAAAATTCCAAAATTTCGAACCCTTCTCAAATATAGTGAAAACTGCTGGATATATAAGTATACCTATGAACCTGATTTTTCCAATGAAAAATCAAGAACAATTTTTTATTTAATTCAATCTTTAAGGATGCCTGGCCCGAACCGCTGGTGCCCATTGGCCGTGTGTCGCAGTACAGTTCGTTGCGCATTCACCAACCGGAACGGTAATCCACACCAAGGGAGTAGCCAGACCCTTGGCTTTGGGGGGGGGGGGTGAAGTCAAAAATTCGATTTTTAGGGGTGTATTTTTCCTTTTTAAGTCGATTTTTAGGGCCCTCAAAGGGCCCAAAATGTCTGACCATTTCGCATCGGGGGGGGGGCCGGTGTAAAAGAGGTGGGGGGGGTCGCCGGCGAAGGAGAAAAAGAGGGAAATTTCTGAAAAATTTGGCAGTTTTTGGGTCAATATCTGTTGACAAACCGCACTCAAATTCTCAAAATTTTCCCGACGCCTACCGTTGATCCACACTCATAGCGCATACTGTGTCCATCCATTTAAATAATTAATTCATCATTTTGAACTGTAGATACCGTATCCGGGAGGCGTCCTTTGATGCGGGTGATGCGCAGCCACGGTTTGCGTTGCGGCCTGGCGATGCGGACGGACGCGAGGGTCACAATGCGACATTCTTTTGCAAAGTGTTGTCGCCAATGCCTGTGCGACTAAGCTGGTGGGTTAAATTATTATTTTTTTAAAATTTCTTGGCATTTTGATTCCTCTCTTATTTTTTTTATTGGGAGGAATGGGATGGGAATGGCGGAGAAGTGCAAAAAAATGACGGCCTGTCGTGGATTCGAACCCAAGTGCTGTCTGTTTCTTTTCTTGTAATTGGTGGTAAAGTGCAACAAAAAAGTCGATGACCGCCAGTGGGAGTCGAACCCACGCCTTTAAACACATGCAATATTCTCTAACCAACTGAGCTACGAAAATCATCATTTTTCTTTTTCGGTTTCCCTCACCTTCCTCCCTTGCTCCTTGTAATTATATTTTTATTAATATATTAAATAAAATTAATTAATTAACTGATGACATAATTATTCCCTGTGCTTGTGTTTGAGGTGGAAGAATGGACTCGAGTTGCCGTTGACCGGCGACAAATATCGGATGCAAAATAATGTGAACGATTACGCGCTGACCATCAGCGACTTGGCCATGGAGGACCGGGGCGAATACATGGCCAAGGCGGAGAACGCGTTCGGTTGTCGCGAGTACATGGCATTCCTGAACGTGAATGCTGCTGGGCAAAGTGAGTGATGAGTGTGTGTGTCGAGCGCATGCATTGGCGGCCAAACATTTTTTTAAAAAAATGCTGGCCAATTTTCAATTTTTCATTATTTTTTTTAATTTGATCCTTAATTAGTGGGTTTGTTAAATATATGTACCTACACTTGAATGCTGCTGGATGCCTTTAAAACCATAATCAGAACTTTTCTATGACCGCCATACAATAAAACACATTTCCCTGGGGCTTTTCAGGGTTGCTGATCACGGACATGACATCCTCTTTCATTCAATTCTGAATCCCCCGGATACGAACAAATAGTCGAAAAGTCTTTTTCCCAAAATTCACATTTATATTCATTTCTGTATAGAATGACCATTGGTGTCAAGCGATTGAACAATTCGCCAAAAAACTACAGCTTGGAAACCACGAAAAACTCAGATTTTTTAAATTTTTAGTGAGTGGGGCGGCAACTAATGGATTATCTATCCCCTCTTCTTTCTTAAAAAAAACACTAATAATCCATGAAATTTACACTCGTTTAAAATTACTCCAACCAATGTGTTTCAAAAAAAAACAGGAACTCCCACTCCGCGGCCACCTTCTCGAGGGGTCGGCGCCCGGTTTCAATCGCCGCTGGCTGAAGAACCGCCGGATGCCACAGTGGCGGCAACCACTGATCACACGACTACTGTACCTTCATTACCAGCTACTGTATCGGAGTCCACTGCAGCATTACAGGTCCATTCATTTTACATTTTTAAACTGAATTTTAATACAAAATTTTGAAATTAATTTCCTTTTACTCATTTTCAACCAGTTAAAAGTTTTGTAATTTCATAATCATTTTTAACAAATTTTGATTATTTATTTTTTATAATTTCATCTAAAAGAGATTTATAATTAGCACAAATTCGAATTTAAAATATTTCAAAAAATCCATCCAATTTTCAACAAAAGGTTCCCGTGTTGGCCTCGTCGGTGGTCCGTCGGCAACGCACTCAAATGGAAGTGCCGCGCGTGGTGGAGCAGCGCGGGGCGCCCTTCTTCACCTTCTCGCTGCGGCCACGGCTCATCCAGAAGAACAATCCGTGCAAACTGTTGTGCACAGTGACGGGAAATCCGCCGCCAAAGGCACTGAAAATAGGGCCAGCCACAAGGAATGGCATGAATAATTATTGTGCCGAGAGAAATTTGGCCAACATTTTATTTTTATACGAATCCAAAATTTGAGCTAATGAGATTATTTGGACGAGACTCATTCTCGGCACAATGAAATTGGCGGATTAATGAATGAATGAATGGCCTCACTCGTAAACTGATCTGCTCATAAATCTCAGATTGAATGGTTGAAAGATGGGCAACCGGTGGACGAAGAGCGCGTGCAAACATTGTACAAAAGTGGCGTCGCCTCATTGGAAATATTCAACACGCGGCCACAAGTCCGTAAATGCTTTTTCAATTTGGTCAACATTGACAATCAAAATATTCTTCTATCCTGATTTTTATAATAGTATTCAAATTAATGCTTTAATCGTTTATGGCTGATCTTTGTTGGCAAAAACCTTAACAAAAAAATTTTATTAGAAATTTCAAGAAATAAAATTTTTGAAAACTTTTTCTAGCGTTTTTTTTTAAATTTTTATAATGAATAATCATTTTTTTCTTTAAATTTTATTTAAAAAAATTTCTAAAAAATATTTGCTTGTAATTTCTGTTTGAAAATTTTATTATTTTTCGGAGTGGCGGGGCGGCATTTAAATGACAAATCCCAAAAATTATGCATTTCAAAAACAATTTGAACAGGACGCCGGCGTATACACGTGTGTGGCCAGCAACGAGTTGGGCCAAGACGAAACGTCCGCACCGGTGGCGGTGGAGACGCGACAGTCCAGCACCGGCTACCTGCAGCAGTCGCATCAGTCCGCTGCGCATGCCATCCTGGCCAGGTCGGCACGCCGTTCCTGCACCCGAGCAGCGGCAGCGACGACGGCACGACGGGCACAAACACCGGGCGCTGTGCCCGAGCGAGACGTCGGCATGCCGAGGCGGAGCAGCGAAAAGTGCGTAAACATAATTAAACAAATTTTTTTTCCGCCAAGAAAATTTTTTCTAAAGCCTAAATAGAGGCCATAGATTTAACCCATAAATTAACAATCTCTGATTTAAAAATCAGTCAGTTTTCTTTGATAGGCTATAATTAATGGACACAAAATTTATTAATTATTTCCAAAATAACTGTCAAAAAAACCAGAAAACTTTTGCCTCTTAGCCTTTCAAAATTTTGATTTCAAAAATTTAATTTTCGCTTTGTTTCATCATTTTATGTGTATGTGTTTGTTTGGTGGTGTTGCAGGTACGCCTCGTTGTTCCCGGCTTCGTCCACATCAGACATTGCCAGTGCGCTTTCAAGTGCCGACCAAGGACGGCAAAGCTCTGTCGACGAGGATTCCAGGGAATGGCGATCGGCAAGCGTCGCCAGTGACAGCAGCACATCCAAATAGTCGCCTGGTTGTTGATCAGTCTGATCAGTGTCAAGAAAAACGAAATTCAAGGCTCAAAAAATGATCGCTTTTCAGTTAAACCATATATCACAAATTTCATTTTAGGAACAATTCGCATTTAATCACATTTTGAAATTTATCTATACAAACTCATTTTCGATTCACTCCCAATTTTTGTGATATTAAATGCAAAAACCTTTTAAATATCATTTGGTAAATAAAACAAAAAAATTTTTTAAACAAAAATCGCTCTTTATAAGTTTTAAATCATATTTTTGTCATTTATTAAGAAGCAATTAACTCAATATTAATTGCAGTGGAAAATGTGCATCAATTTAACCTGTTCAGTGGCGCAGTGGTTAGCGCGTTTGGTTGGTGTCGTGTTGACACGGAGGGCCGTTGGTTCGGTTCCGCTTGCCTGTGGTTGATCACTAGAGTTAAGGCCTGCATTTATGTGGGTGACCGTGTTTGGGGTTCACGGCTGAAAACGTATCCCCAGTGATCGCCGCGGGGAGCGGGGCTTGTCCGACGTGCTTTTCGTTCAGCACTGCGCTTTCCATACAGTTTTATGGAAATGTAGCTGGGAATGCTCATGGTGGTATGGTCGTCATACCAATCGGCTCGCTTTGGGAGGTTTGGTCAGATTGGTGGCCACAGATGAAGCCCCTTGGTTCAGGCCAGGGGGGGGTTCTGAAGCAACTTGGGGGTTGTCAAACAGACGGAGTCGCTTCGGTGACGCTGTTTCCTCCCTTCGCCTCCGCAGGGAGTCCGTGCGGGGCCACCCGAATTTTTTGCATTTTTAAATCAAACTTTTTTGAAATGTTAAGTTTTTATTAAAATAAAAATTCATAAGTGAAAGTGGTGAAAATAGAAACACAATAAACAAAAATGCGTGTGATAATAAACAAGATGGGGACAAACTTTGGGTGAAAAGGCAAACAATCAACAAAATGAGTTGTCCGTAAATAAATAAGAAAACATCATGGCACATCTTGCGGAACGCGCAAACTTTCATCAGATTCGGCAACGAACTGAAAAGAATTGGGGAGAAATTAAATAAAAAAAACAAAATTAGAATTTTCTCTTCTTTCTCGCCTGATTGATCCTCACACAACTCGGCGTCCCAGTGGCCAGCAGCAGCTGTGTGCCACGGCTTCTGCAATCGGTGGCCAACTTGTGCAGAAGGGCAAAGTTTGGCTGCGCAGAAGCACCGGCAATGGAGAAAGGCCTAAAAACATTTGGCTAATTGTTTTTGTTTGCTTATTGTTTCAATTATAAATTTAAAATGTTCCCCTACTCAATAATGAGCACACTGTAGATTGGCTTCGTACTGGCCCGTTCATCAGGGAAGAGTTCATAGGCAAAACACGAATCATTGAAACTGAAAAAACAAAAATGAATTTTTTTTATAGATTATTTATTTTATTGTTAATCCAAAATAACCATAACCCAATTTTGCAAATTTCTGGTGCCAAATATAGAAAAATATTAATAAAAGTCCATCTGCTTGCCAATAAAATTAGCCATTATTATGTAGTAAAAATTGCAAATTCATTTGGCTTCATCACTCTCTCTCTCTCACCTACGCGTCGTTGTCGTCGGTTGTCGATTGTTTTGGCGGCGTCGCTTTTGCAGCAGCGCTTCACGTCGCAGTGCGTACACGCGCCAGCTGTCCAAGTAGTGCAATGAACGCAGCGATGGCCACCACCGGGGACGACAGATGTTCCACGGCTCGTTGTGCTGTCGGCGGACATCGCGCAGCAAAAATTGTTCATTCTACAAAATGAGAAGACGAAAGTTTGCATATATGTATAATACATTTTTATAGGTCCGTAACCAGAGAATGTAGCTGGGAATGCTCATGGTGGTATGGTCGTCATACCAAAAATTTTTGCTCCGAGTTAAATATTTGCAAAAATCATGGTAAAATGGAGGTCCGGCGGTGCCCCACCACGGGAAAAAGGTTGGCAAAATCAAATTTAAAAAAAACTTGAAAAACTCACTTTGCGAATGTGTTCATGCATTGTCACATTCAAATTGTCCAATGTAATACAAAGCTTTTCGTCATCATCAACACCGCCTCCGTCGATGCCATTTTTGTTCAACAATGTTGCCTTCATTGCCATTGTGCTGTGGTCATCTTCGTGAACTGGTTGAATGGGCGGCAAGTGGAGCGAAACTGCGAGCCGTTCATCGGACGACGGAATGATGCATGGAAACTAAAAGAAAGCCAAATTCATAACACTCTTTTGAACATTTCCATTTAACAACACCTGGTCCAACAAGTGCTGCGGAAAGTGAAAGGCGCACGCTTTGACCGCATATGACGCGGAAGAGGACGCGTCATCAGTGACGGATGCGTCAGACGGCCGCCGAACAACATAACCGGCACGGACAAGCTGAGCATACACTGCATACCTTCAATAAATGGGTGTGATGTAGACAGTATGCATGTGGCTGTAAAAAGGAGAAAACCGAAACAGCCCAATTCGATATTGTACAATAGCGACCGAATTTAGGGACTTGGAGGTGGTACATAAGGCTGAAAAAATTGTCTTCCAGCGAATTTTTTGGCTTTTATTTTTATTTTCAAAAGTCATAATTAGGGCAGCAACTTTTAGTGAAAAACTTTTTTTTTGCTCAATTGTTTTGAAAAAAGGAGCTCAAAAAACGCATTTCTGCGTTAAAATTTTTTCATTTGGACGTCACTTTTCGTCACTAGAAATCACTATTTTGCGACTCCGTCACTAAAATAGTTAAAAATCACTATTTTGGCGTTTTATCACTATTTTTTCACTATTTCGACATTTTTTGGAAAATTCCTTAACAAAAATGCAATAAAACCAAAAAATACACCCTTAAGAATCTACCTAAAAAAATTTCAAAAAAATACACCCCTAAGAATCAAGCTAAAATTTTTCAAAATATACTCCTATGCAATGAAAAAAAATTTTCTCAAAAATTTACTTTCTTGGCAAAAAATTTTAATTTTAAAAAATTTTTTAGGTAACTATTTTGGGTTTTTTGGTCTTAAAAATCCCAGTCCTACTCATTTGCAACTGCAATCAGTGAATAAAAATTATTTTGGCTTATTTTTTGGCTGAAAATTATGTCACTATTCGTCACTATTTTGGGCTTTTTGTCACTATTTTGGCATTTTTACTCACTATTTTAGTTAACTATTTCGGGATTTTTCGTCACTAAAAGTTGCTGCCCTGGTCATAATGCAAACGTAATGAAGAATCGTTAAAGTTAATAAGGTGTGTGTTGCAATTGGTGTCAATCCGATTTGATTATGAATGGGAGGCAATTTTCGGGACCATGATTTGGCCAATTTTTGCTGTTATTTGAAAGCTCTATCAAAAACACACTTAAACAGTGACACATTCATTGAGCACATCAGTGAGAAAATATGTGGAATGGTGAGCGGTGCACGGTGTTGGTTCAGCACAACGGCGGCGCCAAGTTCAGCCAGGTACAGTGCCTCCTCAATGCGCAGAAAGTCACCGTCCGCTCGCCGAACGCCCATCTTGGCCACGTGGTGGGTCTGAGGAAAGAAAAAAACAATAAATAGTAACGAATACAATGCGATTGTATATTAATGTTGGAAAACATATTCAGAGTAGAACATAATGTCATCATTGGACAAGTTTTAAATCATTTTTCTATTTAAACAAAATAAACATATTTGGCGTTGTGCAAGATCGCTAATTAGACTCAATTAGCTTGGGAAATTTAAAAAGTTACAAAAAAATATAATTAATTGCGGCTGTTTTCGGTGTCTGATTAAACTCCAAACCATACTCAATTTATTTGAATAAAATTAATGAATTTTTATTTGTTCGAGCTGCAAGAGTTGATGCAATTCTAATGCATTTTGACAAATCTCGTGTCCAAATAATTTCTGGGCTATAAGATGAAAATTCGAATTTAACAAAATCTTCTATTCGTTTGAATTCGGGTTAGAGTCCGAAATTACCCGAAATGTCACATTGGTGACCTTGAGAACACTTCAGACATAAGAAAACTCACTGCTTTTCCAATGGATCTGAGCATGGGTTTGTCCGGCCGATATTCCAATGTCAAATGGTCATTTCGAAGTCGAATTCCATTCGCCATTGGACTCTGATTGTCGAAGTCCAAACGGCGTTTCATCAATTTCTCGAAAACTTTTTTTTCGGATAAAATACTTATGAAAAAATATAAAAATAAAATGGAAATAAACAAAATTCAGAATCCTAAGAAAATTTGCCGGCGTTTATTTATTCGAATAAATTGTTGAAATAGTCATGGAGGAAGTCAAAGTCAAAAAAAAAAAATTAATATGAGTATAACACATAAAAAAATATTTTGTAGTCCTGCCATTTTTATTACTGTACATCACCTTCCTGTAGTGCGCAACTGAAAATTGAGCCAATTATTAATTAAAATAAAAAATTTGGCGCTAGTGTAAAAGTGGTCCCTTTTGAAAATTTTTTTCACTTTTTTGGTCAAAAATTTTTTTTTTGTTTTTTTTACAAATAATGATGAATATTAAGAATTAACAGAGCAATTATGGCGAATAAAAGTATATTCACAATTTTTTTATCAAAAAAAATTTTGCAAAACAAAAGGGTCCCCCCTATGGTTTTTGATAAAATTCAAAATCCAAAGTCTAAAAAAAGTATCTTTTTGAAATTTTTTCACTTTTTTTTCAATTATTAAATAACGTGAAATGCCATATGTTAAAAAACAAAAAAAAATTTTTGACCAAAAAAGTGAAAAAAATTTTCAAAAGGGACCACTTTTACACTAGCGCCAAAAATTTTATTTAATATTTTTCTCAACCATTTATCTGGTTTTTAAAATAGTTTATATTTATAAATTTAATATACGTAACGAAGTTTCCGAATAAAAAAAAAAAATTAAAATGAAAACCAGAAAATTTTTTTTAAATGTAAGTAAGTTATGAATAGAGTTCATATGCAATATAAAGTTGTTCATTTGGCATCAACGTAAAAAATAAAATAAATAATACATAAATATAAAAGGCACATAAAACAAAAAAAGATTAACAATTTAAAAACGATCATTTTTTGGCATAATTAGTTTCCAACAATGCATTAATTTTTCGTTCATTTTCAAGCATATTGGCGGATGAACGTGCCAAATGTTCACGCACTTCGCGAATGTCGTTGTCCAACGCGCGCAACGTTGTGCTCAACGCAACAACTTCCGAACTGACGCCAGTGGAGCGTTCTTGCAACTTTCGTTCTACCACCAGCGACTGCTTACGACACTCCTCCAACTCGCGCAACATTGTGTCAAAATCGTCTGCAGCAAATTCCATGGTCCGTACCAAGGGCTGAACGTTCTGTGTCGCCCGTTGCAGAACCCGTTGCACTGACTCAATCTCAACGCGAACCCTTCGCTGCTCTTGCAAATCAGGCTCATCCGCTTCCACAAATGGGCCATCCTCCTACACATTTTTTCGGGGGTTTAAGAGTCACACAAGGTGCTTATAATCGGAGAAAATCGTTTGATCAATAAATTTTTTGTGGTCAAAATTTCTTTGAATTCAAGTATATAAGCATAATATATGCTCAGTTTTAACCTGTAAATGCTTCTCCTCAAGCATGCGTGTGTTCTCTACAATTCTGTTCACCAAAATGCCGTGCTCATCACCCTGTCGCAAATTTGTAACATTTGCGCCCTCAGCAGCAGCACCCAAAAACAGTTGATCATCATCATCCTCTGCTATCAAAAAATTTTCAGTCTCTTTGGTCGTTTCCTTTTCAGCATTTTCTTCCAGAATTAAGGCGACTTGTTGTTGTTGCTGTTTATCAGTAGATGCCAATTGATCCTCCTCCTCTGTTAAATTGCTATTTGTTGGAATAACAATTTTCTTTGGCTTTGGCGGTGCCATCCGAGCAACCGCAGTGCCAGGCCTTCCAATCGCTGTTTGTGGTCGGCCCATTGCGGTGCCTGGACGAACACCATGCCGAGTTGCCAGCACCGGAGTGGGTGAAGAGCTGCTTGACGGATGAACCTCGATAAAATCGGCCATGCTAAACGAAGGAGTATAAAGCCTTCTTGAATTTCAGAAAATTTTTTTTCGTTTTGAATTACTTGGCTTGACCACCAAATGGAGTGCCATCCTTGTCAGGATTGTGCCGCTCGCTATCAGCACTCATTTCTTCCGCAATGCCGGAGTCATCGCCTCCCTTTGATGTGCCACCGCTGGACTCCCGTGCCGGCGTTGTTCTTGTCTCATGTTGCAAATCCATGTTGTTGTAAATGATGTTGTCGTCATTCATCTGTTGTTGTTGTTGTTTCTGCTGATGGTTTAGGACATTTTCATCAAGCAAAGCAGCATCGTTGGCATTTTTAATTGACGATGCTGACTTCTTTTTTGGCAACCCCTCAGACCGCTTCTTCCTTTTCTCCCGGTCTGTTGAAGGCTTCTTCTCCGCCGCAGTTTCATTCGAAATTCGGTGGTTGCCATTTGTTCTGCTGATTTTGCTGCTGCTCACTTTGTCCTTTGATCGATGCTTTGTTAATGATGAACGACGATGCTCTTCCTCCTTCTTCTCCTTGTCCCTCCTGCTGCTGCTCTCTTTTTTGCTTTTCCTTTTCTCGTCATCATCATTTTTACTCTTTGATGCGGATGGAGAAGAAGAAGCCGCTTCAACAGTAGTCGATTTGGACTTTGATGAAGCGGAGGAATGGGAAGCACTTTTCTTCACCGCTACATCCCCCTGCTGCTGCTTGTTGTTGTCTTGCTTCGCGTACATTGTGGCTTCAGAGGCAAATGACTGCAGCAACAAATTGGTCATTTCTGCTTCCTTGCCGGCCACAATTTTTGCTGGCTTCACGTCGTCAAGGTGACCGTCCATGTTCAGCGCGTCAATTAACTTTTGTAGAAAGGCCATTTTATTGTCGCGCGACGAGCCGGCTTTTGTTGAGTCAAGCTCATCACTCGTGAACAGACCGTCCAAATAGCCGGTCACACGTAATGTCTCATGCACAATGTCGTGGATGAATTTGAAGGGTGGTCGCTGCAACAGCTGATCAGTGAGAGTTGGCCGTTGGATGAGCGTGGAAAACAATGCCTTCGTTTGATCAGTTGAGCCCATATTTTTTTAACTTTTTTTTCTGGCAACAATGATTGATCAGGAGCTATTTTTGTAGAATTTTTTGGATAAATTAATTATGGCTGAAGCAAAAAAAAATTATAAAAAGGGTGTAATTTAATTTCAAAATTAATCCGGTGTTTAATCCAAAGAATACAAGGAAATTATAATGGAAGAAGCGGTCTTAAAATGGATTTATCAAGAGATTAAGGATCATCCCCGACGGATTATTAGATTACAATTATTGTATTTTGCAACAATGATTAATTGGGCATTGAAAAGATCTTACTAAAAAAACCCCCATCAAAAACTGAAATGAGGGCCAGATTAAAATTCCCCAGGGGGCACTAACAGTTCAATTGTGATAATAATACGAAGAAGCAATTTGTGTGTTCAGCCGAGCGGAGGGAGGAGGGCAAAGGGTTGTCATAGAGAAAGGAATTAATGAAAATTTTTTTTTTCAAGTGTGTGTGAATTGCGCCGCTGCTGTGCGGACGTGTATGTGCAATGATGGCATTTTCATTCATCTCGCCAATGTGCGTGATGAGTGCCGTCGCCCTTTTTGTATTACACCTATTTTTTGATGAAGAAGCCAACTAACAATGCGGCCCTGTCCGGTCGGTTGCCTCTCTGCTGCTGCTGCGTGAGCGGTGAATGAATGAATGGTATGATGAATGATGGATGGACGGACGGACGGCACGGCACACTCACATACATACAAATTTTGGCACCATGAGTGAGCATGCGCCGAGAGAGAACATTCATTGTCCTCCCCCGTTTTCGCTCTACTCTTCGCTTAAATTTCATAAAAAATGGCACCCATCATCCATCCATACATAAGCAACCATAAAACACATAGGTTCTTCTCGGTAACACACCCACACAGTGTCGAATGTGCCGCCGTGTCCTGTGCGAACCCACCCCGCTCCAAAGAGAAAGAGGACAAGACAAATGGGTGGGTATAATTGGTCATTTCTGCTTCCTTGCCGGCCACAATTTTTGCTGGCTTCACGTCGTCAAGGTGACCGTCCATGTTCAGCGCGTCAATTAACTTTTGTAGAAAGGCCATTTTATTGTCGCGCGACGAGCCGGCTTTTGTTGAGTCAAGCTCATCACTCGTGAACAGACCGTCCAAAAAGCCGGTCACACGTAATGTCTCATGCACAATGTCGTGGATGAATTTGAAGGGTGGTCGCTGCAACAGCTGATCAGTGAGAGTTGGCCGTTGGATGAGCGTGGAAAACAATGCCTTCGTTTGATCAGTTGAGCCCATATTTTTTTAACTTTTTTTTCTGGCAACAATGATTGATCAGGAGCTATTTTTGTAGAATTTTTTGGATAAATTAATTATGGCTGAAGCAAAAAAAAATTATAAAAAGGTGTAATTTAATTTCAAAATTAATCCGGTGTTTAATCCAAAGAATACAAGGAAATTATAATGGAAAAACAAATGAAAGTTTAAGTCAATGAAAAAAGCAAGCAAACGACCAATATTTTCAATTTGTATTTGATAGTGTAAATAAAGCATACAATAGATGCCAAATGAACAACATTTTCTATTAACAATCTATATTAGAATTTCAATGATGAAAAATATGGTAAATATAAACAAAAAACAAATCTATATTTAAAAAAAAACTAAATTATGGTGCACAATTTTTTTTCCAACGTGTATATATTTATTTATATTATTTATTTAACATACTTGACCATAACTAATTACTTTGGAAAATTATAATAACTCACATTTTGTATATTGGTGTGGGTGGTGAATGATGATGATGTTAGAAGATATGAGCAATTAATTGTGTGGGCGTTGTTTGTGTTCCGTCCGTCAATTCCTTGTCCTGCCAGGCTCCTCCGCTTCATTGCTGCTGGACGGTTCAGCAACAGCATCGTTGTGTTGTTGTTGTTGCTGCTGTTTGTCTTCGTCGGCGGAAGGCAAACGTGGCATATCCTTTAAAAGCAAAATAGTTTATATTTTTAAATATTAAAATTCTAAAATTATATATTTTTGTTCGATTATTTGTTAATGTTCTTAACAAGAAGAAATTTTAGTTTTTTTTCAAAAAATATTTTAAAAAACATGTACTTCTGGCAATCTGTTTAAAAATTCCTGTATTTTAATGTCATTTTTTAAAATTTGGATAGGGAATGTGAAGGACATGGATGTCTTGGACAAAATAGGAAAATATAGGTCCTGAAAAAACCCAGGTTGCCGAAAAACGGCCAGGACCTGGAATCCAGGAAGAACCCAGGCCTGAATCAAGGTCCACAGGTCGTAGTATCCCAAATAGCACTGATGACTGACCTGCACACAGTGAATGACAACCGCTCCAGCAACCCATGTGAGCAAATGGGTGGGCAGTTCAAGTCGCCTGCAGTAGTAGAACAGGTTCCAAAAAATGATTGGGTGTGCAATGCGCATCCCGGGCCGTGCCAACACCAGTGCACCATCGGCGGCATTAGTCACCAGCGTCTCCAGCTCACGGCGCAACACCAACGGGGAAATGTAGGGGACGGTAAAGGATTGGACAATCTGCACAATAGAAAATAGAGAGAATAGAGCGAATTTTCAGCATTTAATGGTATAGTGGTCTATGTGCTTGACTAGAAAAAACCAGCTTTAAGGTTCAATCCCAGTGAGTGCGGGAACTTATAAAATTTTATTTTTTTACCTACAACATTCATGAGCAAAGCAAATTTTCTTAATTAAAATTTTTACAAAAAATATTTCGCACCTTTCCCCCTTCAACCGGTTGGATGGATGATGATGATGAGACGGCCAACGTGTCGTCATCAGAACTATTGTTCAACTCTTGTTGTGATTGAGGCATTCGCGTTCGAATGCACACCTTCAGCGAGGGCAAAAATGTGTGCTGACAATGGGGGCATTTGGTGTTCAAATTGCCATCATCAATTGCCCATCCAATGGTCAAATCGACATCATACACCAGCTGGTCACAGTTGGAACATGGCGACGTGGAACAGACGAGCAAATCTTCAATCAAAATGAAAAATTTTACAACCAACAAAATTTTCAATTGAATTAACAACGAATTGGCTTCCCGCTACCATTCCAAAAAAATCCTTTGCACTCACAAAAAAATTTTGTGAGTTAAATTTGAATTTTTTAAAATATATTATAATATTTTTCTTGGAAATTAATTTTTTGAAAAAAAATTTAAAAAATACCCAAATATTCTTCAGGTGAACTGACTGGCCCAGCACTGTACCGCAACCAAACATCCCTGAGTTCAGCGTCATCATCTGGCAAAATGTCATTCATCCAATAGTGAATTGACACTGGATCTCGTGTCCGTTGAGCACAAATCTAACAACAAGCAAAACAGTTATGGTGAATATTAATCAAAAATAAGGCGTACAAATAAATATGTGCCTACAAAAAATAAGTCCATTGCTCCGGTTTGATCACTGGCGAACAAATTGTCGTCCGATGAGGACATTGTTGACAGACCGGACTGATCAGCAGCGCGATATGATCGGCTCAGGTTCAGCTTGGCTTCCTTGAAAATTTGCGCCGGACTGTTCAGTCCGGACCGTTCCAGCAGATCGTTGATGACACCTTGACCAACCACTTCGTTGTATGCTAGAATTTTAAAGTTAAAAGCTTTTCTTGATGATTTTTAAAATTAACATTTAAATAGATAAATTGCAAAAAATTCTTATTTTGTGGGCGAGGGGTTAAACTGCTTCAGCAAATTCAACTCACTTCTCATTGCTCGTTTACGCATTTTGTTTGCCAACGAAAGGATGCTTGGTGAGCCAACTGCTGCTGATGATGTTGACGCTGATCGTGCATCCGAAACAAGGCTATCATCCCGACTCACAGTGTCCAAATTTTCTGTAAATTATCAAATAAAATAAAACGAAATTTTTTTTCCAACAAACAAAATCCATGTTTTCCCATAGTTTTAACATAAATTGACATATCATCTTAAATGTTTTTTGGGTTTCGAACAATTGCAATGACATTAGGGGAAATTAAAATAAATTTTCAAAAAAAAAAACTCACTACAATTACCCCCGAATTTTTTTAACATATAAATTTTTGAATTTAAATTTTGTATAAGCATTTGAAATAGTGTATATTGGCATTAAAAATAGTTATAATATAACCCGTTGTCTGACTCCGATGGATCAGATTCAACGAAGTGTTGGCCAAACTCTTCAGCCATGAGCCGCCCAATCGGAGTGATTTGCGCCGCCGTTTGTCACTGTTTATTCGCCCCTCCTCGTCCGCTTCCTCCTTGGCAAACAGCGGTGACGCGGAATGGTCCCGGATGAACTTTTCACGGCTAGGGCTCATTAGCAAACGATAATTGCTTGGTGTAACTGTTGGCGCAACAGAATTTTGGTTGGCCGGTGTGCTGCTCAACAATGGCTGTTGTTGCTATAGAAGGAACGTTAAAAGTTGAGGCAATTTTTGTTTTCCGGCGATATCTAACCCTTTTAGCATAAAATTTGTAAATAAAAAAAAAATTTTAGAATTATGCCGCGTAACCGAAATTTTGGACATTTCTTGTTTTTTTTTTCTAAATTAAAAAAATAATTTGCAGCGAATTTTTTGTCCTAATCCGTTGGCGCGTAAATCTTTATTACATCTATCTACCAAAAAATTTTTCTTCGTTTGTCAACCTTTTCCCACGCCCTCGGTGGTTTTGGCGGTGGATTGTGTTGGTGTTGTGGCGGCCTGGATACTGGCGTGCCATTGCCAACAATAGAAAGATTGTTGAGGGCGGTCTCCAATTCAACAGAGGCACCCAATGGATCAAACAAATTGGCATTTGCCATCGTTGTCGATTTCCCTTTTGTGATTTTATTATTATTGTTGTTGTTATTACAGAAGTGATGATTGGTGAGGAGTTGCTGCTGCTGCTCACAAATGGGCTCGTCAATTTCAACAATTTTCATTGGTACTGAATTTGTTAGAAAGTTAAATAATGGTGTGCACATTTTGTAATGTCAAATTTCCTTAAAGTTTCACCACAATTCATTAAAAAAAAATTTTTTTTTCTCTTAATTTTGTTTTAGTAAAAATATTAACAATAAATTTTTCTAAATAATTCCTTTGAATTTTTTTATTTTTATGATAAAAGGTGCATACGTATTTAAAAGTCTGTTTTTTAAAATTTTTAAGGATTCTTTTAAAAATTATTACCGATTTCTTGCACAATGTTTGAGCAGTCCTTGCTGTTATCATCGTCCTCTTCTTCCTCCTCCAATGCCGTGGTATTCGTGGTTGACAATGTTGTCATGTCGTTCAGCTTTTGTTCATGTGTTGCCGGTGGTGGCAAAATGTTCGCCGAATTGGGCAACATTGCACGAAAGCGGGCACAAACGTCCAGCCGAAACTGCACACGACGCCAAGCAGCAATTGCCGACAAACTCAGTTCGGAGGGCCATTCGCTCTGAAAGGCGGCGAAAAGGCCAATATTTAAACGTTGAAAATTTTGTAAAAGAAAAATTTTCCTTTTTCTAGAGATTTTTCTGAATTTTCTTTCTAACCCTAACCAAGGGCACTGAACACGCACAAAATAAAACACCCACTTGGATCAGTGCTTTGTGGTACACTTTGTATGTGATTGCATTTGGGATGATCCCCATGTTGAGCATTCTTTTCAGGACAATGATCGCCATTTCAGGGCGTCCATAGGCGCCGCACAGATGCATCAACAAACGGTAGCACACTTGGTCATGGAAAGGCACTCCAATTTGCTCCATCCGTGTAAGGACCTTACATTTGCAAAATAATTTAGTAAAATAAAGTATTTCTACTAATGTCTAATGTACAGCTCCCCCTCTAATAAAGCTTTCACCGAGAAGCAAAAATTGAGCCCCCCCCCCATTGGTTTTAATAGATAGTCAATTGCCTCCGTAGAAAATTTTATAAATTATTTTTATAAGAAAAATACATATAAAAAAATTGTAAAAATCCGGGGAATGTAGTGCACGACCTAAAAGTACCAAAATGGCTCGCTCACCCGTAATCCGAGTAGCAGCATTTTGCGTTTGTTTTTGGTGACGGCCAACAGCGCAGGCAATTGCATGAACCACAATGTGTAGGCAAAAAACAGCACGGAACGGGGCCAATACGAAGCATTTTGTTGATGCAAAAAAGCGGCATCAGTCAATGCTTTGCGCACCTCTTGCCGAGTTCGTTGCAGGAAGAACTTTTGACAACCTGTTAATAGAAAGCAATTAAAATAGAAAAATTATTTTATAGAAGATTCCAAAACCATATCAAATTTCCGAAATTCTATTGATGTAAAAAAATAATTCTAAATTGAAAAACAAAATATTAAAAAAGTATATGCTATTTCATTAAAAAAACCGACATGTTACTCACATTCGTAAATTAATTTTTAGGAGAGAAATCGACGAAATTTTTATATAAAAAACTGAACGAAAAAGAAAACGTTATTACCGATTTCTTGCACAATGTTTGAGCAGTCCTTGCTGTTATCATCGTCCTCTTCTTCCTCCTCCAATGCCGTGGTATTCGTGGTTGACAATGTTGTCATGTCGTTCAGCTTTTGTTCATGTGTTGCCGGTGGTGGCAAAATGTTCGCCGAATTGGGCAACATTGCACGAAAGCGGGCACAAACGTCCAGCCGAAACTGCACACGACGCCAAGCAGCAATTGCCGACAAACTCAGTTCGGAGGGCCATTCGCTCTGAAAGGCGGCGAAAAGGCCAATATTTAAACGTTGAAAATTTTGTAAAAGAAAAAATTTCCTTTTTCTAGAGATTTTTCTGAATTTTCTTTCTAACCCTAACCAAGGGCACTGAACACGCACAAAATAAAACACCCACTTGGATCAGTGCTTTGTAATTAGATCTCTGTTATGGTTCAGATCCCATCGATGGTGGTGAATTATTATTGATATTTTTTTTTGTCAGTATCATTTCACAATTCACTTAACTTCTTCCATTAGCATTTCTGCTAGGTAGTTTCATTTTTTCTCAAAATAATAAAAATAGACCGACCCGATGTCATCATTGCTGTCCCATCCGGGCGTCGACGGTTTGGCCTGTCCAGCAACGCACGTGTGATGTGTTCAGTTTCAAAATGTACATCATTAAAGTGCCGAGGGAATGTGACGTAGTTGAACGCGTCACTGCCGCAACTCTCGCCATTGTACAAATGCGGTGCGGGTACAACCTGAACATGTTGTGTTTGTTGTGAACGAGTAAAATAAGTGAGAGAGGGAATTCGCATTTCATATTCAAGAATAATTCGAGATGATTCGTATTCTGTGGAAAAGAGATTTTTTAAAATTTAAATTTATTTCCATTTTAGAATTATATTTTTTTCTAGAAAAATACCAAGCAACAAATGTTAGGCAATTTTTTGTTTTCGTTTTATAAATGGATTTTTTAATTTTTAGTTTATCTTTTTTTCTTTTTTCTTTTCCTGCCGAGTTCGTTGCAGGAAGTTTTTTATTATTTTTTTTTTATTTTTTATAATTAATTAATTGTATCCATACAACAGTTCGATTGGCCATCATTGATTCGGTGTCCAGCAACAAGCGTGTCGGCATTGTGTGCTGTGCTCCTTTCTCCCTTACTGCCTCAGCAATCATTGCCTCTGTTTGTTTAAGCAAATTATTTATTAAAAAAAAAAATCGAATTCGCTCAAAAATGTTGTCAATCTTCACCAAATTTTATTTTTATAGTTAGCACCTTTTTCAAAATCATTTTCCTCTTACCTGCTCGCAGTTTTGCGATGCAATCGTCAAAGAACACATAGAAAACACTTTTGTCCTCCACCGTTGGTGCTTCCTTGCCACTGCCGTTCTCATTGTGTGCGTCCTCGCCTTTTGAATTTCAGAATAATACCAGTATTAAAAAATAGCCTTTATTTTTGGGTAAGATTATAGTAATTTTCCCGAAATTTTCATCCCTACTTTTTTTGTTCATCGCTCAAAAAAAATTTTCATAGTTTTTGATCATAGTTGTTCCTATACATGTACATAACCAACTACTGTGCCACTCACTATTTTGTTCATTTGGTTCCGCGCCGCCAATAGCGCCCGACCGTTCCTCGATGAACCGATTGAAGCAGGTGGTCTCGCGAAATTTTGCATAAAATTCCATGGAATTTTTGTCCCGCGATTGCATAAAGTGTTCCCAATCAAACAGTTTGCACACGTCGGTGGCACCCTTTTTCCACGGCGAATCCATGATTGGACAGAGAAAATCCGTGTAGCCGTCCATCAAGCAACACATAAATCTGTACAAAATTTTAAAAAATTTCTCAAACCCCCCCCCTCCTCCAAAGAAACTATTCACAAATTTTCCTACCTCAAAAAAGCATCCCGAATTGCCAGTTCGGAGTGCATTCGTCGGGCATGTGTTTGCTCGTAGTCCATGGCACCGCCGCCAGCGCCGCTGCCTTTCTTGGGCTGTTTTTCACTAATTTTTGTGCCAATTTCGTCCAACGCGGCACGCAGACGCTTCAGCGGCTTTTTCGGCAACATGGACAGTTGGTACAATTTGCGAACCGCTGATTGGCTGATTGTTGCAGTGTCCAAGTCGAAACAGGTCACATCCGACGGAGGCTCCTCGTAGAGATCAAAATAGCTTAAAATGTTCAGCAAACATTTTGTTAATGAAATGAATGTTAAGTCATCCTTCTTTTTTTTTAAATTTTACTAAAAATGGGTCTAGGAAATAGGATTTTTACGGAATAAAAAGGAGAAGTTACAAATTTTGACCGTGAATCGACGCCGGCCATGAATGAAAGTGGTGCGTTGAAAACGAAGCCCAACGGCAACGGGCACTGAGGTATGTAGGGCAAATTCCATGAGAATGGGAACATCAGGGCACAGAGTGTCTCCGCCACACAGGTGAGCAGCCAAGGACGAAGAGAATGGACAAGAAGCTGACAATGAGCAAAAGAAAGTGGTATAAATTTATATAAATATTTGTTTTCAAATATGGCATCCCCCATCGTTAGTAACCGAAAAATTGTGAAAATTTACAAAAACAAAGAATTTTTCAAAAAAAAAAGGCCTAGGAAACTTTAAATCTTGGGAATGCCACGGATTCGACAAAATATATTGTTAATTGTAAGATGTTTGCTCTACTCGTTGTGAAGGAAAACAAAAACACCTTTTGTTCAAGCAGTGTCAGCAGCATGGCGTAGAGCAAATTTTCCGTGCCAAGGCACTTCAATGTCTCCACAAAATTAGCACCCGTCAATGGCGTTTGACTGTCATCGCTGCTTTCAAAAGCGATCATGTCGCTGCCAAGCTCAACCAACACGCGAGGACGAGCCGGCGACGGGAATGGCACTTCATACATCTACAGAAGGCGAAAATGTGAAAAAGAAAAACGGAGGGCATTCATACATAGAGCCAGTATTCTGGAATTTGTCATTTAACCCAGGCATACTGTTACAGTTGGAGGTCTCTAGCAATTCGCCTCGCCCACCACGAAAAAAAAAAAAATTAAACCAAAAAGTTTTTCTAATCAAAAAGCTTTTCTTTTTTTTGCAGTTTTACTAAACCCAAATAGATGGAAAACGGCAACTCTATCATCACAATCGCTCACCAAATGCGAAATGTATCGCTCAATTGGTATCCGACTCGACGTATTCGAAGCGGCAGTGTTTAGCAGAAAGAACAGAAAGCGCCGGAACGGTTCAAAGAAGGGATACCTGTGAATCGGAATTTAATTTTTTTTTCAAATTCCTACATTATTTTATCACCTTGACACAATACAGATGGCTTTGTTGCAATAATAAAGCGCATGTTTTTTCTTCTCGTCACGCTTGGTAGCTAACAATGCAGTTGTTGGACCATCCTAAATTAAGGGATTTTCTATTATTTCCCCAATGGACAAAAGTGGACTCTTTTTTTAAATTTTTGGTAAGAAAACAAAAAATGGCATCAAAAACTACGCCGACAAAACCTTAGAAATTCTATTAAAATATTTGAAAACTTGGTTTTTTCGGCGACCTTTGTGATCATATAGTATGACTTAAAAACGAATTGTGTGCCTGATTTTCTTGTAGTTGTTCATCGGCTGACATTGTTGCGTTTGTTGCCTCTTCTCCACCGCCGACACCCAAGTCCAACTTTTCGAGCTGCTCTTCGCTCAACGGTTTTGTGTAGGACTCGTAAAATGTAATGGAAGCGCCATAATATTTAGTATAGGCCTTAAAAGTTAAAGAAGAATTCAATAATTTGAAAAAAAAATAATTTTTTTTTTTGCTTGGGGGTGGCAAAGGCCGTAATAATCCTGTTTGATTATGACTATATGATCAATGCCCAACCTCGTCCGTGAACACGCAAGTGCTGACCGTACGCGCGTGGTGTTCCGTGCCGCGACACCGTTCCGGCCACGCTTCAATGAGCGCGCCCATTGGCAAGAAAAACATTGGCACATTGCGAACAAGCAACGACTCGTCAATGTTTGGCACACGCGGGAAACAGTCGAGCACCGCCGGTGTGTAGGCAATGCGTTTGCAGGCCAATTGGGATTTCTTGTAGCACACGTACACCTCCGAGCCGATCATACTCTGACAAAGAGAATGGGCTTGAAAAGTGATGACACATTTATTTGAATAATTTTTTTTGTAAAATTTTTTTTAAATAAAAAAATAGAATTGAAAGTATTTTTTGAGGTTGTTGCTTTATTTTAGAGTCAAAACTCTAGCTATTGTGATGTTTTCATCGGTGTAATCAATAATCATTTAAGTTACACATCAGTACTCCGTCCGGATTTTTTTTTTGGAGGGATAGGATGAAAATTTTACATAATTTTTTGCAAAATTAAAATGTCCAAACCTTGTTCAGATTTTTCGGTATTTTGTAGAATGTGTGCGGCGGGTGTTCCCCTTTGTTCTCCAATATCACACAAATGTTGGTGATCACCAATTGGTGGGGCGGTGAGTCGGGCTTTGCCCGTCGAGTGGTGAAAAACAGACTGGACGAGCTGTTGCTGATGTTTGCCGTCAATCCGTATGGCGTTTTGTCCAAAATGACAGCGTCCTGAAAAAACATTGAAGGTGATGTATGGCACAAATTTGTATATAAAAACCAAGGTTTTTCAGAATGTTTTTTTACAAACAAAAATTTTTTCTTGGAATTAGTGGGTTTTTACAAGTCACCAGTCACAATTTTACTAAAATTCATGATCGAAAGCATTATACGAGTTCAGACTCCCCAATTACATTATTTACACTTACCACCATCGGTTTTTCTCCCTTCCCTTCGTCCAATACGCCCAAGTCAATCAGTGGTGGCTTATGGTAGCCACGTTTGTAGCACAGAAAGGCGGCCGGTGAGCGCAGTGAACCGTGGTTCAGATTTGCCGGATAGCCCTGCGGTGTGGTCTCAATGCGTTCAAAGCCTGACGGTGTCTAAACCGAAAAAAATTTGTGTTTGAAATAGATCAAATGAAAAAAAATTAATGGAAAAATATGTGGTTGGGTAATTAGTTTGACCAGTGGTGCTGATATGCGCAACCAGGGAAAATATTGCTAATTTTAAGGAATATGAGGTTCCCCCGCCTCCATCTCCCTATACAAAAGATTTTCGAGAAATTTAAGGCACCAACAGTGACCATGACAGAAAATTTGAATATTTTGAGTAATGGTTGGACTATAATGCCATGAGGCCAACGTGGCCAGACAATTCATTTTCGGTTACAAAATTAAAAGTGGCATTTGTGGAATTTTTTCCACTGATAAATCAAAATTGTACAGTTTCGCCTGCACTAGTGAAAATCAAGCAAATGTCGGTGATCGGTGCCAGTTGTTCATGGTTATAGTGCATCAGTTTGCCATCATCCATGGCGGATGAGCATGGCTGTTGGTGTTGTGCGGTTGACGCTGTGCCCAACTCTTGGAGCGAATTTGCCGATTCATCGTCAAGACCGGCAACAATAAAATACTCGAACAAACGCCGTTTGTCCTCCGAATCATCCAAATTCATTATGTGCCGCGTATACTCTTGCCTCTTAATATGTATGCAATTTAATTGACATTTAAATCTGAAAAATTTTATTATGTGGAAAAATGAGGCGAAATGATGAGGAACCAAAAACAATTTGCAAAATTTCAGTTGTCGGTACATTAAAACTTTAATTTGCACAAAACGCCAAAGAGGACGATTTGCCCGCCTTTTCAAAAATACAGATTGGTTGGTATCTTTTGTGTTGTTTATTTTGATCACTCGCATCATCACTTAAAAATTTATCGGGAAATCTTTCGAACCCTGCTGGTATGGATATAAAACAAAATTTCTCCAATGCGACGATGTCCATTACCAATTCGTAAGGACTAATCCCCGTGAAAAAACCCTCCCCTTGATTATAAACGCTTCATCGGAGGAGAAATAATTTATAGATAACTTTGCATAAGTGTATAAAAGATCAGTTCGATGTCAATGGATCATTCGACCGATCGGTCCGTCTCCACTTCCGCCGTCTTTTTCCTACTGCTTCTTCTCCTCCTCTTTCTGCTGTTCCACGGCCGCCTTCTTCATTTCAATTGGAATGGTACGTCCGCCTTTGCCAGCCGTTTTGGTTCCGCTGATGAGCAAACGACCGCCGTCCAGCTCGCACTTGATGCTCTCCTTTTGGATGCCCTCCGGAATGAGCACACGGCGCAAGAACTGACGGTGGACGAACTCGCCTGAGGGGGACATATGCGTTTGCAATTATTTCCTAAAAATTCCAGGACAGTGATGTTTTGGGACACAAAATACTAACATCATTATGAGAATTTTGCAAAAAAATGGAAGACACAATTTTCGAAATTGAAGTATAAGTTTTTCATATTTCATCAACTCCGCCGCTAAAGTAAGCAAAAATCCTCAAAATTAACACCAAGCTCCGATATTTGTCTCAGCAAATTTTAAAGCCCTGGCAACGTAACAAAACCCACTGTCGTTCTGCTCGCGGTGCTCCCCATTGACAATAAACTCATTGCCAACCACCTCCACGTTGATCTCCTCGGGGCGGAAGCCGCTGACATCGACCTGAAAATTTTACAAAAAAAAATCGGCTATGAAAACCATTGAATTTCTGTGCCCACTCACCTTGTAAGTGAAGTCGCCCTTGTTCGAGACGTTCAACTGAGCAACATGGTCACGAAGCTAAAAAACGCAAAATGCCATCATTTGTAATATTAATTTTGAGTGGTAATTAGCCCACCATGGGCTGCATCCCGTCGAAGAAGTGGTCGAGTTCGCGCTCCAATTGGCGGAATGGCGAAAGGACGTTGCCAACAATAGTGGTCATAGGCCACAACGAACGGCGATTGAACGGATCGTAGGTGAATGGAGAAAGCATTTTGACGAAAAGAGATTTGGTTGAAAGATTTGGATTTTAAAATGAACGCTGAAAAAGAACGGAAGGAATCATTGTTTTGATTTAGGGGGGAGGATTTTGACAGGAAAAGCATTGTTTAAGTAAGGAGAAAATGGTTTAATCGGATAATCATAAGTATGCCACTGACAGCTGTGAAAAGGAAGTCAACAGCGAAATAACAATATCAAAGAAGAAGGAAATACAATTACCTAAATGTGAAAATTTTATTTGGTTTCGGTTCACCCGGAACAACCCTGGGGTGTAGCGAGGGGGGGGGGGCTGAGGAGGCTAAAGCCCTCCTTCCCCGAAACCGAAAAATGGAAAATTTCATAACGAAAATTGGAAAAAAAATTTTATTCCAAAGAGGTGGGGCGAAACCGAAAAATGGAAAATTTCCTAACGAAAATTGGAAAAAAAATTTTTATTCCAAAAAAGAGGTGGGGGATTGGAATGGTACGTCCGCCTTTGCCAGCCGTTTTGGTTCCGCTGATGAGCAAACGACCGCCGTCCAGCTCGCACTTGATGCTCTCCTTTTGGATGCCCAGGTTTAATCCAAGAAAAAAAAAGAACACTGAACAGCCCAAAAATTTTGCATATTTATTGCCGCATGAAATGCTTCTCCATAGCACTCCTTTTGTTGAGAATGTTCAGGAAAGAAATCGAATGCAAAGGAAACACAACGAAGAGAGAAAAGAGCGAGCGATTTTGAGAGAGAGAGAGAGAAAGAAAAGTTGGAGGAAAAAACGCAAGCAAAGTCATAAGTGGCAGAGAAAATGGGGGATTCCCGGACAATTGATTAATGGACAATCAATCCGTCGGTGAACAATCCGTCAGAAAAAAAAATGGCTCTAATGCACTTTATGAGTCCAATCGACTTTTATGAGTCCAATCAATTGACAATCCCG
Organism: Heterodera glycines; assembly: GCA_004148225.2. Taxonomy (NCBI): domain Eukaryota; kingdom Metazoa; phylum Nematoda; class Chromadorea; order Rhabditida; family Heteroderidae; genus Heterodera; species Heterodera glycines. The sequence goes on from CP049707.1 coordinate 22,246,071, forward strand.
GGTTTTTATACAATAACTTTGTTCATGTTCGAACAAACCCTATCTTTTTGGTATCATTCGAAAGCACAAAGTCTAACTAAGCTAAAATATATAAAATCGCAGTGTTCAGGCAATTACCAAAAAAGATTTGATTAATTGAGTAATTGCTGATTATTTTCGTTTGTAACTTTCTTTAAATGTTAGAATTCTCTTGTTTTCTCGTATTATTACATTATTCAGACTTTGTGCTTTCGAATGATACCAAAAACAGAGGGTTTATTCGAACACGAACAAAATTATTGTATAAAAACCCGGGATTGTCAATTGATTGGACTCATAAAGTGCATTAGAGCCAAAAAAATTATTTTTAAAATGAAAAGATTTTCCATTAAAAATATGAAAAAATGAATTTAAATTGAAAAACTTAAATAAAATTTCGTTTTACATATTTTATAAAATAATGAATACCTAAGCATTTAAAAAATAATAATTAAACTATGGAAAATGATAAATTTAATTGAATAAGATTTAAATAACTTACATACAAATGCTGTAAGTAAAATATTTTAAAAAAAATGTCGATAATTTTTTTAAAACTAAACATAAATTTAATCTCTTTAACAATTTTTGTAGCATTTTTTGTTTTTAATTGATGTGACTCAAAACAAGACAATTTTATTTTGACTCCATTATTATTCAAAATGATAATAAATATTAGGTACTAATTAAGTTTGGGTCCACAATTTTAGTCAAATTTTTTCAAAATTTTTTTTTTGTTTTTATTGTCGCAATTGCTTTAAATAACAAATAAAAGGAGATTTACGTGCTTATTGGGTACAATTCCGCATTTCATTGCCACAGTCGCAAAAACGGGTGGTGTGTAGAAGCTTAAGTTCTCTGAGCCATTCTTCGAATTCTTTGTCAGGTAGAGCCAATACTTTGAATAAATCGTCAAGAGTGAATTTTTTAAGCTTTTCCATTAATCTAAAAAGCAATTGAGACAATAAAAACAAAAAAAAAAATTTTGAAAAAATTTGACCAAAATTGTGGACCCAAACTTAATTAGTACCAAATATTATAGTTTCGATGGTAGCCCACATTAAAAAAACAAGAAGTTTCATGCATGTATCATTTTTACAATTTTACCTTTTTAATTACTATGTTGTGCAAAAAAAATTTTCAATTTGTTTTTGCAAGAAATTCATTCTATCATATAGCCATCATCATCATACCTAATGCATTGAGATTACGTAAAATGCAATGCGTTAATCCCTTCTCTGCTGATTAATGGTGCCATAAACTGCCTCTGTGCTAATCCATAGCTCGCTCATACGGCGCCTTTTTCTTCATTAATTTTGGTCTGGATTCGGATTGACCAATTAAAGTCAAAAAGCGCAATGAGATTTATGCTGATGAGAAGAAGCTTCTTGCTTTTTGCTGGAGGAGAACACAAAATAAAAATCACAAAGTTTAAAAATGCTAATAATTTTCAATTCGTTTCATTGTTGTAAGAATGGCTCGAAATTTTGCAGGTAAATAACTTACTATAAGAGCACGAATTCGATTACGTACAAATTTTTAAAAAATACGCAATTTTTTTTTATAAAAGTTGAAAATTTGTTGTAAAAAGATAAAATGTGCTAGTTTTTCTGCAAAATTTCAGGTCATTCTAGCAACTACGAAACGCACAAAATCAACATTTTAAAAAACTTCATAATTTTTTTATTTACCTAAAAATGGAAGCCCTATTTTTTATAATTTTAATTCTTTTCGCGAGAGAGAAAACTGCTGCCACTTCTGTGATGCCAAAATGAGATGAAGAGACAAAAAATCCAAAAGTGCGGTACAATTATTCTCTTCTATTACGTAATTTTGTGCCAACAACATTGACGGCATTGTGCCATTGCCAAAGAGCGCCCATACACTTTTAATCCCTCAGCACTCATTATGCCGTCAGCTCAAACCCAAACGCACACAGAAAAAAAATGATGAATTTAATTTTGTATATGAACGACGCAAATGAGACGATTAGAAGAAGAAGGAGAAGCGGGTGTGAAGAAGGAAGAGCTTCTTCCATTGACGAAATATTTACATAATGAGCTAGGTCTTTGGAAAAAAATTCCATTTTTTTTATTATTTGTGGTTGCCGAGGAAATTTCCCCGTTAAAATTCAGCGACAAAAATAACGAAAAAAAATTCAGGAAAATCGTCACCGATTGTGAATGAATGATGGTGTTCTTTGATAACCCAAAATAAATATAATTTTTTTTTTTTTGAAAATTTAATTTTTATTCTTTTTTTTTACCAAAAAGCGCAAGAAAATTTAATTCCCATTTCATTTTTAAATTATTTAATTATTGTATATACATACTAAATGCATTTTTGTTTCTCAGAATTTAATTTGTCAAAGTGCGTGAGTTAATTAATATTGAATATTGTCTCAATTGCTTAAATTAAATTTTTTACATACACCAGGTCAATGGAATGAATTAAAAATGAACTAAGTAATGTAATTAAAAAGGAACCAATTGTCAGGCTTCAAAATCACATCATTTTTAATTAAAAAAATTTCCTTTTATTGTAATGATTTAAATAGAAAATTAAGTACATATAAAAGTGCTTTTATTAAATTATAAATGCCGAAAATAGAAACAGTTCACTCAAAAACGAAAGTAACACGCCCACGGCCTTCTTTTAAATCAATTAGCATTCTAAAAATGGATTAATTAAATTTCCAAAATAAGCCTAAAATTGGCATGCTGTCAATGTTTTTATAGAATTTTCTTTTCGTTCTTTTCCAATATTTAATTATTATTATTTTTTTGTATTTAAATTAAAAAAAATTGTCTATTTTTTTAAAGTTTCGAAATTAATTATTTCGGTTTTTAAAATAAAATACAGGTTGCTTGACTTTTACACATTTATTTATCTAAATGCTAACATATTCATTTAAATATTTTGCCGGATGCAATTTTTACCTCTTTTTTCCGGCACTTTTATTTACATTTTCTTTAATAATTAATTTACAATAAAGGTGAAATCGGCGGAAAGGCACCTCACAGACAAAATGAGTGGGTGCGAAACATTCCCACACAAATATTTTGCCGGAAATCTCTTTACAAAAACAATGAAACCCATTTCCCTTAACTAACTAATTATCGATTGCTCATTTGACTAATTAATAGCGATTTACCGGCTTAATTAGACCCATTAGGTCGATTAATAAGGTTTTCTTTGGTAAAGTGCCAATTTTTTTTACAACATCCCTTTGATTTATAAATGCAATTATTATATAGGGAAAATGGATATCTTTTTATGCTTTTAAAAATTAATTTTCCTCAGAAAATGTAATTAATCTCTTGACAAGCCTTATGCCATTAAAATTCCAAAATTTTAAACCATTTACATGCTAAATACGGCAATATTTTGCGATTCAAAAGCCACAAATTCTTAGCCGCTTTTAATGGGCGGAGCCGCCCATTCATTGTAAAGGGATTAATGGAAATATAAAAGTGGCATTGGTTTAGCGCATTCGCACATATAATCTCTGTTTCTGCACTAATTTAAAAATTAACTTATTAATAGGGACGTGAATTTTAGGTTTTAACTATTTTTTTTGCTCAATTGATTTGAAGAAAGGAGCTCAAAAAACGCATTTCCGCATAAAAATTTTTCGATTCTGATGTCATTATCGGTCACTAGAAATCACTATTTTGGGATTTTGTCACTAAAATAGTGAAAATTCACTATTTTGGAGTTTTGTCACTATTTTTTCACTATTTCGACATTTTTTGGAAAATTCTTTAACAAAAATGCAATAAAACCAAAAAATACACCCCTAAGAATCGACCTAAAAATTTTTTCAAAAAATACACCCCTAAGAATCGACAAAAAAAATTCAAAAAGCACTCCTAAGAAATGAAAAAAATTTTCTCAAAAAGGTATTTTCGTGGCAAGAATTTTAATTTTAAAAATTATTTTTTTATGTACCTATTTTGTTTTTTTGCCCTTAAAAATCCCAGCCCTACTCATTCATTTGCAATGCAATCAGTGAATAAAAATTATTTTTGCTTAATTTTTGGCTGAAAATTATGTCACTATTCGTCACTATTTCTGAATTTTTTTCACTATTTTGTCACTATTTTGGCATTTTTACTCACTATTTAAGTTAACTATTTCGGGATTTTTCTTCACTAAAATTCACGTCCCTACTTATTAAAAATGTAAAAATTTATTTTTAAAGTTAGAAAAAAACAAAATGCTTCAACGAATATTTTCCTCTTCGAAAATTTCTTTGATCTTACGCATCTTCACATTGTTTATATTCTTCCTTATCTTTCGCCAAAAAATATGCGCCGATGCGTTCCTTCTCAGTCATCGAAATTTGGTAAGGCATTATAAATCAAAATAAAACAATTAAATATATAATATCTAAAAAATATTTTTATTTTTGTTTATTTTAATCTCAAGAAAAATTCTAAGTTTTAAAATTAATTTAAAATGAAAAAAAAAATTAAAATTTTGTTTTCTTTGTTATGAAAATTTTCTGTTTTTTCAAATATCATTTTCTTCATGCGCCCTGCGAGCTTAAAATGGTTAATTTTTAAAGCGGATATTTAAATTATTTTTATCCAACCTAAAATTAAATAAATATTATTTAATTTTTTTTTCTATTTTTGACATAAATTAAAATTTTATTATTTTATGCAATTTTTTTCAGTTGTTGCCATTCGCTTCTGCACAGTTAGCCAAGGACAAACACCAACAACATTTGCCGCCGGTTTATGGCACAACAAATCGGAAGGAATCCGTCGAAACTCCAGGAACACCACCTGAGCACCATGCCAAATTGCCGTCTGAGCGCAACCATGTCGAGAGTCTCGACTCAGCAAAACACGATGCCAAACCCAAGCGCCATTCAAGACGGAAGCGCATGCACTGCTTGTCCATGCTGCGCAAAATTGGCGATCCCCGATCAGTGTCCAGCTTGAGTGAAATTGTGCAGAGACATCGTGAAATGATCAGACACCAAGAACTGATCAAAAACAATCGATCACAGAGAAATGAAAAAAATCAATGAAAATTTTTGTATGCCGTTATGCTTAAGTGCCTGATTATTAATAAATATTTAATAAATTTACTATGGCTTTGAGCAGAGCTGAAAATTTTTGGGAAAACTAGGGCCAATATTCTGACCAGGAGAAATTCAAGAATTTGCGTTCTGCTGGAACGCTTTATATAAAAATTTATGAATCGATTAACTAAATTTCGTTAAAAATATAAAAATATATTTTTTATTTAAAAATAAATCAAAACGACTGATCAATAATTTGAATTGCATAAAAACAATCAAAACGATCGATCATAAAGAAATAAATAAATAAATCTTGCATTATTCGCATCTTCTTCTATAGTTTAACTTCACATTCTTGGTTTATTTAGGTGAATAAGAAGCACATCAAAGAGCTGTAAATTATTGAAATATTTATTATCTTTTTATTCAAATTAATTATGTTTTAATTACACAATTACCGCTCTCATCTTTGTTTTTGGCATTGAAATTTGCCACAGGATTCATCTTCCTAACCCACACACGAATGATGAAACAAATCTTAAATTAAATTTTTCAAATTATTTTTTTTAATAACGAAAATAAAATTAATAGAAGGATGCGATTTTTTATTTTATCATTTTTTTTTGCTGAATGCTTCTTGGCCTAAAAAGTACAAAATGTTAAAATTTTTGGGTTTGAGCTTTATGAATATTTAATTTTTTTCATTTAAAATCTTTTCAAAAACTTTTCTCAACCATAAATTGTCAAAATTAACTTTTAAAATATCATGCGCCCTGCGAGCTTAAAATGGTTAAGGAACAAAGCGGATATTTATAAAATACAAAGTTAATCAAATTTCTCATATAATAAAATGGCCTATTTTAAAAAAAACAGCCAATTTTCCTTAAAATCAATTACATTTTTTCAAAAAGCCTCACAATGATCACCAATGCAACCAAGGCGAATAGCAAAATGCACCAGAGGATGACATTTGGCACAACGGAATTATTGACATAAGCATCCGAGTTTGCCGATGACGAATTCGATGATGGCCCATGCCCATTGAGCTGCTTGAAAAATTGGCGCAAGTGTTCATAGTCATCGATTTGGGAATGGTTGGCCAAACAAAAATGAATGCTGATAACGGTGATCAAAAGAATGGTGATCAGAACAGTGGTGGTCATTTTGATTAGAAAATGTTTAAAATTTGTAGAAAAAATACAGACTGAAATCAGAACAACATAAAATGAGATGAAGAAATGATCAAATTATTTTTTAAAAATTTTATAAAAATATATTTATAAAATAATTTCTGGTACATAAATGATTTTTGATAATAATAACAATTAGGGCTTCTAATTGCATACACCCATATAAATTAAAAAGTCTAATATTAAAACAAAGAATTTTTTTAAATCCCCATTTTTTTGTTAAAAGTGAAAATTTTACGTAAATTTTTAACGCAAAATTTTCAAGTTTTTAAAAAATTGAGGGTTTGTAATAATGTTTTGATTATACGAATTTTACATCAGTTTTTTTTTAAACTTGGTGAACATATAATTGGAAGCCCTAATCCTAATAATAATAAAATGGTGTTAAATAATCATTTGTTGAATGATTGATTCTTTTCTCTCAATTGAATATTCTGACAGCTCTCTCTCTCTCTCCGATCATTGGGTAGGCAATGAACGGTGATTAAGCAAATTGGTGTAATCATTTTTTGTAATGTCCGATTATGCACATTTACCCAACTGATTGGAAATGAATAAATTATTTTATTATTTAAAAAAATAAATAAATAATCAAAACAAATTTACAGATATGGATGGATATAGTGAAGAAAAGCAATGAAAAGGAAAGAAATAATTATGTGTAATTTTCGGAAAATGTGATTTTTCAGTATCAATATCATTAATTAGTTTAATTAGTTAAGTCCATTTATCGCGTTTTTTAATCGGTTTTTCCGAGAAAGCGGTCAAAAGTCGAGCTTCTCTCAATTAATGACCACATCAAATGCATTTTCGCTTTCGCCATTGCTTCTCATTTTTGTCAATCTGAAATTGATCAATCAGCCATACCCAAAATTTCGCTGTAATTGATTTGTTATCTATAATGAATTAATAAAAGAAATTAGCAAATTCAAATCTAAATTAGGTAAAAAAATTAATAAATTAACATCTTATATATTTTCAAATTTATTGAAGATTTTTTTCCTAAAATCATTGACAAAAAATAATTAATAAAATAGGTAATTTCTTTTAGACAAATTATTTTTAATGAAATAGATGGAATTTACTAAAAATTTTCATTCTTTTTTAACAAAATTTTATAAACTCTTTTTTCCCGCATTTCAATCAAAATTTAATTTACGAAATATTGTAATTCCTTGCCAAACATCGATTAAACCTTTCATAACATCAAATCTATAAAAAATAGTTTTTATATATTTTATGGTTTTTGCTCGTAAAATTTTTGCGTCCAATGAAACATTTATTTTCGCCAATTTTTCGTTTTTTTTTAATTTTTTGATTGTGCACATTAATCCGCCCAGTAGAATTAGTAATGGCGACAGTTCAAGAGGTTTTTGTTTGTCAAACACAGTCACATCCTTAGGGCTTCTAATTGCATACACCTATATAAATTAAAAAGTCTAATATTAAAACAAAGAATTTTTTTAAATCCCCATTTTTTTTGTTAAAAGTGAAAATTTTACGTAAATTTTTAACGCAAAATTTTCAAGTTTTTAAAAAATTGAGGGTTTGTAACCACAAAAAGCATCAAATTCTCGATTCTCGGAAAAATGAAGCCATCATTCAACTTCAACTGGAAGCCCTAATCCTAATAATAATAAAATGGTGTTAAATAATCATTTGTTGAATGATTGATTCTTTTCTCTCAATTGATCGTTTAGGCCTCGTTTGTCCTCTGTGAGCATAAGCGAGCAGCCGCAGCAGAAGTAAGACGGGGAATGGATGAGGCGGGGGAGAAGCCGGGGGGATAGAAAATTAGCAAACTAAGCATTATTAGCAAAAAATTTTTTATTGAAAAAAATAATTTGGTTTAAAAAAGCTTTTTTTCCAATAAATGGGCCCATTAAATAAGGTTTCTTCCCCGACACGGTTCGGGTAATTGCGAATTTTCATTCCAAATCGGATGAGAGTGTAGAATTTTTAGAAAATTTTGTTATTATTTTTTGAAAATTTGCTACCCGACAAAAATTACCGAATTTTATAAAATTTCTCCAGCCGTCCCCGTCAAATTAATTTTGTTGAGGAATTTCCTCCCAATCCCTGACTTTTCTCTCCCCGAAGGTTCGGGAAGAACCCTACCATTAAGTTCCAAAAAAATTCATGATAATTCAACAAATTTATAAAAATAAAATTTCTTCAAAATCAGGCATGTAATCACCCCAAAAGCGTTGGAACTGGCAACTTGTCACTCAAACGATGGTGGTGGGACGGTCGTCATTGTAAGGTAAAACAAGCAATCAAACAATTAAATGGACAAGAAAATCACCGGCTTTTCCTCATTTTTATGTGATTTAAGCAATTCACCTACAAAGGGCAGGGCGGCAACACAAACAATTTCCCGTCAAAGAAGCTTTGTGATCAAGTGTGCAAGGTGAAGTTGCGCGGCATTTGTCCCATTGAGGAGGGCACCATGGGGGGTGGGATTGTTAAAGTGAGATACGGTACATCTTCATGCCCTTCCTTACCCTCGGCATTTAGCCGAAAATTCTCTTAGAAAAGTTCATGATTTAAGCACTGAAAATTGGAATTATTGCTAATCTGCTGATTTCCCAATTTTTTAGCCATGAAATGTGCCGTGGAATGATGGTATGAAGCGTGATGAGACATGCAAAGAAGAAAAGCGAAGAAAATTTAATGAAATTTTTCATTAATCACCAATAAATAAAGATTTGATTGAATAAATAAAATTGCATCGTTCAAAAATGCGTTTGCAAATTTGCTTAGCTTTACGATGGGAAAATATTTTTTTCGTCAATTAAATAAAATAGAATGTGCCTAAAACTTTTATTCCATCGCCCAACTGATCAGCATTGTGCGTTCCAATCAGTTTCAAATAAAGTGCCATGATTTGCATTTAGGCACTGACTGAATTGTGTAATTCAATATGATCAATCTGCTGGTGATCATTAAGCTAATGCAATAATGCCGAAATCATTTGGCACTTTGTTATTCAATGCAAAGACTGATTTGTGAGCTATTCCACTGATCCATAAAAAAGAGTTTATATGCGCATCCTGAAATAGCACTTTTACAGTATACTCAAGATGATATTATAATAAAAATTATTCGTTAGTTTTTTAATAGAAAAACGTTTTTTGTCAATTTAAAAATTTTTATATTCACAAAAGCTAAATATAATTTATATTAATGTAGAAAACACAAATATTTGTTTTATAAATTGTTAATTTCATAAATTATTTATTAGATTTAACTTTTAAAACAATTTTTATTTTTTTTATATTTCTTTCATAAATCCTAAATTGTTCTTCATCCCTTCTAATTACAAGTTTATGGAAGGAAGAAAACGGCACTTTCTTGCAGCCAAAAATTAGAAATAATTTTTTCGGTAGAATTACCGAAAAAATATTTATATAATAAAATAGGAAAATGACTAAATCAAATTAATAAATTCAATTCAACTTTTAAAAATTTTTCGCCTTCGGCATCGCCGGACTAAATATTGAAATTCTTTTGTTTTTCATCATAATCTCAAAATCAAAATTTAAAGGGAAGTCAATTTCGAGTCATTATTATGTGAAAGTTTAACGAATAAATGAGAATTTGAAAAAGATGTTTTTTACATTTTTATTATTTATTGCAATAAAATAATGCTCTGCTTTATAAAATTGGTAATTTGCCAATTAATATTTAATACATTTAATTAATCAAATAAATAAAAGAACACCCAAATATAGATTAAAAATGGTCGATAACTTAGCATTTAATAAATGAATTTAAATTATATTTTTATTTTCATAATATTGATTTAAAAATGATTTTAAAAGTTTAAATATTTGTCGATTTAAAAACAATTTTTATACTTATAAAATGGAATATCGATGGCTTTTCGTCGTCCCCCCCCCCGAAATATTGTTGTACTTTTTTTTAATCATAAAATGCTGGCCTGTCATTTTTATGTTATTTTTGACTAATATACAATTTTATTATTTGTTTGCCAATCAGTCATATCGGAGAAAAACATTTATTTCACCAATTTTTCCACTTTTTAAGTATTTTTCTTCCATCCAGAATTTTTGTTACTAATGCCATTTTCTAAACTTTTATTTGTCAATCAGTCACATTCGTCGAAACATTTACGTTGCCATTTTCACGCATATTAATTATTTCACAAATTAATGTGTTACTAATGGCATGGGTGTGAGAGCAAAAGCCAAAACAGGCCTTTAAAAGGCGCACAAATTGAAGCGCCAAATCATTCATTCATTCCGCTCAAAAGTGCCGTCGATTTCCTCCCCACAAAAAGCATCAAATTCTCGATTCTCGGAAAAATGAAGCCAACATTCAACTTCAACCTTTTTGCATCCGTCTTTCTTGTGCTTTGTGTGGTAAGAAGTTGAAAATTTATAAAAAAATTTCGGTATTTAATTTTTCTCGTTTAGGCCTCGCTTGTCCTCTGTGAGCATAAGCGAGCAGCCGCAGCAGAAGTAAGACGGGGAATGGATGAGGCGGGGAGACCCGGGCCGAGCGAGGCTATCTTGGGAAAATTAGCAAGCTAAGCCTTAATCAACAAATAAAAATTTTTATTGAATATATTTATGGCATATTCTTTTTTTTCTCATGGAATGTGCCCATTAAGTAGGGTTCCCTCCCCGACCCGGTTCAGTGAATTTCGAATTTAGTCTGTTTCACTCCAAAACGGAATATCTTTAAATTAGTTTCTAAAACTTTTTTATTTTATGAAAAGTTCCAAAAATTATAAAGATAAAATGTTCCTTCAAAATCAGGCATGTAATCCGCCCAAAGACGTGGGAACTGGCAACTTGGCACTCAAACGATGGTGGTGGGACGGCCATAGTTGTAAGGTACAACAAGCAATCAAACAATTTAATGGATGAGATAAGCACCGGCTTTCCCCATTTTCTGATTTTTATTTATTTAAGCAATTCATCTACAAAGGGCAGGGCGGCAACACAAACAATTTCCCATCAAAGAAGCATTGTGTCCAAGTGTGCAAGGTGAAATTGCGCGGCACGATCTATGAGAAAGGCACCAAAGGGGAGGGATTGTTTAATTGAGAAAACGAGAAATGGCGAGAGAGTGTATGGGAAAAGGAAGGAGACATAAGAGAACAGACAGTTAGAGATCGATGAGAGATTGGGGGGGGATTGTTTAAGTGAGAAAATGAGAGATTGTGAGAGAGTGTGGGAAAGGGGATGGGACATAAGAGAACAGACAGTTAAAGATCGATGAGAGATTGGGGGGATATATTTAAGTGAGAAAACGAGAGATGGCGCGAGAGTGTGGGAAAGGGAAGGAGACATAAGAGAATACAGATAGTTAGAGACCGATGAGAGATTGGTTGCCCCTTCCTCCTCCTGTTAATGGGATAATAATAATAAATTTAAAAAATCACCAAAAGTGAAAAAAATGAGATAAAATTATTAATAATGTGATTGGTACGGTACGTCTCCATGCCGTCCCTTACCCTCGGCAGGGGCTTTTTTAAGCCCAGATCCCCAAGACACGTCCATGATGTGAGGGGTGGATATTGGAATTATTGCTAATTAATTGCCCAATTTTTTCAGCCATGAATGAGCCGTGGAAAGAAGGTGCAGCGTGAAGAGACCAGCAAAAGAAGAAAAGCGAAGAAATTCAAAGAAATTTTTGAAAAATAAAATTTACCGCTAATAGTTAAAATGATTTTGGTGGAATAAACAAAAAATTTGCGTCTGTCCAAATAAAAAAATTTTTTTTTCTGACAAATACGGAAAATAGAGCGAATCAATCACAACAATCAATCAGTCCCCCATTTCTGATCACATCGCATCCCATCTAGCTCAATCGCTGTGCTTAGATGTTGCTAGCCATCCATTCTTTGTTTGGCATTGCGCACCACGGCATAATATTTCTAAATAAAAAAAATAGCGTTTTCGTGAAATATCAATATTAAATTAAAAAAATATTTTTAATTAAAATACACACTTCGCCGTCACTGAACAATCCAAAATATGGTGACAATGATGCGTCCTTTGCTTTCAAACCGAAATTGAAAAATTTCTCGTCATCAATTTTTTCAATGACGAATTCAGCACTACGTTCAGCAGAGGGCAGCAAAGAGTCGGAGAATGAATTCTAAATAAATTAATAAAATAATAAAAAAGGAATTATTAAAAAAAATACATTTAAATCGGAGATATATAATTAGCCAAATGCAAACAATTTATATATATAATTAGCCAAAATCAAATAATTTCCCATTTTTGTTATAAAAATAAACCATTCAAAATAATTCTCTCCCTAGCGGTCCAATTTCGGCACCGGTGGACATAAAATTTCATTTTTTCGGTGCCATTTTTCTGTAAAATTGGCGGTCCGCAAAATTTTCCCACCAGAATTTCCCAGGCGGACGTCGTCTGCTGCTGGCCGCTTCGCTTCTCCATCATCTCCTTGAACATGTTCATTCCGAACACCTCAATGCCATTTGTTGTCTTGTCACCGCGTCTCTCGCCGAACGATTTGCAAATGCTTTGGCGCATTCCAAGTTTAAATTGGCGTTCTGTTCCTCCGTCCGCATCCGCCATTGTTGGCGCCTCGGGGCTGAACAAGCAGCCCAACAATGTGCCAACAAAGCGTTTCCGGTACATTTCGGTTGGCACCGTTGACACAACTTCCTGAGAGTTTATGAATTCCGTCTTTAATCTGGTTTGGCATTCCCTTGTTAATCGATTTTGTCCAAAATAATCAAAATAGATAAATTAATTTTATTACATTTAAAATTAGGCGTTATACATAAGATAGAAATGGAATTTAAAAAAAAGCTTTTCTTTCTTATGCTTTAATGGCAATCCATTTTTTCATGCTTTTTTAAATCTTTTGCTAAATTTTTAATGCGACCAAAACTGGTTAAACCCAAAACAAACTGTAATTGGAATACAGTGTGGATCCTCATACTACCGTATCTCTCATTTTGCATGAAAATCGACAGTATCACTGATTCAATTTTCATTTGTTACACAAATGCCAACAAATCCAAATCCCCATACATTGTGGTAGGGCGTGAACTCGCTCATGCTTTTGTAGTGCCCAAACTCCGCTGCGCCGTTTTTCACATAGATTTGCAACATCTTCAAGAAATGCTTCTCCGTCTTTGGGTTGGATGGCGTCACAATGTCCACAATGGCCATATGCAGACAAAGGTTGGCCTTCTGTTCATATTTCGTGTCTGCTGCCGGCTGTCTTTTGCAGTTGTGGCAAATTGCGCGGATTGCGCAATTTTTTGTGCCAATTTTTTGTCCACGGATTCGTCGTTGCTGCCACCTGCTGTTGTTGTTGTTGTTGTTGTTGTTGTTGTTGTTGTTGTTGCCGGATTCGTTGGTTGGGGGACCATGAATTGGACACCCAACAGCAAACTGTAGTCATTCAGTCCATTGGTGGCAAGGTACTGTAAAATTGAACAGCAATGCATTTTGGGTGCTCTATTCCCCCTCCGTATCGTATACGCCCCAAAAAGTTTTAATTTTCAAAATTAAAATTTTTATTAAAAAATATTCGAATTTTTAAAGAAAATTTCAAGAAAAAATTTTGAAAATTATTTAGCGATTTTTCATATTTTTTGATGAAATACAAAGTTTTTTTCAATAAATTTCTCCAAAAAATCGGCAGAAAATTTTTCTTCTTGAAATTTTCTTAAATTTAGAATTTTTTTTTTTTTGAGAAATTTCGGTTTGAAATTTTTTAATTTTTCGGGGAGGGGATGCAATTCCCCTGGTCCCCGACCAAATAAGTCACCCTCTAAATCTTAAAAATGTTTCTAAAAATTAAAATTAAACAAAATTTTCTGTATTTTTCAAATGCTTACGTGCGCGTCTTGCTTCACTCTGTCGGCCAATTGTCTATACGCTTCCGCAGACAATTGGATACCCTCCGGGAAAAAGGCGGCGACCTCAACTCCGCCACGGGAAATGCCGAAAAAGTCGTATTCGCGATAGATGCACTTTTGCCAACCCTTCTCTCCCCTACAGTGTTTTCGTTTGTGCTGGACGGCACTGCCCGGCGAAAAAGTGCCTTTGATGTCGAACTTCAGCAAATTGTCCACGTTGAGCCCCTCAAATGCGTTGTTCAGCACCACAAATTGTAATTCGTGAAGGCGAATCACCTTAAAATTAGGAAATTGTTGAAAAAGAGTTGGGCGGGGAAAGCCGGGGAATGCCGAAATCAAAGAGTCGGGAATTTTTATCAGACTAATAAACCGGCATGACCAAGGGGCGAACATAATCTCTCCCGAGAAAAAAAAAATTAAAACTTTATTGAAAAATTATTATTCGTTTCAATTCAAAATTTTTCATTAAAAAATCAATTTAAAATATTTTAGCGAAAAAATAATTGATGCAGATAATATTTTCTTAGATTATTAGAAATTTTGGAATAAATTCCAAATAAATTAAAATAAAAAATTCAATTGCCAGCAGAATTTAAATTGTTTGAAAATTATATATTAAAATTTAATTATCTTACTTTTTTCCTCTCATTTCCATCGTCCTCCTTCCGCTTGGCATACAGCTTCATTTTGAAGCACATGAACATGGTGTTCATCATGGATTTGTGAATAGTGTTGCTGTTTTTCTTCGTGGACTGCTTGCCCTTCTCGGATTGACCGCTGATCACTCCGTCGATTACATAAGCCGCATATTTGTCTAACACTTCATCCATTTTTGCGGGCTCATCATGCTCAGGGTTCAGATTCTTTAAAATGAATTTGTCGTCCTTGGTTCTGAAAAACACACCTCCGCTGCCTCCGCGCTCTTTCAACGGCACAAGCTCGGACAGTGACACCTGTTCGAAACAATTTTCAAAAAAGCTTGCACTAAGGATAATTTTCAATAAGGGTGGGTCCGGAGTCGCCAAAAATTCAAAGTCCTAAATCCAGAATTCCGGCTTCCCGAATCCGATATTCCAACCCTAACAAGACATCCGCCGGAGAAAATTTAAGAATTTATGTTAGATTGTAGTTAATTAGCGGTTTTTGACCAAACACAATAATCAATTTTTCAATTTAAAACAACAATTTCTAAAATATAAAATGGGGATTTTTTTAAATAAAAAAAAAACCCGAACCCATTCCCCGAATCCCTGGCTTTTCCCATACCAGCAATTGCTCGTCACTGATCCCATTTTTGACTCTGATACGTCCAAAAATTTTCTCCGCCCTAACTTTAAATTCATTTGAATTCTTTTCAGGCGTGGTCCACCACACATTCTTCTCCACGCCATAATCCAATTTCTCATTATTTTTTCCGTGTCTTTGCTCCCCGCCTTTGCCCCGTAATTTTTGGCACAAATAATTGCCTAACAAAGTGCTAAGCCATGCTTTATTTTTAGCATCCATTGTCTCTTCTGCCGCTTTCTCTTCCCGCTTTTCCTTTTCCTCCTGCTTTTCCTCCGCTTTCTTCTCTTTGTTTTCCATCCATAAAACTTCGGCATTTCCAGTTTTAACCTTGAATAACTCCTTGAACTTCTGTTCATGGATGGCACACAGTTCGCTCATGCTTCTTTGTTCTTCCTCCTCCACCGCCCTTTTTTGTCTGTCGCCGATGCCAGCGGCATTGGTAATGCCAAGCATAATTGGAAGCAGCAGAACGGATAACGGTAGCAGTTTTGTTGATAAAATTATTATCATTTTATCAGAATGAGTTTAGAGAATTGGAAATATATTTTTTAAAATGTAAAGAAATGAAAATGAATAAGCAATAACTGCAGATGAATATGTAAATTGCTATAATTGGATAGGCTTTTATATGCATTAAAAAAAACTCTACTCAATTTATGAAGGGCACCATTAGAGAAGAAGAAGCAGAGTTGAAAATAATGTAAAAGCCAGAGAAAGGGGCAAAAATTGGGTTTTTGCCTCTTGGCCATTTCAGTTGGATTTGGCCATAATCCTACTGATCATCCTCACCCACTTGGCTATAATTGTACTGATTATCTTCTCCCATCACCTATCATTCTAACCCACACTCATTGGTCATAATTCTACTGATTGATCATCCTCCCATCGACCATAATTCTAATTTGGACATCGATCTCCCGACCCGAATTCAGACCTGACAATTTGCTCGACCCGCGCGACTAAAAATACCCCAGAAAAAACTCCAAATGAATGATAAGAAATATAGTTCGTCGATATTTTGGGAATGTTTGTTATCTGGATTCCATAATTGAAATACAAGTACATTGAAAAAATACAAGTTGCTGAAAAATAAAACCTGTATCTATACACCTCGGGAGTCCAGCAGGAAAAGCCTGGACCCAGTTAGAACCTAATCTTTAATAAGAAATTTACTAAAAAAAAAATAACAAAAACCTTGCTTATAAAACCGCATTTTTTGACTAAATCCTTAATAAATTCATTCAACTTTTAAAAATATTTTCGCATTCGGCACCGCCGGAACAAATACTGAAATTCTTTTGTTTTTGCATCATAATGTCAAAATCAAAATTTCAAATTAGGAAATTCAGTTTTGGGTCACATTAATCGCTCGCTAACTATGTATAAGTAATCTAATTTAATTATTTTTACAGTTTTGAATAATTAGCAAAAGAAAATTTAAATGAAAACTCAACAAATAAAAATGAACATTCAAAAATTTATCCCAATTATCGCGTTTTTAATGGATTTTTTCGGAAAAAATCGGTCAAGAGGCTTAATGACCACATTTGCTCCACATTTCTGTCAATCGAACATTGATCAATCAGCCATACCCAAAATTTAGCTGAGATCAATTTCTTTCCACAATTAAAAGTAAATAAAATTAGCAAATTAGCATCTAAAATAGAAATTAACAAATTAATCATTTTATTAAATTTAAATTTATTGAAGATTATTTTTCCTAAAATCATTGTCAAAAAATAATTAAGAAAGTGTTAATTTATTTTTGACCAATTATTTATTTACTAAAAATTTTTAACTCTTTTTTAAACAAATTTTATTACTCTTTCTTCCCGCGTTTCAATCAAAAATTAATTTCCGTAATATTGTAATCTCTTGCCAAGCATCGCTTATATCTTCGTAATAGCAAATTATTAAAATGTTTTGTACAATAATTGTTTTTGCTCGTAAAGTTTTTGCGTCACATTTATTTTCGCCGATGTTCTGTTTTTAGTTTTTGTATTGTACACAACAATCCGCCCAACAGAATTAGTAATGACAGTTTAATGGGTTTTTGTTCGTCAATCACAGTCACAGTCACATCCTTGACATTATTTCACCATTTTTGGTTTTTAATCGGTTCAGAATTAATTAGTATTACTAATGCCATGGGTGTGAGGAAAGCAATGCCAAAACAGCATATAAAAGGGGCACAAATTGGAGCAACAAATCATTCATTAATTCCGCTCAAAAGTGCCGTCGATTTCCTCCCAATAAAAAGCATCAAATTCTCGAAGAAGAAATGAAGCCATCATTCAACTTCAAACTTTTCGCATCCGTCTTTCTTGTGCTTTGTGTGGTAAGCTTGGAATTAGTAAAAATTTTCTAGGTTTTTTTTTCGTTTAGGCCTCACTTGTCCTCTGTCAGCATAAGCCAGCAGCAGTAAGACGGGGAATGGACGAGGCGGGGGCTGAACCCGGGGGAGAGAAAATCAGCAAACTAAGCATTAACCAACAAGAAAATTTTTTATTGGATATATTTATAGCATAAAAATAGGTTGTTTTTTGTATGGGCCTATTAAGAAGGGTTTCCTCCTCCCCGACCCAGTTCGGAGAATTACGAATTTAGTCTTTCATTAACATATGCATCAGATGCTAGTTAGTGTCTTTAAATGAGTTTCTGATTTTGTTTTACAAAAATTTCTATTTTCTTTTTTATGAAGATTTCCTCCCAGGCAAAGAGATCCTCGACATTTTTTAAAATTTCTTCCATCCGCGACAATTAATTTTTGTCGGGAAATTTTCTCACCGATTCCCGACTTTTCTCTCCCCGAACGTGTGGGAGGAACCCTACCATAAGTTCCTAAAACTACCAAGATAAAATGTTCCTTCAAAATTAGGCATGTAAACCGCCCAAAAACGTGGGAAGAGGCAACTTGGCACTCACGCGATGGTGGTGGGACGGCCGTAGTTGTAAGGTACAACAAAAAGTACAAATTAAATGGACAAGAAAAGCACCGGCGGCTTTTCCCATTTTAATTTTTATTTATTTAAGCAATTCATCTACAAAGGGCAGGGCGGCAACACAAACAATTTCCCATCAAAGAAGCTTTGTGATCAAGTGTGCAAGGTGAAGTTGAGCGGCACGATCCCAAAATAATCATTGAACAAAATGCAATAAAAATGTGAAAGCTTTACAATATTCCATATTGTAATTGGTACGGTACATCTCCATGCCCTCCCTCACTTTTGCCAGGGGCCTTTTAGCCGAAAATCCCCTAGAAAAGTCCATGAGTGAGGGGTGAAAATTTAAATTATTGCTAATTAATTTCCCAATTTTTCAGCCATGAATGAGTCGTGGAGGTGCAGCGTGAAGAGACCAGCAAAAGAAGAAAAGTGAAGAAATTAAAAGAAAAATTTTTCAAAAAATAAAATTGTGCATTAATAACTACATAATGATTTGTGGAATAAATAAAATTGCATCTGTTCAAAAATGCATTTGCCAAAGTTTGATTAGATTTACGATGGGAAATCTTCACATAATTATCTATCTGTAACAGTCAAAATCTATCCCACAATTGCAAGAGCTACATTTATTGAAGAATTAAGCCACCTTATTGTAGGAAAGAATTTTGGGAATATTTTGTTGATAAATAGAAAATTCCCTAAACTTATATCTAGAGTTGAGCGGGACCGGGACCTGAACACGTACAACTGAGTACCGAAGTCCCGGTTTTGACCGGGACCGGGACTAGTCCCGGTTTTTTCCCGGTTTTCTCAGCCAAAAATTCCCGGTTTTTCAACCCGAAAAGGTCCCGGTCCCGGGTTTGCCCAAAATTCCCGGTCCCGCTCAACTCTACTTATATCTAATAGTCCAACTGATCAGCATATTGCGCGTTCCAATCAGTTCCAAATAAAGAGCCATGCATTTGCATTTGAGCACTGACTGAATTGCGCAATTCAATATGATCAATCTGGTAATGATTAAGCTAACGCATAATGCCGAATTTTGGCACTTTGTAATTCAATGCAAATGCTGGGCTATTCCACTGTTCCATAAAAAGAGTTTATTATTATTATATGCGCATCCTGAAAGAGCACTTTTACAGTATATTTTAACAACTCATAGTTCGCTATTTTGGAAATGTCTATATCTCTATTGTATTATAGAACTGTATCTATTTTTCTGTATAAAAATACACGGAAAAATCTTTTAATAAATTCCACTTATAACTTCTAATTTTCTCGCCTTCGGCACCGCCGGACCAAATAATGAAATTCTTTTGTTTTGGCATCATAATCTCAAAATCAAAATCATAATTGACGCTAACTAGGTACAGTAATCTGATTTAAGTTTTCTTACGGTTTCGCATAATTAACAAAAGGAAACTTAAGTGAAAATTCAACAAATAAATGAACGTTCAAAAAATTGAAAAATTTAAGTTTGCTTTAAAAATTAATTTCTAATATTTTTTTTATTATATTATTACAATAAACAATGTTCTAACGACAGGCGCCGTCGGAAAAAATTTTAAAATTTAGTTGCGATTTGTTAACTGATTTTGTACAAATGATCAATTTCTAAAATTTTGAATCAATTTTTTTAAGAGAAATTAGGAGTTTTTGGAGTCCGCGCCGGGAAAATTTTTTGGGATTTTAATGAATTTTGTTAAGAAATTTTGTTAAAATTCAATAATTTTTCTCTTCTCCCACTTCGCCGGCGACCTCCCCCCCCCAATGGTCGTACTTAACAGTGTAAAAATTTCTCGGTTTCTGAAACTAAAAAACCGAGACCTAGAAGTTAGGTACAGTAATCTGATTTAACTATTCTTACCAAAATTATTAAATTCAATTAAAATATTAAAAAAACACTAAATAAATGTATTAAAAATGATATTGTTTGGTAATTTAGACTTAAAAGCGATTTTAAAACTTTAATATTTTCCGATTTTAAAATAATTTTAATATTTAATAGACTTTTTTTAATCATAAAATGCTGGCCTGTCATTTTTATGTTATTTTTGACTAATATACAATTTTATTATTTGTTTGCCAATTAGTCATATCGGAGAAAAACATTTATTTCTTCATTTTTCCACTTTTTCAGTTTTTTCTTCCATACAGAATTTTTGTTACTAATGGCCCTTCAATGCTTTTATTTGTCAATCAGTCACATTCGTCGAAACATTTACGTTGCCATTTTCACGCATATTAATTCGTTCACCAAAATTAATGTATTACTAATGGCATGGGTGTGAGAGCAAACGCCAAAACAGCCCTTTAAAAAGCGCACAAATTGGAGCACCAAATCATTCATTCCGCTCAAAAATTACCAATTTCCTCCCCACAAAATTACCCAATTCTCATTAACAAACCTACGAAAAAAATGCATTCTTTCAAGCTTTTTGCATCGCTCTTTCTTGTACTTTGTGTGGTAGGTTTTAAATTTTTTAAAAATAATTTTTTCCCATTTTATTGAATTATCTTTTGTTTTTTAGATTTCACTTGTCATCTGCCAGGACAAGCCAGCAGCAGTAAAACGGGGGCATCTTCTTAATTAGAACAATTAGTTAACCTAAAGAAAAACCAAAAACACTGATCAAAAACAAAAATAAAAATAAATTATTGATTGCATTGAAACCCAGGAAAAAATAGTTATTCGATGGGGTAAACCCAACTTATCTAAAAACCCAACATCCATATACCCAATTCATCCATACCCAACTCATCCACGCAAAAAAAATGCCACGATGAAGCAGACCGCACAATGCAAAAAATGCCACGTCTAAGGCCGAACAATCAAAAAATCCCACGACTAAGACCGAACAATCAAAAAATGCCACGACTAAGACCGAACAATCAAAAGGATGAGTTGGGTATAGATTGGTTGGGCGTGACTCATAGGTTAATTTTTTTTCTTTCATTAGGCATGCAAACCGCCCAAAAACGTGGGAAGAGGCAACTTGGCACTCACGCGATGGTGGTGGGACGGCCGTAGTTGTGAGGTACAACAAAAAGTACAAATTAAATGGACAAGAAAAGCAGTGCGGCTTTTCCCATTTTAATTTTTATTTATTTAAGCAATTCATCTACAAAGGGCAGGGCGGCAACACAAACAATTTCCCATCAAAGAAGCTTTGTGATCAAGTGTGCAAGGTGAAGTTGCGCACCAGAGGGGCGACCATGGTAGAGTGAGTGCTTCTCGAAAGTCACGGTATTGAGTCATTACTCTTGACTTGAGAAAAAAAACTCGTCGAAAAGCCTCAAATCTCGAGAAATTTGGGTCTCGAGCAGCACTAGCGCCAGGGACGTACCCATACCAATGGGGGAGGGGGGAGGGTAACCCAGGGGCTCGTGGATATGGACAAGGATGCAGATTGCAGAACATTTCAGTGTTCGGTGATCAAATTTTACAAAAAAAAAAGGATTTAAAAAAAACATAAAAATCATTTTTTATCATAAAATAAATATTTTTTATCCTAAAATAATTGAAATTTTGTAATAATCTCACAAATTCTTCATTTTCCCGGCGGGGTTTATTACAGTGTTTTCCTCACCTATCCATTGGTTTTTCCTAAAAATCTTAATTTATATTTCTGTCGAACCTTCCTCCGTCCCTAAAAGTTTTGGATGCCCTGTCAAAATGCGAATGATTTTTTAACTTTAGCCCTAAATGAATGAATGATGAATGAGATGAGTCGGACGGAGAAAGAATGTGCTGCAACCCAAGAAGAGAATTCAAAGAAAAAAGGAGATGGAAATGATTGAAATTTGTCAAAAAATAAATAAATTCATAGCGGTAGAAAATTTTTGATAAATAAATCATTTTTAAAAATTCAAATTTACTTTGAATTAAGTAAGGGACCGGAACTTTTAATTAATAATTTAAATTCTTTAATTAAAATTCTTAAAAAATATTTTATTTCAAAAATTCATTTCTTGTTTCTTTTTTAAAATTCATTTTTCTTTTTAATGTCTGACAAATTTGAGTAAGTTGAAAATTGCTGAGTTTCCATTGACCAATTGCTTCTATTTTAGGAAACTGGCATTTAATCTTTTCTAATGGGATGACATTTGAGTGCCGAGCATTGGCATTTCAGGCATTTTTTGTCCATTTTGTTGAGTTCAAGCCATTTTTTGCTGTGCTCTTTGCCATATGGTTTTATAGTTAAACACATTCACTATTTAAGACTAATGACTAATAACAAATTTGTTAAGTAGGTTTCTCTATTTGAGAGTAATTAGTCAACCAAAAAAAAAAGTATTTAATTACCTTTTTATATGATAAAAAGAAAAAACTCGTCATAATATGTTCGCCCATTTTTTCTTGCATGCTCATTATTCTAAAGTTTTATGTTAATACTAATTTATTTATATTTATTTTACTGCGGGAATAAATTATGTTTCATCATTCGCGACTAATTATTCATCCTAATAAATTAATCTTTTTAAATTTATTTTGTTTTTATATGAAAAAATGTCTCGTCCATTCTTTTTTGTTTCAAATTAACTTAACATTTATTATTTTACTTAAATTTTTGCATCAGTAAATATTCTTCTTTTTTTTCCTTCTCTAATTCCCCGGCGGTGGAGGAAATTATTTTAATAAAAACTAAAAAAGAATTTTCCCTTCCGCGGGGGGTCTGTCATTGGCATTCGTCCGTGGTGGCATTCATCAAATTTACAGCCAGCAGCAGCAGTAGACCAATTTAATGTCGTCGTCCATGTTTTATGCGCACGCAAAAATAAAAAATGGTGAAAAGATCAAAGATTCGAAAAAAAGTAAAGGATTAAATTGGGGAGGACATTCTCACCGGAAATGCTTTGTTTTTTGAGTGTTTCTTCAACCGTGGCACTTTCGTCCCGAACATTCCCATGCCATCGATGCCAATGCTCGCAAAATTTAAATGATAAGATGCCAATTATTAAAATTTAATTTTGGGAAAATCCTAAAAAAGCTGCTTCCGTTTCATTTGGATTTCGGATAAGAAAATATTTAATTTTTTAAACAAGAATTAAAACTGGAGTTTTTGGATTCTGTTTTAAAGCGGTCTATCATTTTCTTTACGTTATTTTTACAGAAATTTTTTCATTGTCTCCAATTTTTTTTTTGTAACTCACTTTTACATTTTTAATTTTTAAAATTATTAAAATATATGTGCATCTTTCAAAATTTTGCACTTTATGCCTAAATGTACAAAAATAAAACAATCATTACCATCACATCATAATTATTAATGCCTACTAAATGAGTCTAAATGCCAGACACTAAGCTTATCTTTTTATGATTTGGGTGTAAAAATCGGCTTAAATCAAAATGCACAAAATGGTTGTGTCCTACTACAAGTGATGAGCTGAATGCATTTTGTTGGTAGTAAAGATTTTATGCCGGAAGCGAAGGATTAATTCTGGCAAAAATGCATGAAATATGCATGCGAAAATTTACTCACATATTAAGCAAATATCCGTAAATTATTAACAGATCAAAAATATATGTGAGATAACCGGCTTAATTACGGTTATACCTATAATTATTAGTAATTTTACAAATGTTTATTTATTTATTTTTGAATTAAGAGAATAAAATTATTCATAATCTCTCCTATACAGTGGGTAGCAAAAATTTCATGCGTTTTTTATACAATAAAAATACTATTTTTTTCAATCGAACTGTGCCTGGCCATAGAGTTTTGTAATATTTTGTAACAGTTTTTTATGGGCTTTTTCATGTGCTACTTACTGTAAAACAGTTCATTTCCAAATTTCCAAAAAAAAAAAAAATTGCTTCCCCAATTTATCAGCATCCACCCCAATTTTTAGGGGTGCAAAAAGTTTTTTGATCAGTCACCCAAAATCATATTAGGAGGAATGTTTTTCAGATTTTTTGGAATTTGAGAAATTATGGCTGGTGCTTTCCGGCGCATTAATTTTGCATCATTAAAAACTGGGATGGTTGCTGAAATTTGAAAAAAAACAACTTTATTTTTTTATTTTTGGAAATAATTGGACAATAAACTGATTAACAGTTAACAAATTTAATTTTGGCGTTTAATTTTTCCCCAATATTTTATTTCATTTTTATAAATTTATATTTTATTTAAAAAAAAGAGTGCAATAAACTTCTTTCATTAATGTTTCCATTCTTTCAGCTATTCTCCCCGGTCCCCCGAGGGGTTTTCTGTCTGTTCTCAATTAACGTTTTTGTCCGGTAAAATTAAATTAGGAATGGAATTGCATTCCATTCTTATTGGTCCTTCATAAATTATATTTGCATATTAAAGAAAATTGTCTAATAATTAAATTTATATAAAACAAAAATAATTGGATTTAGAATAAATTTTATGTATGTTAATTAACCTAACCAAAAATCTTTGAAGTTTGATCTCTAAATTGCTTCGTAAAATAATAAGGATATGATGGTACACACTCGCGATGGATTTCTTCCAAATTACCGCGACTCACTAATTAATGTAAAACAGTGAGCCACATCACATCATAATTATTAATGCCTACTAAATGAGTCTAAATGCCAGACACTAAGCTTATCTTTTTATGATTTGGTTGTAAAAATCGGCTTAAATCAAAATGCACAAAATGGTTGTGTCCTACTACAAGTGATGAGCTGAATGCATTTTGTTGGTAGTAAAGATTTTATGCCGGAAGCGAAGGATTAATTCTGGCAAATAAATATGAAATATGCATGCGAAAATTATTATTTCACACACTATTATAATTGTCTTTCCGGCGGATGGATAAAATATATGTGAGATCTCGGTCTATCTTTGGGTTCTGTGTACATAAGTATTTAATAGTTCAACTTTTATAATTATGCATTTTTTTATAATTTGAAAGTTGAAGCAAAAATAATAATTTTTAAAAAGTAACAAATTAAAAATAAATGAGAATATAATTTTTTTTTTCTAATTTATTTAGAAAGAAAATCTAATTTTTAATATTTAATTTTCAACTATTTATTATTTTTATTGAATTATTAAAAAAATAAAAGTAAATTGTATGTATTTCATTTACTTTTCATTTTGTGTTTAATACATTTTCTATTAAAAAAAATGCCAACCGCACAAAACATCACGATTTATGTGAGTAATAGTGCCCCAATAACCAATACATTAAAACATAATTTGTCCATTAGTCTTTCCGTGCAAAAAATGCCAATTTAATAGCAATTCAAAATTTAATCACTGAACTGATTTTCCAAATTTGTGAGCAAAATTCAATTAACTGTCCATATTCTTAATCGAAAAACAACCCTTTTTAGGCTTACATTAGCCTTTACTCACTTTCCTTTTAATTGCTGTGTGCTCCGTGTTGGCGGCTTCAGTGATTTTGGCCAAAAAACAAAAATTGAAATTGAAATAATTTAATTTTTATTTTTTAATCGTTTAATATAATTATCTTTTTTGGAACTTTAATCATCCTAGGCCCATATCCGGGTATCCGGGAGATGGAATGGGCTATGTGTGCCTCCTGTCTTGCCCTGCCCTCAAATAAAAAATATTATATGATAAATTTTGGAAACTTTTGGATTTTGCATGTCGCGAAAAAAATAGAAACGAAAATTTCAATTTCCATAAATATTTTTGAACATTTTTTAATCTAAATTCAAATGACCTCATTAATTTTTAGATTCTCACGATGTGTAGTAACCTTTAAATTATAGCTTAGATGAGCATTGGGTTGGAAACGTTACGCCAGTGCCCTTAGGTCTTGTGACAGAATGCCAATGTCAATTTTTTTCAAAAAATGCAAAATGAACAAGCGCTTTTATAAACTCGCATTTAATTACACTCAATTAATTTCCTTTTCAGTTCGTTTAGACTGCTAATGAGTAATTTTTTTTATTGTTAAGGCATTATAATGAAAGGCAAAAGTCATTTTTAGAAAAATTTGTTGCTCATCAAATTTTTGTATTAATATGAAAATGGAATTTTCCTTTTATTTTTAATTGGAATTAAAATATTTAACGTCCCATAAATTGAGAAAAGTAGTAGGCTCTTTCAAGTTTTTTTTTTAGTTTTAGAAAGTTAATTCCTAAAAATAAAGCAAGTTAAAAGTCGAAAATTTGCTAAAAATAACAACTACAACAAGTTTTTCGTATTTTCAGGCGCCAGTTTCAGAAAAAAAGATAAATGCTAAAAAACGGCACCTAGTCAAATGCAAATTCAAACTCGAATTTCAATAAAAAAAATTAAATTAAAATTATTCCAGGCTTCAAAAATTTTAAAAATTAAAAAAAAATGCGTAGACTTCCATTCTCCGAAACACTGAAACTTAGTTAAAAATTTTTTTTATTGGAATTATTTGTATAAACAGCAGTCATAATTGATAATCGGAATGGGTGACACTCAAAAATTTATTGCACTCGGAAATTAATAATTTATTAATTACCTATATTATAAAACCGAAAACATGCGTAGATTTCCATTCTCCGAAACACTGAAACTAGGCTAAAAAAAATTTCGTTTTTGGAATTATTTGTATTAAAAGTCGTCAAAATTGATAATCGGAATGTGTGACACTCAAAAATTTATTGCACTCGGAAATTAATAACCCATTAATTAATTTTTCGATGGCATATATAAATGCAATGCAATCCCATGCATTTCTAAAGAGCAAATTTTACAATAAATGACAAAAATGCTAAATTCAATAAATGCACAATTATTATTATATTGTACATTTGTAATAATTTCCTTCCGCCGCTCTCCGCCCTTTTATTTTGTTAGCTTTCAATCGCCAGTTCCGATATTATTAATTTATTAATAAATCCTTTTTCGCGCATTTCCATTGTTTGGCGGCACAGCAAGCTTTTGTACGTCCGTGCCCCAGGGGAAGGGGGCGGGATTTGCTTTTTCTTTATTCTGTCCATTTTCGTCGCTGGGCTGGCGCTGTCACTCCGCCGGGCGCCCCCCCCCCGCCCCCGCCGGTGCTGGCTTCTGATTAGTTTTGGCCATTGACACTCACTTATTACGCGCCTCACAACTTCTCCAATCTTCATCAGCATCATCATCATCATCCTCATTAGAGCCATATGAAAATTGGCCCTCGGGGAGACCCGCCGCTCGGCCACTGTATGGGATAATTATGGCCGGATTATAGGGGTGCCCCCGGGGCGGATTGTGGTTATCTCCCCCGCCCCTCCACTCTACCCAAGGGGGAGGCCAACTGCTCGCGCACTCATTCCAACTCCATGGCATCCAACCAACATTATGGCGCCTCAGGCTGCTGCTTTGTTGGGCCGTGTGTGTGTGCCCCCCGGTGCCATTGACGCGTCTTTGTAGCCGCCGCCGCGCTCCAAAAAGGCTTTTTTCATCAACAATATATGGACATATATATTATTATATGTCATGCTTCTGCCCCTTTCCGGCCACCATTTTTGCCATGATAAAGCCATTAGCATAAGGGGGAAAATTATTTTGAATGCTTTCCGCAAGTTTTATCGAAGAAATTCAATTATGAAAATTTAATTATGTAAAAATGCTATTACCTTTTTTTGATTAATTTTTTTTTGCAGATTCTTTGCATTATAACTAAAAATGCGCTTAATGATCTGTGACGAGGAACTGAGCTTGTTTGATTTAAACAGCAATACAACTGTTGCATTCTTGGAAGCATTGTGGGGCATTTCGAAGTACGTTTAAAATTAATAGACAATTAATTACTAAGTCAGTTTTTTTAATTATTTAATGATAGATTAGCATTGTTCGGTCCCGTTTCCCTAAATGTTTGACCCATTTCCTGAATCTGATCCTTGAACGATCAGGGAGTAAAAGCTCCAAATTTTTCATGAAAATGCAAAAGGCCGACTAAATTTAATTTAATTGGTGCCATGCCATTCTTCGCCCTTCCCTTTTCAGCCTGTACAACAAAGTGCACTGTTGGCTTGGCCTGTTCATCTGCGTGTTCGGCTCGTTGGCCAACTGTGTGCACATTTTTGTGCTGTCCCGGCCCGCCATGCAAAAGTGTGCGGTCAACCGACTGTTGGCCATCATCGCATTGTGCGACATCGCCACAATGCCTCCTACACAGTGTTTGTTGTACGCTTTGAGTTTGCCGTGGACAACGAAGAGCCACCGCTGGGCTACGACTTCTTTTGGTCCGCAAATTATATATTTTTTTCTATAAATAAGGACCATACAAATAGTCAAGGACTAACTATTATGAATATTTCTAGGAATTCAGGACTATATGCATTTTCAAGAGCATATGATGAATATATCTGCTGAGATTCAGTACAACGAAAATCCTCAAAGACATAAATTTAAATCCGCGACTAGACTCAAATTTGACATAAAGAACAGAATCAGGACTATATGAATATTCAAGCACATGCGTCGTGAATAGAAAATTAATAGGACTTTAAGAATGAATATTCAAGGAGATTTGTATTGCTTTTATATTAATCTGATCAAATGAATCAGGGGGAGGCCAACTGCTCGCGCACTCATTCCAACTCCATGGCATCCAACCAACATTATGCATACAAATCCATAACTAGACTCGGATTTTCTCCAAGAGAAAAAAAAACTCAAAGCAATTTTTATCTCCAAATTTGTCAAATTTAGGATCACCTTCCTGCTTGCACATGTTGTTTGCTCAATTGGTATGTTACATTAAAAATAATTAAATACCATTTTTATTTTATAGCCCTCCATACAATCACACTGTATTTGACTGTTGTGACTGCTTTCATCCGTTACAAAACGCTGAAGCAAGTCAGCTCGTTGTGGAACCATGAAATCATTGCATGGTAAGCCAAAATTGCTTGGCATTATGTCTAATTTTTATTCAATTTTTAAATTTTCAGTCCAATTTTCATCGCTGTCGCTGTCCTGACTGTGTTCTTGTGCATTCCCACTTTTCTGATCCATTCCATCATTCCC
Organism: Heterodera glycines; assembly: GCA_004148225.2. NCBI lineage: Eukaryota > Metazoa > Nematoda > Chromadorea > Rhabditida > Heteroderidae > Heterodera > Heterodera glycines. Next base: position 22,275,359 of record CP049707.1, read on the forward strand.
GTGTCTGCTGCTGATCCGATCACCCACCAAAACTTCACTCTGTACACCGTGGGACTGGCCGAGTTCAAGCAGTTCGACACATGCCTGTTCTTTAAGCTCAACCTGTGGCTGACCGGCATAATTTTCAAGGTGGGCTACACTATTTCGAATTATAGAATGGATACTAAGACTTACAATTTCCGTTTATAATTTAAATCCCATTTATTTTTTTATGTTTTTTTTTGCTTTTCTTGGCACATTAAATATTCACCCCATACAATTTCGAAGTGCCGAATTAAATACAGTATTAATTAAATTACAGACTTAATTACCTCAATTAACATTCTCCAAAAATTCAAGCTTTTCTTTTGATTAAAAGATTTTTTTCGATTTCGAACCCTTTAATTTTTAATTTAACTTCCTTCTAAATTTGATTTGCGTCATTTCGCGCACGCATTTTAGAGCAACCCTATAAAAATTTACTGGCTTATTTGTGTTTTTTTATTGCTTTGTGTGTGGACATGTGCCAACGGCGGAATGGCGTGTTTGCTAAGTCCCAAAATCTAATATTGCTAATCCGGCACCGAAATGCCAAAAGCTTTTTCCGTTTCCGATTAAACAGTAATTATTTGGGCTGCCCAAGGCCGATTATGACTAATTGACGTAATTATTTTTGTTATTATTTTTCGGTGCCACGACATGCCGATACCAAAATAATTGTGTTGAGCATTTAGCGGATGAATGGATAAAAAATGGATTTTGACATGGATAATAACAACACTAATTAAAGCAAATAAATAGAAATGAGCTCTCAATTTCCGGATAGAATGGGCAGAAAACAGAAAAATGAATAATAGGAAAATAACAGAAATTTAAATGAGTAGAAATTAATTTTAATTTTTTGAATTATTTATTATGTTTTCCTTATATGTAAAAAAAAAAAAAGAAAATTTATTACTATTCATAATTAATTTCTGTATTAATTAAAAAGGCTTTGATTTAAAAGGATTTGGATGTTTAAGTTTTGCTCTTTGGTCACCAAAAGGGCATAAGATAATTATAGTTTAGATCAAAAGCTTTAGAGATAAGTGCTTCTGGCAATAATTAGTTGACAATTATTTGAAACATCATTAAACATTGAACGGCTTCTCCTTCTTCCATTATGTCATTTATTCGTTTTCAAAACGTCATAAAATAAAAATATAATTAAATTTTAATTTTAGAAATTTTTTAATCCCGGATTTTTCAAGGTGATCCCATGTGTTCTGCTACTGTTGTTCACATTGGCACTGCTGTACGAGCTGGAGAAGAACAGCCGGAAGCGGAAATCGATGTGTTCCGGCACAACATTGGCATACCGACGGCATTCAGCCCAATCTGATCGGACCACAAAAATTTTGTTGATCCTTCTGATCGTCTTTTTTTGCACCGAATTTCCTCAAGGTGTGATAAAAGCATAAAACAATCCTAGTATTTGAGAAATTATTTTTTTTTTTATCATGAATTGTGCCTTGTTTATTGGCCACTTTTAAAATTTCAAAGCCTTTTTATCCCGTCAATTTTTAAGGCATTTTGGCAATTCTGAACGGGCTGTTCCCCAACGACATCCACCAGTTCGTCTACCTGTCCCTTGGTGAACTGCTCGATCTCCTTTCACTGATCAACTGCAACACATGCTTCATTGTCTACCCGCTGATCTCCTCCCAATATCGGGCAACGCTGCGCAACTTGGCCGATTGCATTCGACAGATTGCGCAGGGCCGGGGATGGCAAGCGGCGACCGCAAATCTCAGGTACAAAGATTTTGATGAAAATTTTTAATTAATTTTTTATTTTCCAAATTAGGTCTAGGTCCAGATTGTCGGAAGCCAAGCTGTCACTTGCCAGCCGGCCATTGAGCCCATTTCCGCTTACGCCGTCACTCTCATTCAGGTAATTATTGAATCGAATCCAATATGCTTGAGGCACTAATTACAGAAATGGATTGGGAAAATTGCGGGGTTCATTTTCAAATTTAATGGTATAATTATTTTAAAGTAAGAAATTAAAAGAAACTTAAAAAATTTTTATAAGGAATTTTCTAGAAAAAAATATTTGAAAATTTTTGAAAAACCCTTAGTAAACTATAAAAATTTTCAAAAAATATCTAAGAAAAATTTTTAAACTTTTTTTTGCATGAATTTTCTTACTAACAAAATTTCTTTAAGTTATTCTCATTTTAAAAATTCTAGGCCCTCCCCGTCGCCTTCATCGCCCTCCCCAGTCAACACCAATGCCACAGCGTGCCGTCGACCGACGCTGCGCACATTGATCAATGGCGGTGAAGTGCCGTCCATCCGTTTTCTGGATGATCAGGACGTACTACTTTGATTGATCAAATATTTTCCAAATTCAAATAAAATATTTTTTTTGCACACATACATTTTTATTTACCCAGAAATTTCACAAAATAAAATTGATTTGAAATGATATTCCATTTGTCACAATTAGGTAATTCTTTGATCAGTCCCACATTTGGCACTGTGCTGATCATCCATCCAATTTTCATTGTGGCTTCTCGTTTTTCAATTCATCAGGTCCAAATCCAGCCGATCGTTTTCCATAGAAACCGTAGCCATAGTAGGGCCAGCCTAAATTGATTTAAAAAAAATTTTTAAACAATTTCAGCATGTTTAAAATGCATTAAATTTCAAAACGTACTCCATGATGACCCATATGATCCATATCCGTACAGTCCGCCGTAAAGTGATGGCCAATAGCCGCCGTAAAATTGTGCTTCACTAACTTCGACCATAACGCCAACCAACAAGACAGCAAAGATGAACATTGAGATGAGCTTCATTTTCAATGCGGAAGTGAAGAAATGGAAACTTTTTTTTTTGCTAAATTTGGTTTTTTTAATTTTTGACAAAAATTTTTATGTATAAATCAGGCCAAATCGGGCTTCTGAGGTTAAATCAGGATTTATCCATATGCCTTAATTCATGAATACAGGTTGGCTGGGCGTAATATTTTGCCCAACTAATTTTGTTGGATAATTGGACAAATGTGTGTCATTAGTGCAACAGAAAAAATTGATTTCATTTTTGAAAATTTGGCCTGAATATGATGAATTGGGCCCGACACTTTATGATGAATTGGGCACTTTGAATGTTGATGATGATGATCTACAATGAATCTGTGCCACACTTCTGTGATCGTTCTGCTTATATAGGACCGAATTTTGTACATTTATTTGTTTTCCCGTGAAAAACTTTCCCACTCCCGAGAATATCTTCTGGAGAACAACAAAACAAAAAAGCAGCAAGCAGTTCACGACCCAATGAATGGAAGTGGGGGGGGGGATAAAAAGAACATCCAAAAAGTGAATGGGATCAATGGGGGAGACAGCACAGAAGAAAGAGCACAGACATATCCGAGAATAACGACGTGTTGTCTCGGGATGGATTTTGTTTGATCGGAACAACCGAATGCTGCTGATCAAACATTGGACAAACATTTGAGAGGCCAAAAAAAGAGTAAGACAAAAAAACATCAACAAAATCAGAGGAAAATATAATAAACATAAATTTTCGAGCTGATAAATCCACCATTTTGGCAAAAAGTTGTAGCTTAATTAAAAAAAAAACCAATTAAATAATTAATTCATTTTTTAATTAAATTTTAATCTTCCGCTGAAAATATTTTTGTTTTTGACTATTAAGGCATCTTTTTAAAAGGCATTTTTTTAATTCTAAAAATCTCGTTTTTTAATGTCTTAAACCTTTTTGATGAATTATTCAATCAAATTCGCTTTAAAGAAAATGATCAGAAATAAGAGAATTAAAAGCTCATCTATGCTGATGGATCACGTAATTCGAATTCTTCAATTTTCATGAATTTTTAATTTTATAATTATTTTAAGGCTTTTATTTTTTAGTTAAAATTTATCATTTTTAAAGTCACCAAAAAGACAATGAAACGCTCATATATCTATGCAGATGGATCCCGTATTTCGAAACACTTTTTTTAATTGGTCATTCTTCACAATTCACTCATGCTGCTGATCACTTGGGCCGGGAATTGCATCGAAAAGACTAAAAAAAATCAGAATATTAAAAAAACATCAAATGAATTAATTATGCAATTGAATTATTTATTAATTGCTTTACCCATCGCCGACGTCGTCATCACCAAATTCCACTTCAATGTTGTTCCACTCAGTCAGAGATTCCCATTCAATGGCCTCCTCTTCCCATTGCGTCCATTTGGCTTATCACGTGAAATCGGAGAACGGATCATCATCATATGACTGCCATGCTCATTTAGTTTAATCAGTTCCAATCGCTCCCCAGTGAATTCGTTGATCAATTCATAGGGCACGGTCAAAGCAACAAACGGTTGAACTATAACGCAAAAGGTAATGATGAAGTTGACAGGCGATGAAGCGCTGAGAAATGGCTGAAAATGTAAAATAAGCGGCGGAAAATGCGTCAGTGGAAAAAGCGTGAGTGATACAAATGTTTTTAAATAAAGTTTTGTAGTATTAAGTATTGCAGTATAAAAAAGGAAATTCTATAAGAAAGTTCTGAATTCCGAACCGCGGACCCGGATTCGAACAAAAAGTCGAAAGTTCAAATTTTCAAAATTAGAATTTAATCACCGCTTGAATTCCTTCGATCATTGGTAAATAGTAGTCCACATGGCGATATGGATCGTGCATGAACACCTTCGGCAAACCGTCCGGACGAGGCGTAAAAAGCCATTTGGCCTAGGCTTGGTCATCCAATGCATTGGCACTTTCGTCGGGTGGAAATTCGGGAAGAGAAAATACAGAAAGAAAGCGGATCGATGGACAATTGGACAAAATGGACGGGGAAAATCGACGCAAATTGCATATTTCAATTATCATCATATTCCAAATGTTGTCGTTGAGCATTGGCCAAATATTGAGCAAAATGAATTGCATAAAATGGTCAGAACGGTGTCTGTGTTCAAACATTAGCAAAAAAATTTGGCCAGCGTTTAAAAGTGGACACAAATGGTGCAGAAAAGTGCTAACATTTCGGTCGAAGTAACTGAAAAAAGGGAAGATACAACCTCTAGTGCACTTTATGAGTACAATCTTCAGTTTATTTGGCCATAACTTTTTTCTTACTTCTTGTTAACCAATACCTAAATTCTTAGTATTAAAAGAAAGTTTTAAGTCTGTAGCATTTTCTGTAAATTTAAATTCTCGGCTAAAAGCAACAGACAAAAAATTATTCATGAATATACTCGAAAAATGCTGAATTTCTTTTTACCATTGCACATTTTTGATGAATTTGTTTGCTCTTTTCTTGTATTTATGAATTCCCAGTACTTTTAGCTTTCGTTCGATACCAACAAAGTAGGCATTGGCCAAGTTCGAAAAAAGTTATGGCCAAAGAAATTGAAGATTAGACTCATAAAAGTAGATTGGACTTTATAATAGAGATTTATTTTCGGTTTTTACTCAATGGTAATGCTTCTGAACCATCCGAATTGTTCAATGGCACTTCATTTAGGCCGTCAGACATTTTTTTTATTGGCCACCAATTAAACGGCAATTATATTTTGAGATAAAATTGTCAACTAAATATTCCACACAATAAAAATTTTTAATACACATAAAATGAATTTAAAAATTTAAATAGACAATTTAATTAGAGTTGCACGGTAATCGGTAATTGTAAAAAAACCGGTACCGGTACTGACCGGTAATGCAAAAACCGGTACCGGCGTACCAACTTTTCCCACCGGTACCGGTACCGGTAAAAACAAGTAATTTTCCAATAAGTATTGCAGTATAAAAAAGGAAATCCTATAAGAAAGTTCTGAATTCCGAACCGCGGACCCGGATTCGAACAAAAAGTCGAAAGTTCAAATTTTCAAAATTAGAATTTAATCACCGGTTTTTTTTTCAAATTCAGGATAAAATAGTAGTCCACATGGCGATATGGATCGTGCATGAACACCTTCGGCAAACCGTCCGGACGAGGCGTAAAAAGCCATTTGGCCTAGGCTTGGTCATCCAATGCATTGGCACTTTCGTCGGGTGGAAATTCGGGAAGAGAAAATACAGAAAGAAAGCGGAGCGATGGACAATTGGACAAAATGGACGGGGAAAATCGACGCAAATTGCATATTTCAATTATCATCATATTCCAAATGTTGTCGTTGAGCATTGGCCAAATATTGAGCAAAATGAATTGCATAAAATGGTCAGAACGGTGTCTGTGTTCAGACATTAGCAAAAAAAAATTGGCCAGCGTTTAAACGTGGACACAAATGGTGCAGAAAAGTGCTAACATTTCGGTCGAAGTAACTGAAAAAAGGGAAGATACAACCTCTAGTGCACTTTATGAGTACAATCTTAACCATTACACCCCACATATGCATGGATACTAAATGAAATAAAATTTAATTTTTTCTCAAAAATTTCCGCTTCTTCACCAATTTCCTATTCTTTTCTCGACCAGACCCCTATTCTTACCAGTGCAAATTTTTACCGGCGGTACCGGTACTAGACAAACCAGTACCGGTACTTTGATTTTTGAAAAAACCGGTACCGGTACCAAAAAAACCGGTAATTACCGGCCAGTACCGGTACCGGTACCGTGCAACTCTAAATTTAATGGACAGGGAAACATTTGCAGTAGGGGGGGACAAATCCTATTCATACATATTTTTTTTGTACTCTGATTTATATATGCGAAGTATCGGAACAAATTGAAAAATGAAGGCATAATAAATAAGCATTTTTTTTTTGAATTTTTATTTCATCCAAAATTCTCTAGCCCATTTTCTCTTTTTTTGGTCCGAGGTAAATTTGTGACCCAAAAAGGGCATTAATGACAAAAATAATGATTTTGAATTTGGATTAGGCAAAGCAACAACAGAATGGTTGTACAAACGGGTGAAGAGGGAGGGAGGGACAGGACGGATTGTTAATCATTTTAAAATTAAAATTAATTTAATTTATAATTTTTTGATTCTTTAACAAAGTACAGTCAGGTGCAAAAATATAGAAACAAAAAAATTTTTATGTTTAAACCGAATCTCTGCCGATAATAGTTTGCTTACTCTTATGCCAAGATGAACGCAGATTATTCTGCTAAAGCTATTTTGTATCGTAAAATTTTTTTTTTCATCAACTTAAACAGACCGACCAATCATCATAGCGATCTAAACCCGAAAATAGATTAAAACCTGGAAATTAAAAAAATAATATGACCTAGCACTAACCATGGTGTGCATTACCGTTCCACCCTCCCCATGGTCTCCAACCCCCGCCCCCGCGCTCATTATAAAATGGTCATTGGGATGGGGTCATTTTTCATAATTTTAAAAACATTTTATGCATTTAAAATTTTTTCTGATGAATGCGACATTTCAGTTGGGCAAATGTAAGCCGATCATTTTCATCACATATTTTGCCCTTTAAGCAACTGATCTAATTGGGCTTTCGTGCCAACAGCGGCAGTCGCCCGCTTGGGCCGCCAAAGCCGGCTTCACGCTTGCCAATGCCGCCGTACATGTAGTAGGGGTCTGAGAAGAAGAAAAAAATAATTTTCCAAAAATAGGAAGAATTTCAGAGCTGGGTTACCGTACTTTTACCTTTACCGTACTGAATGATACGAAAAAAAAGTAAATTACACCCCACATATGCATGGATACTAAACGATTTCCGAAATTTTTTGCTTTTACGAAATAATTAACGGCGTATGTTTTGTATCAGTTTTCTGTTATAATTAAGCTGAAATTAGTAAATTTTGAACATAAAGACATACACATGTATGACATGTATGAGGAGTAGGGCCAGCCGCCATACATGCCGTAGCCGTACATTTGTGCTTCACACTGTTCAATGACGGCAATGCCGACGAAGAATGCCATGACGAACAGCAGGGAGACAACGGCGAATTTCATGATTTTGTTTGTTGAGCCAAGAAAATTGAATGTGAGGGAGATTGAAAGAATTTTTTGACTTCCGCAAATTGATGATTTGTTGGTTGGGATTTACGCCTTTTATATGGGGCCAAGCTCCCCCCACCAGAGGCTTATCGGCGGTGCATGCGCGACTGTCGGTTGGCACACCACTCAAAAATTGCTCCCAAAATGCCAACAAATCGTTGTTCAAGTGCCGCGCTCCGCTCCATCTCCAAGCGATGGCATACTTCAAAAAATGCTCCAAATACATTCTCAAGTGGAAATTTTGTTGGGGTAGGAGGTTAGGGTGCATGAACATGAACATTCTCCACTCGAGAGCATGCTGTTCTCGGCTTGCAATAGAGGCAAAAAAAAAATTCAACGAGAGCAACAGCAGCAATTGTCGGGATGAATGAAAGCGGGTCGGTGAGCAAACAAATACAAAAAAGAAAGAAAGAAATTGTATTGTCTGACAAAACATCAAAGATGGAAAAAAACTATGTGAATAGTCCAAAACAGGACATGGAAAAGCGTCCTTGGATCCAAAGGATGTCCTTGAAAAAAGCAAACCATCGCACCTTTTCCCAAAGTTTGTATAATTAAGATGTAATTAATGTGGTAATATTCCAATGCGGGTTACAAATTCGTCAAAATTGCCAAGACGATCTTGAAAAAGCAAAGCATCATATGTACATTTTCCTAAAATTTGCATATGATTGTTAAATTTTTATTTTTTTTTAATTTAATTTGTATGCATTTTGATTTTTATTTGATTAATTCATCAAAATTCAAGAGCTCCAAATTCTTTAAAATTCTCCATTCATCTTCAAATCAATTAGTCCTTCTGAACACAAAATGATGGGTGCTTTCTCCAAACTACGTTTGAACATTTCCGCCAAATTCTGTGAAAAAGCATTTTAGAGAGGGCCGAAACGGAAGGGGCAAAGCAAACAAAAAAAACAAATTCCGAGGCCAAGGCCAATGGCTAAAATTAGCAAGGGCTTATTAAAAAGAAAAGAATAAAAAATTTGAAAAAAGAAGATATGAATAAAAAAAATTATAAAATTTTTTATTTATACAAAAAACAAAAAACGTAAAAAAAAAGATTTTAAATAAAAGATTTTAATATTTTTGGAATAAAAAATCCAGAATATATTTTAAAAGAATTATTTTTATTATTTTATCATCCTTTTCTAATAGAAACATTTTTACAACTCGGCGAGAAAAAATATACCTAAATAAATCCGATGAATAAACATATGCTTAATCAAAAGGTGAAGCTTTTCCTTTCCGATCGGACCAATCCGCCGGTTAAATGGGTAATTAAGCATCATTACGGTGATTACATAAGCACAGGTTGTTTCCCCGTTCGCCTCCGCATTTGGCCAAATATAATAGGCCAAAAATTCACAATTAATTCATTTATTGTTTATTTTTTTAATTAAAATACATTATTTAATAAATCAAAATATTTACATATTAAATTAAAGAAATAAGAAAATGCAATTTTTATGTCTTTAATAAAAGTTTTGTAATTTAAATTTATTAAAGAAATGACAATTTTCAATATTTCAAAATCATTTTCTCTGCTGATATTAATTGGTTGCGCACTTGTACAAGGTTTTGTCCCATTTACAGATTTTTATTAAAAATTCAAATTTAAACAATTAATTTTTTTTTTACCAAGATTCATCCTCACAATTGCTGATGTCACCATTGGCACAGCCGCTTTACTATCCGATGTCTTTCTACTACCCATTTATGTACCCGTACTACTATTATCTTGGCAAGCGATCTGTGAACTTGGCTGATCAGCCTGAAACCGATGCATTACAGAAAAGTGATCGATGATGCTTTATTGTGATAAATAATTAAATTGCTTAATTAGTTTTTTTACTTGTTTAATAAAGAAAACACCAATTCATTTTATTATCTTCGCTTTTTACAATACATACAATAATTTTGGGAAAATACAAAAATGAATGCAAAATAAATAAAACATAATAATAGAACAAAAAGTTTGTAAATTAATTAATAAACAAAAAATATTCCAAATAAAACTAATCAGCCAAACAAAATAATTTTTGAACCCGTAACAGTGAAACTCTATCACAATAAATATGTTAGAACAGTTCAGAAGCAAGCAAACAATATCAGGGACGAACCCGGAAAAATTTTTGAATGCAGAGACTAAATTTTGTGATAATCAACTACAATTCTTAAAAATTTGGCTAAAATTCACATGATCAGGGCACGCTTTTGCCACTAATGTTAGGGAGATAAAGCACCACTGATCAGAGGAACAGATCGTGGCCTTCCATGAAACGGATTGCCTGTTGTTGTTGCAAAATGTCACAGCTAATGTCGCCAGTGGCATTTTGATTGAATGTGCGTCGAAGTGTTGTGATACATTTGTTTGAAGTGGTCAAGAAAAATGAGAAGGATGGCCTGAATTTTTTTTTTTGAAAAATTAAACAAAAATAAAAATTTTGCAAAATATTTTTACTTGGATAAAGGAGACCCGGACGAAGAAGACATTGTGTAACGGCGATTAGTGACCACAAACTTTGATTCCGACATTCTTGATCGGCTTCTGTGTTCAAGGAAAGTGTTAGATCATAATTATTTCTTTAAAATTTCGAGAATTTCAATTTGATTTTTCAAAAAATTATTGCTATAGAATTCTTAAGAAAATTTTGGAAAAAATTTTCTTTCTTAAATTATTTGTTCCAAAAAATGCCTCTTATGTGAGATCAACATAAAAATCTGATGATATCTGCTGGAATTATTAAATTTGCTACCTGAGATTTGCGGTTGCCGATTGCCATCCCCGGCCCTGCGCAATCTGTCGAATGCAATCGGCCAAGTTGCGCAGCGTTGCCCGATATTGGGAGGAGATCAGCGGGTAGACAATGAAGCATGTGTTGCAGTTGATCAGCGAAAGGAGATCAAGCAGTTCACCAAAGGAAAGGTAGACGAACTGATGAATGTCGTTGGGGAACAGCCCGTTCATGATTGAGAGGATGCCTTCAAAAAGTTACAATAATATGATGGTTAACGAGATGGGAAAGCATTTTTGAGGGAAAAACCGGACCAGGTTCAAAGTTCGAACCTCTAGACCTTCGTTAAACCGATTTGATATGGAGCCCGAATATAATGGAACTAAAACTGTGATAGTAATATTAATATTAGGCAAAAAAGTTGGTAATAATTAACTTTGTAAAAAACAAGCTAAAACACTAATAAAATAATATAAAATTTTTATTATTAATCATAAAAGAATTTTTATAAAAAAAGTAAGCCTAAAAATGAGGATATTAACATTTAATTAAGCATTGAACATTGGTCACCTTCTGTTTAATCCCTTCCTTTTTAGCCAAATTTTTTTGTGTGTGACGTACTTAACGATTAAGTAAATTATTAAAAATAGGATAAACAATGAAATAAAGAACAAAGAATTTTTTAGCACTATGACTGGTCCCAATTAATTTAATTCTAATTAGGGATATTCCATACAGAGTCGCATATCCGTGACCGTATTCTTGCTTTCGCGTTTTCCATCACAAAAATGCGTTACCGTAGTTCTTGCAAAAAATTAAAAATTCAATTAATCACTGGTCTATTAGCCGTTAATTACGGCCAGCTGATTTTGCAACCCTTCACCACACCTTGAGGAAATTCGGTGCAGAAGAACACACTCAGAAGGACCAACAGAATTTTTGTGGTCCGATCAGATTGGGCTGAATGCCGTCGGTATGCCAATGTTGTGCCGGAACACATTAGCTTCCGTTTTCGGCGATTCTTCTCCAGCTCGTACAGCAATGCCAATGTGAACAACAGTAGCAGAACACATGGGATCACCTTGAAAAATTCAATATAAATAAATAAAAGAGTTTCAAAATAAATTTTTTTTAAATAGAGAATCCGTAAAAATTAGTCATAAAAAATATTTACCAAAATTTGCATATTTATATTATTAATTTATTTTTTAAATAAATGGATTTTCAAAATAAATATTTTTGTTATTTAGACAAAAATGGTCATGTGTTTATTATTAAAAAAATATTTATTTATTTTTCATAATTTTTCCCAAAACTAATTAATTTATGTCACTTGCTACTCAAAAACATTTGAACTGATAAAATAAATATTGAATACAAAAAAATATTTTCATTATAATTTGCATTACATACATTAATAAATTTAAAGAATTTGTTTTTTAAAAAATTCTCTGCCGAAATGGTCTTTATAATTTAAAAATTTATTTATTTATTTTTCATAATTTTTCTATCTCAAAAACTAATTAATTTATGTCACTACTTCTCACTTTCATCATTTTAAGCTGATGACATGAAAATGATGTTTGGAATGCTAAGAAAATGTAATTTCAACATTTTTTTACGTAATCACTACGACCTCATCCACTAACAGAAACCATTATTTAATCTGTCGTGGTCCCTCTATATTTGTGCCCGGATTAGAAATGGATGTGCGTGCGTCAAAGTTAATGAGTTGAATCATTGCTTCCCCTTTTTTGACACAAAATGAGACAGGACAATGAGAGAAAAAAATGGGATTATTTTTAGAGAGCTATATTGTCCATTTTAGTTTCCGAAACCCTTCAAAAATATTTCTAAAAATCGTCATTTTTATTTTTTGGATAAATAAATAAATAAAAATATTAGTTTTGTAGCGGATTTGAACTTTCACCTCCACTTTATTGTTCAAAAAAGGTAAAATGTTTTTAAATAGGTCAATAGTACCCGAGAAATAGATAAAAATAATATCCTAGTTGGATCAGATTTGTAAAAAAGTTCGAAATAGTCGCAATGAGCTAGGCCACCTTAAAAATGATGCCGGTCAGCCACAGGTTGAGCTTGAAGAACAAGCATGTGTCGAACTGCTTGAACTCGGCCAGTCCCACAGTGTACAAAGTGAGATTTTGGTGGGTGATCGGATCAGCGGCAGACACGGGAATGATGGAATGGATCAGAAAAGTGGGTATACACAAGAACACTGTCAGGACAGCGACAGCGACGAAAATTGGACTTAAATTTAAAAATTGAATAAAAAGTTAGACACATAATGCCAAGCATTTTTGGTTTACCAAGCAATGTTCTCATGGTTCCACAAAGAGCTGACACGCTTCAGCGTTTTGTAGCGGATCAATGCTGTGATCACAGTCAAGTACACGGTGATTGTGTGAAGCGCGATTGAACAGACAACATGGGCCAACAGGAAGACAATCCTGAATTTGATCAAATTGATCAGCCGAATGTAAAAGCAGGGCTGATCAAATAAACTTGGATAAATTCGAATAAAGCTATCGATAAAATCGATAAATCGATCATAAATAATCTCATTAAGGTATTTTATGGGTTTTTTGTGTCCTTATTCTTAAAAATAACTTCATCAATTAGATTGATCTCGATTTGAAAATGCTCTTAAATAATTTAAGCCGTGAAATTTTTCTGAGCATTTATTTGTCCTTGAATATCCCTGGATTTTCCACATTTAAGCACGCATGTTCTCACAAACTTAATTCTAGTCCAAATGTCCTTGACTATTTGTATGGTCCTTATTTATAGAAAAAAATATATAATTTGCGGACCAAAAGAAGTCGTAGCCCAGCGGTGGCTCTTCGTTGTCCACGGCAAACTCAAAGCGTACAACAAACACTGTGTAGGAGGCCATTGTGGCGATGTCGCACAATGCGATGATGGCCAACAGTCGGTTGACCGCACACTTTTGCATGGCGGGCCGGGACAGCACAAAAATGTGCACACAGTTGGCCAACGAGCCGAACACGCAGATGAACAGGCCAAGCCAACAGTGCACTTTGTTGTACAGGCTGAAAAGGGAAGGGCGAAGAATGGCATGGCACCAATTAAATTAAATTTAGCCGGCATTTTTTAGATTTTTTATGGCCCCATAATTATTATTTTTTTGGTTTTAATGAATTCATCGGAATTGGGATACCTTTAAAATAACAAAATAAATTACATTTAACACCCACTCCCTCCCACGCATTGTTTTTGGGATTAGCTCATTAAGTAGCATTTTCATGGCTAATTACATAACTAACCCACGATAAACGACTCGGAAAATGATAGGTAAATGAACAATTAATTAAAATTATGGAAAAACAAAATTACGTGGAAACACGCCACAAAGTGTCGAGCAGTGCAACGGTCAAACTGTTGTTCAGGTTGAACAAACTCAGCTCCTCGTCACAGATTAACAGCCTCATTTTAAAATGGAAAAAAGCAAATTTCTGTTCTAAAATAACGGTTTTAAATTAGTTTTATTATGAGCATATTAGTGATCCAATTATTTTAAATGTCTCGGGAACCGCTCATCTAAAAATCGGATTTAATTTGTACAAATGACATTTAAAATGGAGTGGGGGGGGGGCGGAAACGAGCATTGCCAACAAATTGAAATGGTTCTTCTATCTTTAAAATTATTTTAATTATTATTTCAGACAGAAAAACTTTCACGCCGCATTTAGAAATTTAATTGTGGTTCGCTAATGAAACAATTTTTGGTGCTCTTCGAGCAGAAGCGTATGGTCACTGATTTTTGCTCTGAAATTTCGCCTACGGGTGGGGATGGGATTTCCATTTTTGCCACATTCTCCGACTGGGGGCTGGGAAGATGCCAATAATGAAAATGGATGATGGGGAGACTTGTCCGGCCCGCCAGGGGTGGAGCCATTATTGCTGCTGCTCAACTGATGTGGGGGGAGGCTAAAAGGGGTGTGAAATTCCATTGGCACCACTACTATTGATGGCACCGATGGGGTCGGCTGTGCGGTAAATGGATATGACAACGAGGACGAACTCGGAGAGGGGAGGGGGGAGGGTGCCGTTTGAAGCCCCGCGGGGGGGATTATTTACACTATCACATCGCCGCGCGCTTTTTCTGCTAACTGCTGACTGCTATTTGGCGCTTGATGAAAATGAGGTGATGGGCCTGCAAAACGTCAACTCTTGCTTCTGGTTGTGGTGTGGTCCAGCATAGGGCTGGAGCTAATTGTCCGTGAAATTGTGAATTTGCCCATTAATAAATCCCTCGGGCAACTTTTTTGTACCGGTTTTAAATGCCTCAGGAGAGGAGGGGGCGTTTAGTAGGTGGGTGTGTGGTGCCAATTGCTGATTGATGCTTTTTCATTTAAAACACAACTCATTACGAAAAATGCATCCCATGCTGCTGATGCGGTGGCATGATAGTAACAAAAAAAAAGAAATTAAATAAAATCAACGGTGTAAATAAGCGTAAATTTTGCCAGCCGTGCCGTGCCCCGAGCCGAGATGTGGCGATGCCCCTTGGCCTATTAATCCGTTATTTGTCTGCCTGGGCGGGACATGGCTGGCATATTAATCTGACAGCTAATTATTGCAATGCTAAAGGTGGAATGGGTGATATGGATAATAATGGGGGGACGATTGCTTTTTGCTTGACATTTTTTGTTTACGAATTTATTGATGAGGCGATGCGATGCGTACACCTCTGATTTTGTGACGCAATTTAATTATAGAATAATTAAAATTTAAGCAAAAATAAAAAATAAAAGATTTTAAAATTTATGCTAAAAAATTAATTAATCCTCCATATGCAAAATTTCCTACTTCCGCCTATTGGCACTATCGTGTCCATTTTCCTTATTTCTCAAAAAATGGCGGAAACGAGCATTGCCAACAAATTGAAATGGTTCTTCTATCTTTAAAATTATTTTAATTATCATTTCAGACAGAAAAACTTTCCCGGCATTTTAAATGTGGCATTTTGTTCTTTCCTGAAAAAATGAATTCGTGGGCGTGATGAAAAGGACTAAACGTTTCGAGCCGTAACAAAATTTGTGCACTTGATGTCGGCACATGCCAAAGTGAAATTGAGCACACATAAAATAATTAACTGACCAAATTATCGCGCTTAAGTGGGTACCATTTGCCGGTGCCTTAGGCTAACAATTAAATTGATCATGCGAGAAATTAATTGAATTTCCTAATGGTTGAAAATGCACAATTTTTTGCTCTATGTGAAATTCAATTTATTTTATCTTAAAAGGCCAAAGGTTAAAAGAATAAAAGTAATTTTTGTAATGAAATTTTAAATTCCGAGAAGAATTAATGTGTTCAGATATATTATATTAATTTAAAGTGCTTATTAAATAACAAATTTAATTATAGGCTTCAAAAAAAGCATAAAACTTTTTATGTCGAATAAATTATTTTTTTTTAATTTGATAAATTTCTTTAAATGCCCTAATAAATGTTTGAAGATTGCTTATGCTTATTAAAATATTCAAGTGCATGTTGAAACGATAATGGGCGAAAATTTTGGAAGATGAAAACGTTAATTGAAGGAGGGCATGTGATTGGCAAATCATTTCTACAAATATTGGAAAAATCCAATAATTTATATTTAATATGAAAAATATTTTCAAATTATTTTTAAAAAATTTTATCCCTTTAAAAATTTTTTTTTTGAGAAATTCTCGGTCTCAATCTCTCGAATTAAGAATTTTTTCATTTCGCACCCAAAGCATTACTAAAAAAGAATTTTAATCTTTTGAATTAGGATATTTTAAAATAATAATTGGATTTGTCTTTGTTTCAAAAAATTTTCATTTCTCACCGAAAGTCATTTTAAGATCTTTTAATTATGTGATTTTAAATTATTGACCAAATAATGAAGATGAGTCAAAAATGTTTTAAATCATCAAATTTATCTGTGTAAAAGAATTGGAAATGAATAAATGATTTTTCCAAAGACTGTTCGATTCCAACGAAAATTTTCATCTGTTCACTACTGATCATTCGCTACTGATCAGTATTCGATCATCCACGATCTCCTCTTCAGCTCGCGTTGTCGTGACGGGCCAAACAGACGGTTGGCCGGACTGGCACCGGGTGAGCCGATTTTGCGCAGAATGGAACTTCAATGGGAACAAATTTTTCCATTAGAGCGTTATTAAAATTGAAAATTTTTTAGGAGTAATGTTTTTATTTTAATACATAAATAAAAGAGAGAGAATTTCTTTTTCAATATATAATTCCTCAAAATCTATCCCATGAAATTAGTCCGTTCAAGACAAGGACCATGGCTTCCAGAAATGCGTCAGCAATACAGTATTTCGAAAAGAAAGTACTTTGGCATTAAGTATTGTACACAAAAAGTCAACATACATATAAGAACCTCGTTCTGACTTTTTTCTATTCAATTTTAGAAATATTAAATTTTTTTGAAAAAAATTCCGATTCACTGACGCATTTTCACTGATTTCTTTCCCGGTCACGGGATCATGTATTGGATCACTTTATCTTGGTAATGGGTCCTATTTTTTCACCGGGGAACAAGCAAAAAAGCAAT
The DNA here is from genome assembly GCA_004148225.2 of Heterodera glycines. Lineage (NCBI taxonomy): Eukaryota > Metazoa > Nematoda > Chromadorea > Rhabditida > Heteroderidae > Heterodera > Heterodera glycines. The sequence continues at coordinate 22,292,642 of CP049707.1, forward strand.
TAATTGACCCATAAGCAAAAATGTTTTACAGGTGATGCATGCGTTTGACCATGCGCATTTTGTTGAAGCCATCGTCTTCATTTTGCAATTTGTCCACTATTTCTGCGACATTTTTCAGCGTTGGCTTTTCTGTTTCGGCTTCATCGACATAAAGCTGATCATCATCATCATCATTCTCATCCAATTGTTTCGCATGAGAAGCAGCAGCAGAAAGTTGGGCCACATTTTCACTGTCATCCAATAATTTGAGTTGTTCGGAAGAAACTGTTGGAACGGCATGACGATTTGGCACCACCAGAAAGCCGACCAGACGGGACGGCACTTGGGCATCATTGGTGTTGGCACCGGTTTGGAAGGTGCCAATTCGGGACGATGCAAACGGAACCAACTATATTCATCAAGAAACAATTAATTTGTGTCCGGATTTTCTTGATTTAACAAATTATCCGTATTACCTCACAGATTTTTGAATTAGGATATTTTAAAATAATAATTGGATTTGTCTTTGTTTCAAAAAATTTTCATTTCTCACCGAAAGTTTCTAATTAAATCAAGTTTCAGTACATGACTTTTTTTTAATATAGAATTTTTTCAACTATCTATTCCTACAATTGAATTAATTAGAAAAATTTCAATGGAATACTAAAAATACGTGACAACCCAAAAAAAAATTACTATAAATTTTGCAAAAATTCAAATTTGTCATTGTGGCAAAATCTCCGAATGTAATCACTATTTAATTGGCTTCACGTTAACAAAAATGGCTCAAATGACACATTGTTGTGATGCCATCCCAATGTTCGTTGAGTGAATGGGGCAATGTGTCATTCATTGGCACGTCACATCACATCAAAAACAAAATGGCACGGCATCACTTGTGGCCAAGACCAAACATCATCAGGCCAATTTGGCCATTGTGTATTAAGGCTTAAGTCTCTACCAAACGAAATTACTGATGGTCTGCTATTGTTGAAAGAAATAAGGAAGTGAAAATTCAATTCACATGATTTTGAGAAGCACTTAATTAGTATGAGGTGGACGCAAAAAAAAATAAAAAAATAAATTAAATTTGCTTTTCAAATTTTGCAGACGAATTTTAAAATATATGAAATTTTTTGAAAATCGAAATTAAAATTCTATGGGTTGTAAATTTATGTAATTTGCATAATTAATCTTTAGCAGTAAAGCGGTCACGGGATCATGTATAGGATCACTTTATCTTGGTAATGGGTCCTATTTTTTCACCGGGGAACAAGCAAAAAAGCAATTAATTGACCCATAAGCAAAAATGTTTTACAGGTGATGCATGCGTTTGACCATGCGCATTTTGTTGAAGCCATCGTCTTCATTTTGCAATTTGTCCACTATTTCTGCGACATTTTTCAGCGTTGGCTTTTCTGTTTCGGCTTCATCGACATAAAGCTGATCATCATCATCATCATTCTCATCCAATTGTTTCGCATGAGAAGCAGCAGCAGAAAGTTGGGCCACATTTTCACTGTCATCCAATAATTTGAGTTGTTCGGAAGAAACTGTTGGAACGGCATGACGATTTGGCTGTGATTATGATGATGATGATAATGACGGGACAAATTGGACCGACTGGCGCTAATTATGATTGGCATGGAAGTGGGCGGCTGGCATTTTGCTACCATCTCGAAATTTGGGAAGCCAAAAAATGAAAGAATTTTAATCGAATTGGAAAAATTTGGGTGCCGAAAATGAATTTCTGATTTGAAATGCATTTCAATCATTAGTTGCAATCATGGTTTCATGTCCCAGCTTTGGTTTCGGTAAATCCCATTTTTTGTTTCGGTAAATCCAATTTCCATTTTACTCTCAAATCCTAATCCCCGACGTGCAACTTTCATGTGAAAAGTACAAATATATTCTAATTAGCCATTTTTCGAATATGAACGACTAACAGACTTATTGACAACATACTAAAAATTTGTTCAACATTGTGTGAAAAGCAGCTGCTGTTGAGTGAATTTTTTTTTTAATATTCAATGGGAAATTGAGTATTTGAATGCCGCGGCATTTGGCCAATTTATTCAAAAAAAAATTACTAATTTTATTTAATTAAAAAATTTTAGGAATGCAGTAAAAAAGCTCTTCAAACTTAATGAAATTTGTCAAACCATCTGGCCACCTTCTTTTTTTTTGAGCACTTTATCATGCTTGAAAGGGTTGAGAAGCATTGTGAGGTTCATTAATCGGCCAAGCATTGTCAGTCAGGCGACAGCCATTAATTAGTGTGGGGTAAATTAATTGGCCAAGAAATGTCAGTCAGTCAGGCCCCACCCACTAATTAACTTCAATTTTTTGATGCCCGAATTATTTAATGAGCAGAGTTGGGAGGTAGTAGGCTGAGATAATTTTATTTTAATGAATGATACTAAATATAAATGAATTTGAGTAAAATTATCCTGTTTTAATGAATTACAAAATTAAATTGAGTATTTGCATCTTTTAACTTCCTGCAAAGAGATTTTTTTGAATTTTTTAATTGAGAAACAATAATTTGATGCATTTCTTTTACTGTTTTTTACCGTATAAAAAAGTCTATTTTAAATGCGATAAAATAATTAAAAAATAAAACACTATCAAATAAGGGAGATACCCATATACATTTTTGGCCAAATGAAAATGGAACATTTTTTTTGGGTTTGGCCAAAAAATTAAGTACATCCATCATCCCTTAAACCAATTAAAGAAAATGATCCCATCTTTTCCGAGAATGCATCGCTTTTTCGAGCATAGGCAGGGTGTAAATTAAGTAATCCCAAAAATGATTTTTGGCGTAATGGTGTAAATGAATGTGTGTGTGCCGCGGGGAACGACGGGGCGGGCACCCAATATCCCTCCCTCCCCCCGCCCCACCCGCGCCCGCCCTCGGCGGGTGAGAAAAGTGAATTTTTTTTGTGCCTATTTGTCTGTGTGCCGCGCCTGAGGGTGTTCTTAATGAATGCCCCGCTTGCCCGCGTTGTAGTGGGATGTGAAAATGTGTTGTGTGGTTGTGTTGGTCGTGTAATGAATACATTATACATTGGCAAATTCGTTGGTGTTTTTTTTCTGTTTTTATTTGAATTACCCATCCGATTTTATGTACCCCATTTTTGGCGGGTGTACCCCTCAAATTACCCCCCCCCCCCTAAAAAGGGCCAAGCCATTTTTCGAATATGAACGACTAAAAAGATTATTGACAACATACTAAAAATTTGTTCAACATTGTGTGAAAAGCAGCTGCTGTTGAGTTAAAATTGTAAAATTATACAAATAGCCAACACACAAATTTTGTGTTTATAATTCTGGAGGCTAAATTTTTGGGAAAATATCAGGGATCATATTTAAAAATCCCGAAATACACATACATTACAAGCGCCTAAAAACCCTTAAAATATACACTAAAAACGAAAAAAAAGTGCCAAAATATGTGCTAAAAACGGGAAAAAAGGCCAGAAAGTTGTTTAAATTAAGAATTTTGCAAAATTTTTCGGTCATATATTTTGTGAAAAATTTGTTCATTTATCTCCGAAGTATATTTTTGTGTGCCAATAAATATTTCTAAATGTTTTTCATTTTTTCCAATTAAAAGGCATTAATTACTTCAAAATAGGACCAAATGATTTTTTTTTAATAAGCTATTTTAAATAAACAAAACAATGTTCATTCACATTCTTTTATAACTCTGTTCCTTAATTTAGCCATAGCCATAATATGTAAATTAACAAGGAAAAATGTCTTGTTTCGGCAACAATTGTTTACATTTACACATAATCACCTGCTTTCTGGTGGAAAATGGAAGCTTATTTATGGTTCAAAAATAAAAATGCATTAATTAATTAATTATAAAATAAATAAAATGACGTTATCGTCTAATTCATGGAAAATAATTAAATATAATATTATAAAAAATAGTACTGCCAAATTATTATTATTTAAAAATAACTACAAGCTATTAATTGCCGTTTCAGAAGAGAAAATTTTTAAAATTCAATTGAAATTCAATTTTTACTAAATATTTTAAATATTTTTATAGATTATATATAAATAATTTTGTGTAATAATTTTGAAATAGTCGGCCAATGGGAAAAGGACATGAATTGCATCAATTTTTGATGCTTACTTTTTTTAAAGCATGAAAAATTACACCAAGACAGTGCCACATATGACATTTTATCAAAATTTCATTTTAGCTGGATGACATTTAATAAATTGGCAATTTGTCCCAGCTGGAAAAAGGAAGAATTTGGGTAGAAAAGTGAAAGTGTTGAGGGTGGACAAAATGCCAATGTGACTGACTCAAAATGTGATAAATGATGCCTTTAAATCTCAAAGTTTTCGCTTCAACGACAAAATGTGCCAATGCCGCAGGCATTGTTCTGTCTGGAGCACAAGACAAGAAAAATCATCTGGCAGAACTTTGCATAATTGGCACCAGACAATGCCTCGGGGGAGGGGGATGGGGTGAGGCCCAAAAGTGCCTTATTTGTTGTACTGAACTGGCTACAAAATTAGGGGGGGGCGCAAATGGTAATGAATATACTAATTAGCTCAAAAATGTCAATCTATAGAATTATGAAATATGTTTTGCTTGTCTATCCGCCGATGGGGAGGACTCATCTAAGTTTTGGGCTTCGTAATTTGAAAAATGAACTTTTTTGAACGAAATTACAAGTTAAGAAAATCAAAAAATGTAGAGGAATTGTTTTTCAGTTTCTCTACGGGCGGGATTTATTATTATTATTTATATTTTTAAATAATGTTTTTCGACAAAAAATTTTAGTGCCTTGGTGCAATAAACATGGATTAAAAAAATATTGTTTTTGCCAACAACTTCCTAGCAAATCCTTCATTAATTAAGTCGTTGTTGTTTCATATCAGTTTTTTACAGTATAAAAACAATTCAGTGATACACTGTACATGTGACATTTGTTACATTACACATTACAAATTAAAATTAATTGCTTTTGAAATTAAAAAAAAAATTGGTATTTGAATCTCAGAAATCCCTCTTGAACATGCAGAGAAGATCGAATGACAAAATCCGTTTCAGTGGCACATGCCGTTGTTTCTGCTGCTGGTGTTCAACCACAAGCCGTTTAAGCAGTTCAGTTGACCGGCGCGGTGTGCCAACGCGTCGCAAGGTGGATAACATGTGCAATCGTTTCCGGCGCGAGTGCACTCGCTGCGGGGCAATGGCACCATCATCATTAGCCGACGGTTGCAGCAGCAGGTGGTTGCCATCATTTTGAAACAGCACATTCTTGGCACCAATTTGTCGTTCATCATCATCTCCATCACCAGATTTTGGCAATGCTTTCATCATAAAAAGGCTGACAAAATGGTGCCGCCGACGAACGCCAATGTTGTTATTGTTTGTGGTGTCCAATTTGGCCACATTGTTGGCCATGGCCATTTTGGTGGACGCGAAAGGAACCAACTAAAATTTGTTTTATTTTAATGTCAAAATATTTTTATTAGTTGCATAATTTATTTTCAAAATTTTTTCAAATCAATATTTTATACGTCAAGAGAGGGATTTATATCTTATGTTGTACTTATAAAATGGATTAGCTCATGAGAGGATTGATTAAGCATTCACGCAAATAATAATGGGAAATGACAATGCTACATTCTTTTTATTCGGTTTTCCTTTCTCATAATTAAAAAGGCGTACTTTATAAAATAAATGTGAAAAAATAACTAATCTTTTACAGATTGAAAAAATCGTTGTTTGATAATTTTTTAAAGAAATTTTTTAATGAATTAAAAAAAATCATTTTGCCTTAAGGTATAAAAAATTTTAATGTTAAAATTTTTTATCTGTATATACATTTTTTTATTTTATTATATATAATCCGATTCTTTTTTTCAATTAATTTTTTTTAATTAAAATTAATTACCAAATTTCGGTGGCTCAACAGGAATGAGTCAACTGCTCTGTTTTGCATGGTCAATAATAGCATGGCAATGAAGAGCATTAGAAGAGATAAAAGTGAATGAAAGCAAATCATTTCTGAATCATACAAAAATTTAAAAATGTTGTTTTTAACAAATATAGTTTTATCGAGGATAAGGATTTGCGAGTTTGTAATCGGATATAAATTCGATTAAATTATTAGCCATTTTTTAATTTTTGATCACTAATCAGGATTATTTCTTATATACATAATTATAGTCTTGAAATTTGGTTTTAAATTTTAATCATTAATGATCAATGATCACGAGCAAAATAGACTTTATGTGCATTTTTGATAGGACAATCATATGCTAAAAAATTGTATTATGTGAATAAATTTTTGTAACAGTTTTTTAAATCCATTCCCTACAGCAGGTCACAAATGAATGTTGCCATGATTTGGATAAAAATAAATAATCATTGTATTAAAAATAAATATTTAAAATTATTCCACATTTTAAAAGAGCTTTTAGAACATTTTTTGCTGTTATTGGGAAGAAGAAAAAGCCATAGAAATGATCGGTGTATGCCTTAGGGCAGCTTCATCTTTCATGTAAGCAATTTGAGGCATAACTTCCGCCCCACCCCCGCCCTTTCATTACAAAATGCCATGAGGGGAGCTGGAAAACCTATGTTTGAAAAAGTCGAGTAAAATGGCATTAATTAACACTTAGCATTAAACATTTTAACAGGGATTGGACTCGGAAGGCGTGGGGGATTAGCGCGGTTTATTTAATTAATTTCGTGTCGAATGAATGAATCTCGCCTAGGGCAATGTCAATTTGTGAAAATTAATTAGGGAAGCTCATCTTGGCACGCAAAAAATAAGCCGCTTTTCTTGTTCAAAATGGCGAAAGGCAAAGAAATGCGTTGGCGTTTTGCAAACAACATTTTTTTGTGGGAGATAATCCAATTCTATCTATTAATTTTTAAATGAATTTTAAGGGATTAATCTGTAAACTCCAATGATTTTTTTTGTAATTTATTTCAATTAATCCAAATAGAAATTCGTAATTCCCGTTTTAATGCAATTGTTAATTAATCTTCCTTTTCAACAATTTTTATTATATTTGACAAAAAAAAAATAATAAAAAAATTAGAAATTGCGAATCCAAACAGAGAAAAGTTATAGGAATAGGCATTTCTCTGAATAAACATCTTCAATATTCCAATTCATCACTTCTAAATATATTTAAAAAATAAATTATTCTGATTTACAATACAGTAAATAGCCGTATATTACCGTAATGTTTTTGGATGAATAAATTCGGGCATAGCAAACATGGAAGAAGGCGTCAATTTATTGTTGCTTTTCGCATAAACACTATACGGATTGTCGGTGGAGTTGTATGAAGCTGAATGTTGGGAAATTTTTTGAAATTTAAAGATTAATTTTTAGTTAAGGGAAATACCATTTCTTTAAAAATAATAATTGAATCACAATATTTGAATATTGGTTTATGTTCTTAGTAAGGTAAATGAAAAAAATTTTTTTTCTCATTATGAAAAGTTTTGAAAAAAATATTTTAAATTCAATATTATTTTTGAAATTATTTAAATATCACATCTAATCATTTAAATATTTTTAATACTAAAAAAATTTTAATTAAAAAAAAAATTGAGAGGTTTTTTGTACCGCTCCGCTGCTCGTCCAGCAAATGGTCGCATTTTGTTCGCATGCGTTCCGCGTACCGTCGCACCACGCAAATGTAACAAGCAAATGCAGTGGACAGCAACACAAACATGGCAAAAACAGTGAAGCAGACGAGCAACTGCTTGGCATTTGGCTGCACCATCGACGAGCCAAAAGAATCGGAATTGAGCAGTACCGATGATGTCGACGAATCAGCAGCAGCACATGACTGAAAAAGCATCATTTTTAAATAAATTTTAAAAATTATAATTCATTAAAAAAAGATTTAAAAATAAAATTGACCCGAAGAGCCATTCACAAACTTAGTCTTTGAATTGTTCGAAATTTATATTTTCATTTTGTTAAAAAACACATTTCTCCAAATAAAAAGTATTGTCAAAAAAAAATCTCGGGCTGACGTTGAAGCATTTGCTTAGTTTTTTGGTGCTAACCTAGGGCGTGGCTAAGTCTAATTTTTGCGCTGAAAATCTACTCTCTGGTTGATTTCTAGAGCCAGGAATTTTGAAAAAAGTCCGGATCAGGCTTGCTTCGTATCAGCCCGGGATAGGATCACAGTATTCAAATCCCGAAATGGGATTTGGATTCCGATCTTGGAAAAAAATCACCTCAATTTTCATAAACTGTAAATATTTTATTATTAATTTTATTTTTAAATGGCATTTAACTCCAAAAAACATTACCTCAATGTTGATCACTTTGTATTCTGAGTATAAGCTATGCAATTGTTCATTGGCTTTCGAATTTTGTACATTTGTGGACAATAACCGTTCACTTTCCGCAAATTCAACAATTGCATCACCACTACCATTATTTGTTGGTGACCACAAATGGAAACACATGACGAAACTTCAATTTGGCATGAATTCGAATTTGCTTTTAATTGTGCCAGAATTTCTTACTTTTGTCCCGGATTTTCCTCGTCTCGTATTGGTAATGATGGCATAATCCTGTAATCGCCTTGAAGTCGTTTTTCAAGCTTTCTTAAATTTTATTTATAGATGGATCAAATGAAAAATGTGATCAGAGATTATTTCATGAAGAATATCAAGAATTGGTCCCGAAATTCAATGCCAAAAAAAACCAAAAAAAAATTTTTTTTTAAATTTTAAGTCGCAATTTAAAATCGAAAAATTTTTACTCACCCAATAAATGTTGTCAGATTGGCTCCAATTGTATGAAGCGATTCATTAAAGCGAAAACGTAAGCGAAATTTGTCGTCCAAAAGATGAATCTTTAAAATAAAATTTCTTCAAATTATTAATAATTTTTTTCCGAATTTTACATTTCGGTAAACAATTGCTTTATTGCCAATGGCATCCTGAACAGAAATGCCAAATTTGTACAGTCCGTTCTCAAATGCTTCAACAAATGCCGGATTGAAGCGCAATTTGGCATTGGCGGAGTCAATTCCGACCAATTGTCTGATCACATCGAATGTACCGATTTTTTGGTGCTGATCACTTTGACCGTATGGCAAAAATTTGATGGAATCGAATGACAATTTGGGATATGTTACAGATGAATTTGCTTTATTTGGTAATGAATTGTAATGCCCTTAAAAAATAAAATATTTAAATTACTAAAATGCCCCCCAAAATAAAATATATAAAAATCTTTGAATCTTTTAAAAAATCCAACCATTCCCAAGTGCCATTCCATCAAATTCTATGGGAATTTGTTGGCGCAAAAACTGATGTTCCAGCAAGGAATGTGAATTGTTTGCTCGAATTATGCCCAACGGCATTTGTTGTGGGAGATGATGATGCTCAGCAATATTTGACGGATTTGGTACAATTTGAAGATGTAAAATTGAACGGAAATTTTCGGGAATACCATGTCGAGATATTATAGCAAGATGTGTTGAATTTGGCTTGAACGTACTAAACAGCGGCTCAATTACGAAATAATGACCCCCCCACCCTCCTAATTAATCCTTAATTACCTTGCAAAAACGCAAAATTTGATTGGATGGTTTAAGCCAGTCAAATTGTGTGCAAACAGTTCACCGGTTTCTTGATCAATGCTGATTTGTGATGTTTTGTCTGAACCTTAATTATGTCGGATTTTTCTGTAATTAATTAATTGGAATTTTTTCGGAATTAATTAAATTATATTCATTTACTTGGCAAAACTGTGTAAAAAATGCGGTTAAATGGAGCCAAATCCTCGTCAATCGCTTGAATTTTGCCCAACAAGCCATGTTCAACCGATAAAATAGTCATTTTTGATGAATTGTCCTGGAATAATTCAGTTTTACAACATCGAGCCTTACTGTATTCCTATTTCAAACCTTTAGACTATGAGGGAAATACGGTAAATTGTCATCGATATTGGTGATTTGTATGGACAGTAATTCGTCTACGGTGGTGTTCGGTGAAGTCACAGAAAAAGCGGTAATCAAAAACTAAATATTTTTGATAGTTGATTTTTTTATTATTTGTTTTCATTTAAATTAATTTTTTTATATTAAATTATTAATATAATTTATTTTTTTAATATTTTGTAAAATTTCTAAAATAACTAATTAAAAAATTCAATTTTATTTCGATCATTATTTCAAATCCATTTAAACAAATTTTGAAAAGAATCAGAAAAACTAATTAATAGCAGCCTTTTTAATTATAATTAAAAAAGCTTTAATAAACAAATTTTAAATTTATTATAAATGCAAAAAATTTATTATTGAATAGTGCCCAAAAAACATCAATTCTGATCGGTGATCACATTCGTCTGTCATCCATTACAGATCACTTTCCTTCAGTCCGGGCTTTGCTTGCTTTCCGCGTGCTTCGTCCGCGTCATAGTCACGCTCGTCGCCGACCATTCGTAGCACCGCCATGTTGACCGCGACCAGCGACTTGCGCACCAACTGAGCCGGCTGTTCCGGTTGGTACAGAAAACGTGCCGGGTCCGGGACCAATGGCGACTTGTGCTCGTCCGTCAAATTTTCAAGTGTCCAATAGCCCTTTTAAGGTATACATACAGTCACAGTAGCTTCCTATACGGTAATAGACCACCAATTGAATGTACCGTAACAGCTAGCGATTTAATGAAAATCGACTAAAAAACGATTAAATCTCGATTAATTTTAAGATGGAACGAGAGAATTTTCTCAGCTAGATGCCGATTCAAAAAATTTTGTCGAGTTGATACTTTTTCCGCGTCGGCGCATCATTTTTTGTCCCCAAACTGTAAAAACCCCATTACAGTACAGTACCTGATGTGCTTTAACAGTAGCCGGGTCTTGCAGCGGAAGCAATGCCGGATAAAAACGGCGATAAATTCCTTAGATAGAGAAATACATTTTTTATTATTCCATTTATGGTGGCGCTTCATCTGTAAAGCATTCAAGACCCTGGAATGCGTCCAGCTCGGCATCTCGAATGCATGACTCCTCCGTTTTGGATCGTGCCAACGCAATGGGAAACGGACGCCCGCCGCTGCCGCCGCCGATGGAACGATTGTTCAGCGAATGGGTTGAGAATGAACGGTGCCGTGGCCCGTGCCGTGGCATCAAAAACGGACTGTCCGCGGGGCTAACTTTCGCGGTTACCGCCGCTGTTTCCTCGTCATTGTCATTATCGTTCAGGCTCAGCACGCGGCGGTTGTTCACGCGTAGCACCGCGTGTAAGCATTGCTTAAGCCTTAAGGGCCAATATTTTTGATCACAGCAGTAGTAATAATGGCATTTTGCTGCAGACCGATGGAATTTAATTTGAAAAATTGAAAATACAGATTTTAGTTAAAATTAAAAATTATTTAACCAAAATTTATTCTTCTGGCATTAAACTCGGATGTGTAATTAGAGCTTTGCTAATTAAGTAATGTAGTTTAATTTTAAAAATCGATGTTCGGGATTCTCGGCATCCGAATTGTATTAAATTGTTTTTTTATTGTTACCCCTATTAATGTTTAAAACCAATAAAGTACCATAAAACAGCAAAACTTACTCAATTTCCAGCTGTCGGCTTCTGAACCGCTCCGGCACTGACCAATGTACCTCACAGGCGATGGCCAATAGAAGGGACGTGTCGCCCAACCAGTGCTCCAACTCGGCCTGCACATCGCTCAACACGGGGCCAAGCCCACCGCGCGACTCAAACACGGCTGTCACATATCTCCAAATGTTTTCGAGTTCAAGACTCTCGAAAGTTTAGCACCCCTAATCCCTGACTTTGTCTCACTAATCCGATCACGAACACGGTCCAAATGCTCTAAAGCGGCAATTGACGGGGTTGGAGATAGAAATGATGAGCCAGGGATTTCTGGGCGGCTCATCAGCAGCCAATGCTCGCGCCGGTTGGCCCGTGCCGTAAGACGAGGCTCCGACCTGGCCGACTTGAGCATTGGTTCAACGACAGCATTTTGTTGTTGTTGCTGCTGTTGTTTTGGTGGTAGTTGGCTTTGTTGAAAATGGCGTTGAACTAACTGATTAAATCCGAGCGATAAAATATTTGAAGAACCGCTTTTTGGATAAGTCTTGGCATTCTGTTGCTGTTGTGGCTTGGCCAATTTGGGAGAAGAAGCCATTTGATTGCCAGAAATTTGTTGATTTTGAATTTCCGCGTACTGTCCAACAATTCCATGGTGCGTTTTTGGCATTTGGTCACTTTTGTTTCGCCGCTTTTTCTTTTTCTGCTTGTTGTTCGGCTTTTCAGATGCCATTTCATACAAATCTTTTCTGGCTCTCTGATCAATGTTGATTTGGCTGCTGGTTTGAACATTTTGTTTTGGCATAATTACAGGGGGTGCCACATATGAAATGATTTGTTCATATGGTGATGGGCTTATCAGTGGCAGATCAATCGGTGGTTGGTAATTAGCCTTTTTAATTAGGAAGTCCATCTGCTGCTTCTGGGGAGACCCAACAGCGGACGAAAAGTGTGTTGTTGAAGTTACTGTGGTAGCACCCTGGTACTGTAGGTGCTTTGATAACGAAATAATTTGTTGATGCTGTTGTTCATGATGAAAATTGGTTGCTCGATAAGCATGCTTTTCCTCAGCAACTGTTGTCGCAGCTTGCTCAGCAGTTGCGTGTCCTGGTGGCTGAGTGTGTACAACAACAGTTGCCGATGTTGGCAGTGGTTGTGGTGATGAAGCTATTTGGCTGGAATTTGTGACCACCAGGCTTGATGGGCATGATGTATTGGCACCGTTTAACAGCGCCAATTCCAACTCAGACAAATTGATTTTCCGTCTTAGCACATTTGGCCCAGGCAAATTTTGCTGCTGTCGGCTTCTGAACCGCTCCGGCACTGACCAATGTACCTCACAGGCGATGGCCAATAGAAGGGACGTGTCGCCCAACCAGTGCTCCAACTCGGCCTGCACATCGCTCAACACGGGGCCAAGCCCACCGCGCGACTCAAACACGGCTGTCACATATCTTTTTCGTCCATTGGCATTTGTTGTCGTTGATGGGTCCTTGGACTGCTTGGCGTCGATGTCCATCCACTTCTTCGTTGTTCATGGTATGCCCGAAGCAGGCGCTGCAATTCACGAAGGCGTGCTGAATTTCGACGTCTTGGCATGTGGGTAACACCGTTGAATGTGCCACCAATTTGTGGTGATGACGGAGCTGTCCACACAATGTTTTCATCCGACGGAGCAGTCTTAAAAGTCTTGATCCAGACACAATTTGATCAAAAACAATTACCGAAATAGTCGTTTCCGCCACACCACTACCACCGCCATTTTCGCGATTTTTCGAGCCGGTGCCACCAAAAATTTTGCGTTTCAACAACTTCAACGAGTTACGCGACTTCACTGAGCCTCCGCGCTGCCATGGGCCAGCGGCTGATGCGTTACTGGTGGTGGTTGGCAGCGGAGTTGGCGCTTGTGAGGTTGAAGCGGACATGGCGGAAGGCAACAGATCGGGCGTGTACGCCTCCAATTCGGTGTCTTCGTCGTTGTTGTGCTGATGATGCTGCTGCATTCGTGACGAGGAGCGGGAGGAACTGCTGCGCGTTTGCCGGAAGCGTTGTCGTAGTGAATGGATTACAGTGTCCATTTGACTTTGTATTACGGTGTCCATATTGCAGAAATTGGTTTGAAAATAGGAATAATTTTATTCTAAAAAACATTTTAGTAAAGTGTTCAGCAGCTATATGTAATGGAACAAGCGGATGTGCAAGATTCGGTTATCTCATTGTATTTAGTTAAATATCCAATCAGATTTATGGATTAAATTGTACTTTTTTAGTTTCCTGGAATAGAACAGAATCCCGAGCCCCGATCCGTCGTCCGACCCGAATCACGGCCTTTTTTCGCGTCCCGAATCCCGACCAGAAATTTTTTTGACAATCCCGACCCGAATCCCGGCATTTATCTCGTCCCCCAATAACTCTGCTCGGCATGACAATAAAGGAAAATTTTTTTAATAAAAAATGCGTTTTTCCAACTTAGCTCTACAAATGGTCAACGGTATCGGCCCACCATTTTCTGCGCATCATTTTCAGTGTTGGACAAATTCAAAATCGGCATAAAAAATGGTCGAGAGAGGGAGGAAATTGAGTGAGAACAAAACATTTATAATGTAACAATAATGAGGACTACATATTTCACCACATCACAATCGTCAAAAATAAAATACCTCATAAATCCCTCAATAATCCCTCGCCACACAACCGCTGGCAGTGGGCGCTGATGGAACAACAACAGCAACGACAACAACCAGTCGAGTCGCGCGACAACGATCAAAAAGGTGTGAGTGAAGAAAATCAGGTGGCGGATGGACGACTGACAATGTACTACTGCAACAGGAGGTAGATCATCACCATCACCATTTTCAGAGGCATGAAATAATGATGAGGATTGGCATGACCACAACACCATTCAAAAACCAATCCGATCCGCTGTTGTTTTTAATACACACACAAAAAAATGGGGGATTAAATCACGGATTTTTGTGGATGAAAAATGACCCACATGATCCACCAAAGAGGGAAAGCTATTGTTGTTTTGAATGGAAAAAAAAAATAAAACAAAAAAAAAGGAAAAATATTTTAACAAATAAAGAATTAATGATAATAAAACATGTTTGAACTCTTTCATTAATACTGGATAATTATTTTAAAATGGACTTATGGATGTTTAAGCCCTTATGATTTAATTAATCTCTAAGGATGTAAGGAAATTATAATTTTAATTAAAATAATTAATGTTTTGTTTATTTTGTTTTAATCAATTATTATTAATGATAGTTACAATTAAAGAATTAAACCCACAGTGTACTGCTTTTGCTGTTCATAATCGAACTGACGCATTGTGAAAATGGCTCCTGTTCGTTCATCAATCCGAAGCATTTGATGTTCACCGTTATCCATGTCCTTAATTAATTAGCCTAATTATTTCAAATTTAACACAATTACACTTTTATTTTATATCTGATTTCGTCGTCGACAACATCGCCCTTTTCTCCTTTTCCATTTTCATTGCTAACTCTTTGTGGTTTTGTCCATTTTGCCTCCGCTTGTGCAATTTGTCTGCCAATTGGGGTGTCCTAAATCATTTTGAAAAAAGGATATTTGTATTAAATTTAAATTTGTTTGGTGTTATGTTTTTTCGAAATTTATTTCCAAATGAAAAAAAATTTAAAATCCTAAATTTTTACGGGTCTTTTGTTCAACTTTGCTGAATTTATAATCATAAAATTTTGTTACGCTTCTCAGACAGCGATTTTATAAATAAATTTAATATGAATTCGAATGATACCATTGACGACGGCCTTTTCACGAGTCATTTGAAGGATCAAAATGCTTCAAAAATGGTCATTTTTTGAAAGAAGAATTGTAATCTTGCTTTTTTCTAGCCTTCTTCTATCAGTGATGAAGCTGGTCCATCGTCATCATCAACAAAAACTACAGATTTTACAGAACAGCCAGAGTAAGAAAATTTTCCAAATTCCGAAAATTTTACTGCCAAAATTCAATGTTTAATAGCCCATCGCAACTTTTTAGGTTTGCCGAATTCAGGCCGGAGCTCATTGTGTGGCGCAACAAATTTTACGAGGTCGACCAAGAGGAGGACGAGGAATTTGCTTGGGACGACTTTCTCAAGAGCCCTGAACGACGCCCATTCGAATTGGACGAGCAATCGACGTCGGGGCAGTCCAAAACAGTCAATGTTAGGGTTGGAGAAACAAAGGTTGTTTTAAAGAGCAATTTTCGATTTTAGATGGTATGATATGGGGCCTGTTTCGGGAATCTCGTTTAATGAGTTCGAGTTTTTAGTTTAATTAAACCCTGATTGTGAGTCAGTTAAAAGCGAAAAACAGAGTTTTTAAAGGTTTTTCCTGAAAACCCAAAAAGGTGAGGAAATAGCGAGCTCTTAGCACTGTGTCAAAATTTCTTAGAGACCCGCCTAAAAAAATTATGAGGCCTGCAAAGAAGCAAATTTTTTTCTTCAAAATTTCTATCAAATTTGTTTTCATTGGTTTTCATTAAAGTTGGCCTGGAACTGGATCCAGCCTTGGATTTTGGATTTTTTCCTAGGTTCAGGCATTTTTTTGCAACCTGGATTTTCCTAGATTTTATCCAAAAATACATGTAGTTTTTCAAAATATCGGAGCTCTATTTTGTATTTATTTATTGGCTTACCTTTTCTTATTTTTGACTTTGTCTCAAATTCCCAATTTTTTTTTACAGATGGCACTCCCTGAGGGTAGCACGTCCCGAAAAATGGAACATTGCGATGAAATTTTCATCCCCGCCCTTGGCGCTGGCAATAAGGCATTTCTGAACAGTTTTCCACGGATTCGAATTGACACAATGGACGAGGTACAAATTTTACAAAAAAAAATGGTTTTTAATTAAATTTTTCAGTTAGGGCAACGCTTTTTTGATGGAATTGAGTCATTGAATGTGATCCAATCCCAAGTGTACGACAGAGCATACAATTCACTGGACAATTTGCTGATTTGTGCACCAACGGGGGCAGGTTATTCAAATAACATTGAAAATTCGGAAATTTTAGAATTTTTCTATTGGGGTTCGGCTTATAGTACTTAAAAAAAAAATTCAAACCCGATTTATTTGGTGTTTAATTGGACCCTCGTTTCCCAAACATAATCTTTTGAAAACATTTTTGTATTCGCTTCATTTGTCAGGAAAAACGAACATTGCCATGATGTGCGCAGCCAAAACCATCAAGGACAATTTGGACAGCAAAAGTGGACGGATTAACAAAAATACATTTAAAGTGTCGAAATAAATAAATTAAACTAATTTAAAAAATGTAAAAAAAAAATTAAGATAATTTATTTGGCACCTATGAAAGCGTTGGCCAGCGAAATGACCACAAATTTTGCAAATCGCCTGGCCAAATTGGGACTCAAAGTGCGCGAATTGACCGGTGACTCGCAGTTGAGCCGACGCGAAATCAGTGAAACGCAGGTGGCCCAAGCAATTTATTGTAATAATTAACTAATTATGACGTTAATTGAAAGCCACAAAATATTACTTCCCCAATGGGAGCAGCTCATCTCCCTCACCGAAAAATCTATAAACAAGATTCTTTTTTGTTTAAATAAAAAAAATTAAATTTTTTTTGAAAAACTTGAATTTTAAATTTTTTTAATAATGAAAGAAATTTTTAGAAAAATCTTTGACCGATTTTTTAAAATTTTGCTTGGAAACGTAATGTGCGGGCGTAAAACGCAAACACGTTCACTCTTCGAACACCCTCAAAAAAAAAAAATTATTTTTTTTTTGTGTAATTTGATGCTGGGTCATTGTAAATTCTATTTCATTTTTGCGAATTATTTAAAAATGACCAATGGAGCCAAATTTTGAAATAAATATGAATTATGTGTTTATTTGGCTTCAATTTTTTAAAAATTAATTCTCGACTAATTTTCCTATTTTCTGTCAGATGTTGGTGCTGACGCCGGAGAAATGGGACGTGATCACGCGCAAGGCGGACGACGAAGAGCTAAACCAACTGGTCCGTCTGATGATCATTGACGAGGTGCATTTGTTGCACGACGAGCGAGGCCCCGTCATTGAGTCTATTGTGGCCAGGACACTTCGACAGGTGCGTTGTCTTTTTTTCGAAAACACCAAATTTTTGAGAAACGCCTGGGGAAAATTTTTAAAAATCCTTACAAAAAAAAATTTTTAAACGAAAATTTCAAATTCATTTTTTTTCTCTCACAGGTGGAGCTGTACCATCAGAACTTGCGCATTGTTGGCTTGTCCGCCACATTGCCAAATTATGAGGATGTGGCCCAATTCTTGCGGGTGGACCCGACCCGTGGACTGTTCCATTTTGACGCTCGCTTTCGTCCTGTCCCATTGGCACAAAGGTGGCGCCCTGCTCCCCAAAAAAATTGATGCTTTTTAAGCCGTTTTCCTCCGCATTTTCAGTTTTCTTGGCGTGCGCGACAGTGACACGCCGGGCGCTGTGTTGCAGCGCGAGCGCGAAAAGGCGATGCGACGAGGCGAGAAACCGCCCACAACAGTGTCACAAAAGCAAATGATGACACAGAGGGAAAAAATTGACGAAGTACTTTAAAAACGCGTCCAAAAATTTTTATCCCCTCTCACAAAAAAAATTTGACGGTTTGACCACAAATTTTGCAAATCGCCTGGCCAAATTGGGACTCAAAGTGCGCGAATTGACCGGTGACTCGCAGTTGAGCCGACGCGAAATCAGTGAAACGCAGGTGGCCCAAGCAATTTATTGTAATAATTAACTAATTATGACGTTAATTGAAAGCCACAAAATATTACTTCCCCAATGGGAGCAGCTCATCTCCCTCACCGAAAAATCTATAAACAAAAATCACAAAATTTGGTCATTTTTTGGACAAAATCTGTTAACAAACCGCATTTAAAACCGCAAAAATTTTCCCGGCGGCGCCTATCGGCACCGCCGGACCCCCTGTCCCCCAAAATTTTTTTTTGGAAAAACCGCGCCACATAAAACGCAAACACGTTCACTCTTCGAACACCTCAAAAAAAAAAAATTATTTTTTTTTCCCCCAAGCCAAAATCCTGGGACCGTCCCTGCTATCAGTGCAAAAAAATTTTCCAATTTTTTTTCCCTTAAATTTGGCGCGAGTTTTAAATTTAAAGTTACTTTATTGTATATATTTGGGTTTTTCAGGTTTGTTTTCGGCAATGTGTCCAATTTCTGCGCGACAAGCACCAAGTGTTGGTGTTTGTGCATTCACGGAATGCCACCGGTGTGTTGGCACGCACATTCATATCCAAGGCATCGCTTACGGTACGCTCACTTATTATGCGTAATTTTTTTTTTTACCGTATATTTTCCAAAAAAAATGTTTTTGTATATTACTATATTTTACACAGAATCAGCAAGAGTTGTTCGCGGTTGAACCGTCACGAGCCACCACCAGCTCATATTTGAAGGCAAAAAAGGCGGTATGTTGCCTAACTAACCGTTTTTCAAGATTCTTTGACTCATTTGTTTGGCCTAATTATCAAACTCCCATGCTTGGGAATTTTTCAAAAATCCTATTTTTATGGAAAAAATTTCCTAATTTTTTGCAAAAAAATGTGTGGGCATTTTTGAGGAGTATTTATATTTAATTCGCAGTAATTATAAATGAATTATTTCTTTGTTAGATGCGAAACGTGCAAAGTCAGGAGCTGCAGCAACTCTTTCAATGCGGTCTCGGCATTCACCACGCCGGATTAGGCATTTTTTGCAATTTCATTTAATTAATGATCATAATGGCCTTCATCTCCCTAATGACACCAAATATTCAATTTCAGTTCGTCATGATCGGCATTTGATGGAAAAAATGTTTGCCGAGGGCGCAATTCGCGTGATGGTCTGCACCGCGACGCTTGCCTGGGGCGTCAATTTGCCCGCCTATGCTGTGATCATTCGGGTTCGTCTAGTTTCTTTGTCACCACACTTAAAGGGTTCGGAACGCTAAAATTAATCGCGGTAAATTTTAAAATTTATTGGGGCCAGTCAATTTTCGAAAAAATAACTCTCTAACGATAATACCGGATGGTTTTTACCAATTGGCTAAAAATCGAATTTGGTGGAACAAATACACTAACCGCAATTACATTCCATTTTTAACTGGCAAGGTTTTTTTAAGGGCACCGAAATATTCGACCCGCAAAAGGGCGTGTTCAGCGACATTGGCATCTTGGATGTGCAACAAATTTTTGGCCGTGCTGGACGTCCTCAATACGAGGACAAAGGTGGTCTTGGGTTTGAATGGACACAGAGTTTTGGCATTTTTAATGTAAAGTTTGTTAAAAAAAATAGGGCATGGTGTGATCATCACGACGGCACAAAAAATGGCACAATACGTGGAAATGTTCCACCGGCAGGCGCCAATTGAAAGCCAATTCCAAAGGCGTATACTGAACAATTTGAACGCCGAAATTGCACGGGGTGCGTTTTTTTTATTTTTCAAAAAATAGAAAGTTCCAAAAATCGATTTCAAAAATTTTCGACTTTAATTATGTTTTTTTCGCGTTTAAGGTGCCATTTCGAATATTAAAGAGGCGGTTGAATGGATACGATTCAGTTACTTTTACATTCGGCTCCGCAAGAATCCCCTAATGGTAAAATTTTGCAAATTTCCATTTTTTCATAAAAGAAAATTATTTTAGTACGGTGTTGAATGGAGAGAGTTGCGCCGTGAACCAACGCTGGTTTCGTTTTTAAACGATTTTTGTCACTCCGCGGCACGTCGCTTGGATTTGAATCGGATGATCCGTTATGATCCAGTGTAAACAAATATATATTTTTTGGCTATTTATTATTTATTTCTTGCATAGAAATGAATTCGTTTCTGCCACCGATTTGGGCCGAATTGCTTCAGTAAGTGTCATTATCTTTTTTGAATGACAAAACTATCATTTACTTAATGAGAACTACCTACCAATTTCGGGGAAAAAAATTTTGTGTGAATTTATACAAATATTTTTAAATATTTCTATAAATTTATTTGTCATATTTTTAAATCGGCAGTTTACGGGCAACGTTTGTGAGAATGTTAAAATATTCAATTTCAGTTCGTCATGATCGGCATTTGATGGAAAAAATGTTTGCCGAGGGCGCAATTCGCGTGATGGTCTGCACCGCGACGCTTGCCTGGGGCGTCAATTTGCCCGCCTATGCTGTGATCATTCGGGTTCGTCTAGTTTCTTTGTCACCACACTTAAAGGGTTCGGAACGCTAAAATTAATCGCGGTAAATTTTAAAATTTATTGGGGCCAGTCAATTTTCGAAAAATAACTCTCTAACGATAATACCGGATGGTTTTTACCAATTGGCTAAAAATCGAATTTGGTGGAACAAATACACTAACCGCAATTACATTCCATTTTTAACTGGCAAGGTTTTTTTAAGGGCACCGAAATATTCGACCCGCAAAAGGGCGTGTTCAGCGACATTGGCATCTTGGGAAAATACGCGGTGGACTTGCGACAACGGCGGGCAAAGTCAACTGTCTTCTGCAAGTGTGTGCCACAAATGCTATTTCTGAGGCGTTTGTTAATTGAAAAATATGGGAACAACAGTTTGTTTCCCGCTGGAAAATTATTAAAAAAAAAATCCTTGATTAAAAAATTCCAGGTTTTTTTTGAATTAAGTTTTGAAATCCGGGGAAACGTCGGGAATAGGGAGAATTGTGCGCCTGTTGGGAAATTGATGCGGCTTCTTAATGTGACTGCTTTCTTTCAACAGAGTCACATTTCGCGCGCTATGGTCACCAACTTTGCGCTGATCTCGGAGCTCTACTACATCTCGCAGAACGCGACACGCATCGCGCGTGCGCTGTTTGAAATTGCGTTGCGCCGCTGCTGGGCCCAAACAACAGAAGCATGCCTGACGATGGCCAAATGCATTGAAAAACGCCTGTGGCCATTCAACTCGCCCTTAAGAATGGAGAGAGTTGCGCCGTGAACCAACGCTGGTTTCGTTGTTTTTGCAGGCATTTGGCCGACATTGATGTGCTCAGCTTCAGTACGGTGCAAAAAATTGAGAACCGTGGCCTCAACTTTTTCGCCCTGTTCGACATGGATGCCAAGGAGCTGGGCGCATTGTGCCATGCCGACGGACAGACCATTTACAATGCCATTCGCATGATGCCAGTGATTGAAGTGGAAGCCAAAATTCGACCAATCACTTGGTTCTCACTTCACTTTTTTCTTGGCAAATAATACAAAGGGCTAGAATTTTCACGACTCGGTCATCAATTTTCGACTTTTTTAATAAAAAAATTTCCCCGTAAAACTTTTAAAAACAAAATTTTTTCGTCTGCTTTTTTTCTTAGAAAAAAAAAAAAAATCTTTGTCATTTATTTTTTTATAATTTTCAAAGAAAAGAAAATGAACTTTTTACTGAAACAATCGCCAATCGTAAAAAATTTCGAAAACTAAAAAATGTCGCTTTTTTAAAAATTCGGGAGCGGTTGGGGGCGGGAAATTGTACCCTAATGCCTGCGCATCTATAATACATAAAATTTTGATGTGACATATTGTATTTTTCCAGCTCAATCATCCAAATTGATGCATTTTTGCGGCCAATTTTTGTGTGGAACAACGCACTGTTGGGATCCGCACAACATTATTGGGTGATTGTGGAGGACTGTGACGCGAACATCATTCTTCATTATGAGAATTTTTTGCTCACCAAAAAAATTGTACGTGTTCAAAATGACGGACAATCATACCCGATTAGAGAGCCATCATTAAGCCAACGGCGGGCAAAGTCAACTGTCTTCTGCAAGTGTGTGCCACAAATGCTAAAAACAACTATTTAGTCAACTTTTATATATGGGAACAACAGTTTGTTTCCCTGGTGAGCCGCAACGACTGATCTTCACAATTCCGGTCAACGAAGACC
The DNA here is from genome assembly GCA_004148225.2 of Heterodera glycines. Lineage (NCBI taxonomy): Eukaryota > Metazoa > Nematoda > Chromadorea > Rhabditida > Heteroderidae > Heterodera > Heterodera glycines. The sequence continues at coordinate 22,315,099 of CP049707.1, forward strand.
AAATACAGCATTCCTATTTGCTGCGCGTGGCCAGCGACGTATTTGTGCTGGATGACACTGTTGTGCAACTGTCCTTGGCACGAAGCATTTTGCCGTCGTCAATTAAACCGCACACCGGTGCGTGCGTTCGATAAAATTTTGTTATATTTATTGTTGTGCCTTTCTTTACTTGACCAATTTCGACGCCTGAAATCTCGCCGAAACAAAATCTCACCGCCGAAAAATAATAAGAAAAAAATCTTATAAAGTTGTTTATTTGAACAAATGCATTGAAAAACGCCTGTGGCCATTTTTTACGTGAATTACTAAGATTTTTTGAAAAATCGCTGAAAATTTCTCGAAAATTTTTTTTTCTTAGAATTTTCTTACGAAAAACTTGCTAATATTTCTATGTTAGTAATTTTTTTTGAATTTCTCGAGGCTGGAAACACAGTGCACCCCTTATTAACAAACAGTTAATTTCCAGAAAATGCATCATTTTTTGAAACAGATTTGTTGGATTTGGACCCGCTTCCACTCGCTGCGCTGAACAACCCACCCTTTCAAAGCTTGTACAACTTTGAATTCTTCAACCCTGTCCAAACACAAGTGTTCCACACGCTTTACGCTACTGATGAAAATGCGCTGATCGGAGCGCCGACATCATCCGGCAAAACATTGTGTGCCGAGTTGGCCATTTTCCGGCTCTTCAACCAAAAACCCGGGAAAAAAGTGGGCGTTGGAACAAAAACGTTTTCAATAATTAACAAATCTTGTTTAAGTGCGTGTACATTGCACCGTTGAAGGCGTTGGTGCGCGAGAGAGTATTGGATTGGGAGGACAAATTTAATCGACGGCTTGGCTATCAGTAATAATGCACTTGCCGTATTTTAATAGAACCCCCTGGGTTTTTTAGCCCCCTCGGCGGGGGGGGGGGGCTCTAATGGAATGAGCCTTATAATAGAAGAAATACAGAACATTACAATAAAATGCCACCCGAGACCTTCCCCCTTTAGAAGAAATACAGAACATTACAATAAAATGCCACCCGAGACCTTCCCCCTTTTTAATTTATTTTTTAATAGCTGAAAATTGCTGTAATTCATTGCTTTCCACCAACAGAATTGTGGAAGTGTCCGGCGACAACACGCCCGAGCCACACGAACTAAACAGGGCATCCATTCTGATCACAACACCCGAGAAATGGGACGGGATCACGCGCTGTGCGGACACACGGCACTACGTCAAACAGGTGGAACTGTTGGTCATCGACGAAATTCATTTGCTTGGCGTTGAACGCGGTGCTGTGCTTGAGGCAATCATCACCAGGTGAGTGGGCAGGCAATCCTCGGATATTGTTATCATGTAAAATTTCAAATTTTTTGAATTTTTATTGTTAAAGAATCAAGTCGATGGCACGCCGTCGTGAGCTTGCCAAGTTGCCGGTTCGCGTTGTTTGCCTGTCCACCGCGTTGGCAAATGCTGGCGATGTGGCTGAATGGATTGGCGTTCGGGATCATGGGCTCTTCAATTTCAGGCCCAGTGTCAGGCCGGTGCCTGTCCAGGTGCACATTCAAGGCTTTCCTGGCCAACACTATTGTCCACGGATGGCACTGATGAACAAGCCCGCTTATCAGGCAAGTGCCATAGCGACTGATGGCAAGTTGTGGGTGCCATGGTCATTGATGGCACCGTGTGGTTGCCATGGTCATTGGTGGCTTAGTGTGGATGCCAGGTCATTCCCCCATCCATCACTTTTTCAGTACATCAAACAATTCTCGTCCACAAAACCTGCACTGATCTTTGTTGCCTCACGACGACAAACGCGCCTGACAGCGATGGCACTGCTCGGCTTGTTGCAGCGTGAAGGGGAACAAAGCCATCAGCAATGGTTGGGCATGAATCAGACAGAGTTGGAGCGCACGTTGGCCTCTGTGCGGGATGACAACCTGCGACTGACGCTGACCTACGGTGTTGGCATCCATCATGCCGGACTGCACGTGGTCAGTCGATGAAATAATGTAATGTCATGTCACTGGCATTTTCTACCTCTCGAAACTCTCGATTTGGTTCATCGAGTCTGAAAGATGAAAACATTGAGTCCCATATTTTCAAATCTCCACCAATCTGTGTTATTGTTTTGTTGTACAACTACAGGCTGAGCGTGCACTGGTCGAACGACTGTTTGTTGAACGCAAAATTCAAGTGTTGGTCGCGAATGAGCCTTATAATAGAAGAAATACAGAACATTACAATAAAATGCCACCCGAGACCTTCCCCCTTTAGAAGAAATACAGAACATTACAACATCGATTTCCCAGTGACAGGTGAGAGGAGCTTGTCATGGACTCTCGATTCTCGAGAGGCACTAGTTTTGGCGTTCATTCATTGTATCTCTTGGTCATGTGCCATGTTTTTGGTTGTTTACAGACGTTTTGCAAATGATTGGCCGCGCGGGTCGTCCACAGTATGACACGTCCGCTGTTGCGGTGGTCTTTGTCCAGGACACCAAAAAGAACTTTTACAAGCGCTTCCTCTACGAGCCATTCCCGTTGGAATCGAAGTGCCAAAAAATGACAAAAATAGAAAAAATAATCAAGTCAATTATTTTCTTCAGCCTTTTGCCCGTGTTGGCCAACCACGTGAATGCCGAAATTTGCTCAGGACTGATCACAAATCGACAACAAGTTGTCGGCTATTTGGCTGACACCTATTTGTACCGGCGACTTTTTTCCAACCCCGCGTAACACAGTATATAAAATAAATACCGTAATTTTGTGACTTTACAGCTATTATGGTCTTGAAGCACTGAATGATGGGGAATTGACGAATTTCTTGAGCACAATCGTCGATCAATGCCTGGCCGAACTTTGTCAGTCGGGCTGTGTTGTGCTTGACGAAGTTGGTGAAAAAAAGAAAAACATTCAGATTTGAAAAAAAAATATTTTAAGGAAGAGAATGGCACTGTTGACCCGACCCCGTTGGGCAAAATTGCCAGCAGATACTATCTGCAACATTTGACAGTTCGGCACTTCAAAATGCACATTCGCAGTGCCATGTCTGTTGAAGACTTGCTGCAGTGTTTAGCGGTGCAAAAAAAAGGATTTTACCGAAAATAAAATTGTTTTATTTTTTCCCAACAGGACTGCCCAGAATACGAGGAAATCCCTGTCCGTCACAATGAAGACCAAATCAACAGGTGTCTCCCAGCATTTGTTCATTTTGATCTATTAAATCCTTAATTCATGCGCCAATTGCCATTTTACTATATTATCCATTCATTTTCAAAATTTGATACCCAATTTTTGCAAAATTTCAGTGAAATTCAATCCTTTTTGCCCATCCGATTTGAAAGATGAAAACATTGAGTCCCATATTTTCAAATCTCCACCAATCTGAGGCCCACTTTTCCCGCATGAAATTGCCCGTCGATTACACCACTGATCAGCGTTCCATCATTGAATCATGCATTCGAATCATACAGGCAAACAGCGATCATCATTATCATTTTTGCCAAAATGGATTACATTTCGGTCAATTCTGTTCAGGCAATGTTCGACATTTGTCTGGAATTCGCGTTTGTCGACACGGCAATCAATGTGCTGGTGCTGCTTCAACAAATTTACCAAGCCCGATGGTACTCTGACCATCCGTTGTTGTGTCTGCCCCACTTCAGTTCACATTCCATCGATGGCATTGCGTAATAATTACTCATTCACACATAATTTTAATTGGTTTGAAATTAACTATTCTCCCCCCTTTTTTTGTCAGACCGTTTTGCACAATCCCACAACTTCAACACCAATTGGGCATTTACGCATTGGACGATGCAAGAACGACAAAATCTAATGAATTTGAACGGCAGCTGATTCGTAGACTTAGAAAGAACAGCATTTTGAAGGAGTTCGAGGCCAAGGAGGTGCGTAGAGATAGTGTGATTGAGTTATCTGTCGCGCGCTAATTTTTCCCAAATCACCAAAAGGATGCCATTCATTCTCCTCCCGCCGAATTAGTTTCGGCGTTCATTAGAATAAAACTTCGGTACTTATACAGTTTGACCCACATAAAAAAATTTTTTGTTTTATTGATAGAAATTGTTTCCGGGGATTTTTGGGGCCCCTGATCATGAATTTTAACTCTGTTTGACGAATTTCCAAACCCTAACCCGAAATTCGAATATTTAGTTGAACTTAAGAAATTTGTTAAATTTTATTTGTTTTTTTGAGTATGTGTTGAATTACATGGCATCAACGCTTGGTCTGAGTCAATATAATATGAGCAACACATCGCAGAATCATGGAGCACGCATTTTGGCACATTTAAAACCGATTTTTGAAAAAAAAAATTTCAAAAAAAATGTTCGAAGTGGGTCAAACTGTATAAGTACCAAAATTTCGAATAAGTTTTTAATGGAAAAAAAGAATACGAGGAAATCCCTGTCCGTCACAATGAAGACCAAATCAACAGGTGTCTCCCAGCATTTGTTCATTTTGATCTATTAAATCCTTAATTCATGCGCCAATTGCCATTTTACTATATTATCCATTCATTTTCAAAATTTGACACCCAATTTTTGCAAAATTTCAGTGAAATTCAATCCTTTTTGCCCATCCGATTGTCTACCTCCGATTGGGTTCACCCCATCATGGGCCAAGTCGGGTGAGCATTTTTGGCCATTCGGACAAAAGATTATAATTGACTGATTCCCGTAATTACGCATCGAAAAATACAAACCCTGGAGTTTTTCGAGCTGAGGCTTGAGCACCAGAGATACAACAGAATTCCGATTTTCAATATTTTGTGGGCCAAATTCACTATTTTGTTAGTTGGGTTTCCGTTTTTTTTTTTTTGCCGACGTATTGTGTCCCTGTTGAGCAGACAATTCGATTTGACAAATATTTTTTTTTTTAACACAGTTCCATTCGGATGCCTTCTGTCCCAAATATCCGAAGAAGCGGAAAGCCGGCTGGGTGTTGCTAATGGCCGACACATTGTCCAAGCAGATTTGGTCTGTTGAACGAGTGTCACCATGGGAAAAAACAAATGACAACAAATATGTTCGACTTTCCTTCACCACGCCGAATGAACCGTGAAAAATTTGTGAATTTATTTTTTAATTTTAATGAACGGCAGCTGATTCGTAGACTTACTGCTCATTTGTTTGATGTCCGACACATATTTGGGCATTGATCAGCAATATTCGCTCAACATTTGCCTTACGGATCATCGCTCATAAATTTCCTTCCTTTTTCAATATTGAATTAAACAGATCGGGTTTTTCTCGTTGGTGATAATCTGATAACAATTTATTGTTGCAATCTTTCGTTTTTTGCTTATGTGCGACTGTGAATAATTGTTTTGTTTTTTATCAATGAATGACCAAGCAGAAAATTCTATTCCCATTGTAATTTTAATATTTAATAAATTGCCAAAATGGGAATTTTAATTTCCTCTTTTTATATACATAAAAATTTTGCCTTTTCAAAATTATTTATAATAAGTGGGGAAATTAATTTTAATAATAACTGCTGTGCCCACCTCTTCCAATTGTATGGTCATGCCCCCAAGTGCCGGTTTCACCATCTGCAGCACACGAGGCCCCTCAATTATCCCATTTTCGAGAAACATTTGGAGCACAATGCTTGATTGAAGTGGCGGATGCCTATTAATTAAAAAAACAATAATAATTTTTAAAAAATGCTTTTTACCCTTTGTCCTTGGCGATAACTTCCAATTCCATTGATTCCCCGCCCAGCATTTCGGACAGTTCGACCAGTGGCCTGTCCGCCACATACAGAATTCCGGTGACGGGGTCGACACGGAAAACTTGAAATTTTTGACACTATTTAATAGGGCCCGGACCCCGTCTCCCCTGCCCGGGGCAGGACAGGTTTTTTGGCCTCACCCCCGCCCCCGCGACCTTCGCCCCCGCGGGGGCACGGGGGTGAAAATACACCCCCTAAGAATTGCATATTCGTGGGATAAAAGGCAAAAAATTTATACAAATTTGAATTTTTAACCATCTTTGACAAATTTTTTATGAAATAAAGTATATTTGCTGTTAATTTCCAATATATTTGTGTTTTAGTGGTTAGTGCTTCAACACTAACAGTATTTCTTGTTAGGAGTTCGACACCGGTTGACGTTTTCATTTGAATTTATTTTTATCTGATTAATGCAGGGTTTCTTTATGTTCTTATTTCTAAGAAATGTTCTGATTTTAGAGCGTATTTTCATCCAAAAGAATGAAATTTCTGAAAAATTTGGCTAATTTCTAACAAAATTCATAAAAAAATTTCCCCCGGCGGCGCCTATCGGTACCACCGACCCCCAAAAAACTTAGGAAGTTACCAAACAGAAACTCGACATCTCCAGACGGGTTACCTTATATATTGATTAAGCAATGCGCAGATTTATTGGCACCTATCATAAGTGAACTCTTTCGAATAATCTTAGATTATGGGGAAATCCCAAACTTATGGCGTACATCTTTTATCATTCCAATTTATAAAAAAGGAGACAAATCGAATCCAAATAATTACCGTCCCATCTCTCTGACATGTACTTTATGTAGGGTTTTTGAACGACTATTAGCATGGAACATTGTTAAACATCTTGAGAAAAATAAAATTTTAACTGATGAACAATTTGGGTTTTTAAAATCCAGGTCGACCACCACACAATTGTTGGTCTCCCTTGATTATTTTTATAAATCAATAGAAAATGGACAAAATATTGATATAATTTTTATAGATTTTGAAAAAGCATTTGATTCGGTGCCAATAAATTTGTTAATTGTTAAACTTCAGAACATAGGTATCTGTGGAAAAATTTTGAAGTTTCTCCAAAATTTTCTTATATGCAGGTCATATCAAGTTAAAATTGGAGAAAACTTTTCCGAAAGCTTTAGAACTTATTCTGGGGTTCCACAGGGCAGTGTTCTTGGGCCTCTTCTTTTCTTGGTTTTTATAAATGACCTTACTAATTATATACCAGCTGCAGTCGGAATTAAAATGTATGCCGATGATGTTAAAATTTACATTTCGCATGATAATGACACGAAAAGGGATTTACTCTCTTTAGCGTTGGCTAACTTAGCCAAATGGTCTAAAGACAATGGCATAGCCATTGCGCATGAGAAATGCGCAGCATTATATTTAGGAAAAAATAATTCTAGACATGAGTATAAAATTGGCGAGAAAGTAATTTTAAGCGTAGATTGTGTCCGTGATCTGGGGGTTTTGGTTGATCAAAAGCTCTCATTTAACAATCATATTTCAAAAATTTTAAAGGCGGCCTATTACAAGGCATATCAAATTTTAAAAATATTATTTCCAATATAATATCAATACCTTGGTTAGTGCTTCAACACTAACAGGTATTTCTTGTTAGGAGTTCGACACCGGTTGACGTTTTCATTTGAATTTATTTTTATCTGATTAATGCAGGGTTTCTTTATAAATTTTTCACAAGAATCGTATACAAAAAATGTGGCCTCAAGGCTGCATCATATGAAAAAAGACTTGAGATTTGCAAATTGGAGAAATTAAGTAATCGAAGGTCGCTCACTGATATGAATATGACTTTCAAAATAATTAGAGGCTTAACTCATTTAGACCCAAAAAAATATTTCGAATTTTCAACAAGATCGCAACGAAAAACATTTAGGATTCAAAATAAAAGATTCAGTAATAAATCTCGGAATAACTTTTTTATTCGTACAATTAATCCGTGGAATTGCTTACCCAAAACAGCTATGGAAATCGGAACTTTAGCTAAATTTAAAAATTTTGTGAAAGAATTTTATTCAGAAAATAAGTCCTGAGTGGTAATTCATCCCTTTTTATTTTATGTATTTTTACTGTATTGACCATATCATATTTTTCTAATTGTATTCATTACTTTGTTCTCCGCTATAAGTGCAACTATGTTGCCTTGCGGTTTGTTCAAATAAATAAATAAATAAAAATTCTTTAGACAAAATCTGTGCAATTTATGCCAAAAGGAATTGAATCGAGGCGATACATCGACTAAAGGACTGTGGAGCCAACACATCATTCATAAAAATTAATTTTTTGTGAGATTTTTTGGAGCTAATTCAAATCAAACCCCCAATTTTCTTATATGCAGGTCATATCAAGTTAAAATTGGAGAAAACTTTTCCGAAAGCTTTAGAACTTATTCTGGGGTTCCACAAAGGCACCCCCGCCCACGGGGTCCGAACCCTACTATTTAATTTCCAGCAGATTTGGAAAAGCTGTTCTGCTGGGAAATTTAAATTCAGATTTGAGTTATGACAGTTGTATTCATGATTGATGATCCGAAACTCTCGGGTATTTGTCATATCCAACTTTTTTTGGGCTTAAAAATTTCTGTCAAAAAGGGACGGAGAGGATGCCATTGGATTTCGATACTTATTTTAAAGGACACCCATGAATCCAAGGGCGAATTCCATCGGGGTCATCGGAACAAATACAATGGACTAAATTTACAAATCTCACATTTCGTGGCAGCCGGCTGCTGTCGCTGTCCAAGACTAAATTCAACGCGACCATTGTCCCCCGCGTCTTTGTCCCGGGCGAAAAAGCGTCCCACCGCACTGCCAGCCGGCATATTATCCAGCAGGCGGATTTGCGTGTCCTGCCGATCCCACGTGATCACTGGTCGATTGTCATTTTTATCCAACACATTCAGTTGGATCTGAAAATATTTTCCAAAAATATGTATGATTAGGACAAATTATTAAATATGGCAAAAGCATGATAATAATAATTATATTCGAAATTGGGTGAAATAAATATTAAATTGATTATAAATTAATTTTAAAATTCTACCGGAATTTCGCCGTTGTTACCACCTTCATCATTGCACTTGAACACCAGTGCATAATGGTCTTGTAACTCGCGATCCAATTCACTCAATTTTGCATTCAAACTCCATTGGTTGTCCGCATTCTAATTATTTATAAAACAAAATTAATTGTTAATTAATTACACATTAATTAATTATTAATTTGACTTTTTTCTCGATCGCAAATTTCCCTTCGCCTCCGATCAGTTCACATTGATGCTTTTTCGAATCAACATCAGAAACATTCAACAGCATCAATTCAAGCTTGTCATGGCCACTGTTTTCCTCTATCTCCACAATGATCAAAGCATTCTGGTCATCCTCTAGCACTCTAATTTTTTCGATAATTAAATTTTGTATTTAATTACAGTTGGATGTCCAAGCTCAATTGATCAATTTTTATTTTAAATTTTGTTTTAAAATTAATTTATTGAATACTTTTATTCTTAAATATTTCTATTTTTATTATTTTTTTACGGAATTTACGAGTCATAAAACTTAGACCAAAAATCAGGATAATTTTTTCTGTAAGAATCCAATTATCCCGGTAAAATTGATGTTCAAATTTTCCAGAAAATATCCAATTCACCACCTGTTTGGCTCTTTTAGCATGCCATTGACCAGTTGAATGACCGGTGCAATGTCATCAACATCGAGCAGTTCAAGCTGTACAAGAGCTGTCGTGCTTTGCTGTGGCGATTTGATTGACGTAGCGACCATTAGGATTTCAATCAGATGATCATCCAGTACAAGTCGTTCAAAGTCAAGTCGAGCTTTCAAAGCAATGACACCATCTGAAAATGTGATTTTTTAAGGCTTGGGATGATGGAGATCCAATAATTCTAATAAAAATCAATTTTTGATAAATAAAATAAAAATTCATTTTCAGGGCTCTTTGATATTTAAAAATGCCATTAATTCATTTTGGCAAAATACTGCAAATTTGACCATCATTAATGGTGAACAATTTTGCATAAGGCCCATCCATGAAAATTTTGAGCCGATCAGTGCTGTTCATTGGGTTGTAAGCAGGCAATTGGATGATGGGATGGCCAACCTTGATTTTTATTTATTTACTTTTTTTATTTCTCACAATAAATTTCATATTTTCTAAAATTTACCCCCTCTAAGAAATACTGTAGTCCGTGAAAATATTTTGAAAAAATACTGTAATTAATGAATGTTCACCGGCAATTCTTCGGCAATTCGGAGCCGAATTGGCACCGATTCATTTGTCCATGGAGCGGCAAAACATGGCTTCTCGCGCTGTCGTTGTAATGCCAATGTTTTTGTTTCGTCCGATTGAAGCGTAATGGCTACAAGGGTTACATTGTTGATCTCTAAATTATTTTTTTTTCAAAAAATTAAAAACTTTTTTCCATACTTTCGCTTCTATTTGTGGCAATAAAATTTGGATTCGGTTTTATCGTGAAATTGAGATGAAGCGAACGGACATTGCGCAGCTTTGCCATGTCCAAACGGATGGTCCCATTACCAGGTAAAAAAACTGTCAAGGCTCCCTGGAAAAATTTTATAAATTAAAAAGAAATATCGGTTTTTCAATCATAGGACAATAAATTAAAAAGAAATATCGGTTTTTCAATCATAGGACACCTTCGGCAATTGTGCCGGCCTTTCATTCTCGTTCCAGGCTCTTAAATCGCCACAATTGAATTCGGCGTGCCATAAATATTCGCCCTCTTGGAATGGCACCAAATCAACGATTTTCTTAAAAATATATTTTTAAAATTTAAATCTATTTATTTTTAATTGACATCATTTTCGTCATCATTATCCAATCGGGCAATGCTTAACGAAACGTATGGAGATGGGAATTGGAGCTGTTCATCATTTACTGGTTCACCGGTCAGCTCCAACAACAGTTGACATTCCGCCAAAACCTTTAAGATCACATTATATTCAAAACGTCTTAATTATTGCTAATTATGAAATAATCCTATTAAAAAAAATTAGCGCATTACCTGTCGTTTTTCCTGGTCTATAGCAACTAGTTGAATACTGTAATTGCCTGGTGGGACACCTTCCCTAAAATAAAATAAAAATATCGAAAAATGCCGAAATCAACCATTTTAATGACTTTGGAATATTGGCACCAAAAACATTGCCAATGAATGGCTCCACCGACAACCAGCCAGGGTTTCCATCACTGATCAAATAATTTACTGTAATAGTACTCGGCGGTGGGTGCTTTAACTGCAGCTGCACAATGGGCACCCCTTCAAATAAACCAACATATTGATTACTGTAAACAAAAGAAATGACCAGTATGGATACGGTGGGCCGGCAACGATTTGTTGTAAAATTGGTTTGTGAAGTGGTATGGTTTTAAATTATTCTGAAAATGACGAATGCACAAATGTTACCGTATACAGACAGAATAATGCCTACCGTAACGCGTACTGGCACAATTTTCGTGTCACTTTGACCACTCCCATCCGCAACAATTAACAACAGTTCACGGGTGCCCTCCTCAGTTAATTTGAGCCCGTCCTCCTTTAATACGACGCCGAAAAGTCCATTTGCTTCATCAAATTGTTCCAATTTAAAGAAAATTGACAAATTTCCAGCCAATGAAAGGGCATTGAAACGGTTTTCAGGTGCACTTAAATTGAATTTTGTAAAATTTTATTTAAATAATAAATATATTAAATCAAATTGTTTAGCCAGACCAGTGCCCAACACATAGTTTTAGAAATGAAGTTTAACTAAAATCCGATTTGGTCTGAATGATAGCAAAATAATGACCTGACTTTAGTCATGTCAAGAATTTTATCTCGAATAACTGATCAGAAAGGACCAGCCCAGCTGATCAGGGCTTTTATAAACTCAAGATTTAACCACTTCTTGCCTGTCTTTGTCACTGATGCCGATCATAAACGGGGCATCACCTCTCAACTGTCCATTCACAACAACAATTTCATCGGAGAACAATTTCAATTCTGGCGGATTGTCATTTACGTCCCGTACCCGAACAGTTACTGCCTCCGGCAATGATCGGAACCCTGAATTATTTTCTTAACTTTTAACTTTTTGAATTTTAATGCCTCCATTTTTGCGCATAGCGGTCACAATTAGATGGTATACTTGTACCATGCTGTGGTCCAAGCATTGATGAGTACCATTGCCAGATTTCCATCCATTTTCGGCACCACAGTAAAGCCTCATTATGCCACCCGAGTTAATTTTGAATCTTGGAAATTTTCGGGATTTTTTAAATTTTGTTTTTTGTCCATACAAATGTGATCCGTGGCCGAACAGCTCAAATTCGGCATGTTCATCCGCATTATTAGTATCGGAATTTTCCAATTTTATGCGTCCAATTTCTGTCCCATCAGTTGCATTTTCATCAATCACAAATTCATAGCCCGTTAAAGCTTCAGGATGATGAATTTGTGGTGGTGGTCCCTTGGGTGGGTCCTCAACAACAAATTTGCCTTTAAAAATGCTCATTGGTTGACTGATTTGATGCCCATTCCAATCAACAACGGAAGCAAATAACTGTAAAAAAGGAAATATTCTTATATTTTTAAAATGAATTAATTTCTTTCCAACTCTAATTTAAATATTATTTTAAAATTTAATTTAAATGTTAAAATATGAATTGAAAATCCAAAGTCTTCGAGACTCGCAAAAACCTAAACAACTTTTAGTAGTTTCAAACTGAGTGAGACTAATGACTCAACCGAGACTATAATTCACTTCCAAATACCCAATTCCATAATAATTTATATATCCCTATTATGGTGATAGATATATTTTACTTACTGTGAAATCGAGTGGCTCATTTGCCACTTTTTCTTGGTCGTTAAGCCATAATTGTGCCGTGTCTCCTGGGCCAATGTGATGAGGACGCATGTCCAACACAGTGTCGTTGGATGAATGAAGTTCAAGCCGTACAAGATAATCCATGTCGTCATGGCTAATAGGTTGGCTTTTGCTTTCAGGAATTGATATGGCCAAATTGGGAACTGGATTATGGGCCAAAGAAGGCAATGAAGCGAATGGAACGGCAATTTGCCGAATTGTGCAATTGTCTTGGCCCATTAATTGTGCATCGAGTTCAATTTGAATGGCTTTAATGTAGTCGTTCACATCAAGAAGATGATGCTTTTTCTCTTCCTTATTTTCGCCTGTTTCTTTTTCCTCTTTATTTTCATTTTCTTCTTTTTTGGCCTCCGCCTTTTCTTCCTTTTCCTCCTCCCTCTTCGTTTCTTCCTTCTTCTCTTGCCCATTCTTTTCTTCTTTTCCCACTTCCTCGTCCTTCTCTTCCGCTTTGCCTTCCTCTTCTTTTTCCTGCTCTCTTCCCACATTCTCTACCTCTTCTTCTTCTTCCTTTCCTTTTTCTTTTTGTCTCTCTTCTTTTTTCTTGTTCTCTTCCTCCGCTTTTTTCCCTTCCATCCCCACATTTTCCGCTTCATCTTCCCCCATTTCATTCTGTACAAAATTTGTCCTCACTGTTGTCTTGGTCACTTCCTTCTCCTCATTTTCATCATCACTTCCCTCCTTCTTGTCCAATTTGATCTCTCTGGACGCTGACAAAATGCTGTTTAAACTGTTGTTCAGCTCAATCTCGATTGGATCAAGCATAAACAGTGCTTCATCCTCGGAATCTTTTGATTCAATTGTTTTTGTTGGTTCTGTTGATGAACCAGTATTTATATTGTACAAATTGTGATCCAAATCCAATATGATTTGAGCCGGCTCATCATCAGAAGAGGAAGCAGTAGTTTCATTGTAGCTGCTGCTGCTATCGCTTTTCTCATCAGTAAAATCGTCAAACGATACAGTAAATGGTTGTGAATCCGATGATACGGTAGTGGGTTCCTGAAAAGCATGCATTAAACAAAAAAGCGCATAGTAAGTAAATTGATTTGAACAATTTTAGAGAATACAGTATCTTCCATTCCTCCTGTTGGTTTTATACTTACCGTAACCAGTGTCGTTACAGTAGGTTTTGTCAGTTCAGCTTCTTCCGTCCACATTGATGTAATTTCGCGCATACCCTTCAGCACATTTGCGCGTAATTTCGATGTAAATTTTATGTGGCCATGTGAAGCCTAAAAAAAAATTTTTACACAAATATTGTATATGACCGAGACTCTTCTACCTGTAGCTCAAAATTGTAGTCACCATTCTCATTCTGTTCCCACTGCACAATGCTTCCAGGTTTAAGTAGAATTTGAACTTCGCTGAGGGTGTAATTTAATTCCTTAAATTTAAAAATTCACTTATTGACAAATTTTATCCAAATTTTTTGAGTGCCTATTACCTGTCTTAAAATGATGTGGCCAATAGTGAACCAATTGTTTTTGTCCTCGACCACTTCAAATTGTGGTGACACCGTGAAAGGTGCGTCAAAAAATGACACAACAGCGATCAGTTTGGTAGCCTATGGGGAAATAAATTCATTGTTAATTAGTTCGAAACAAAAATCGAACATTTTGGATCAGTAATTGGACTCTCTTTTTTCTGATTCCTACATTCTTTTAAATTAGAAATTGCAGAAAATTAGACCGGCTGGAACGGTATTCCCTTGAAAAACCGGGAATGCCGTTCTCGTTTCCCGTCTTTTTTGCCGGGATTGGGTTTTTACGAGAACGGGATAAAAGCGGGATTCTCATCCGTCTCGATTTTTTTGTTTCCGTCAAAATGATATTAATTTAATTTATTTTTCAATAATTTGAAATCGTATTTGTCAAATCCCACCTCGTTGTACCCCTGGGGCACCATCAGCTCGTAAAAATCCCGTTCAAAGTGTGGCACAAATTCGAACATCATTTCCTGCGCCATGGGCAACGCCATGCTAATATTATTAGCTGTAGCGACGGAAGAGTTTGGGTGAAATTGTTGTGGCAAATCAAAACGGGCCGAGTTGATCAGTCTGCTGATCAACGGTTCAAATGTTGTTGCGCCAACTTCGTCAAGCTGGTTGAACACATGACGATTCAAATTCAAAAGATTTGGTTGATTTTCGGCATTTTCCGCTGTTGGTCCATTGTCAGTCCGTTTTTCGAACTCGTCCACAAATGCACGAGGAAAATCGTCAAACGATACAGTAAATGGTTGTGAATCCGATGATACGGTAGTGGGTTCCTGAAAAGCATGCATTAAACAAAAAAGCGCATAGTAAGTAAATTGATTTGAACAATTTTAGAGAATACAGGGTTCGGACCCCGCCCCCGTCACCCCCGCCCCTGACGGGGCCGGGACAGGTTTTTTGGCCTCACCCCCGCCCCTTCTTCCGTCCACATTGATGTAATCCTTCGCCCCCGCGGGGCACGGGGGTGAAAATACACCCCCTAAGAATTGCATATTCGTGGGATAAAAGGCAAAAAATTTATACAAATTTGAATTTTTAACCATCTTTGACAAATTTTTTATGAAATAAAGTATATTTGCTGTTAATTTCCAATATATTTGTGTTTTAGTGGCTAGTGCTTCAACACTAACAGTATTTCTTGTTAGGAGTTCGACACCGGTTGACGTTTTCATTTGAATTTATTTTTATCTGATTAATGCAGGGTTTCTTTGTGTTCTTATTTCTAAGAAATGTTCTGATTTTAGGGCGTATTTTCATCCAAAAGAATGAAATTTCTGAAAAATTTGGCTAATTTCTAACAAAATTCATTAAAAAAATTTCCCCCGGCGGCGCCTACCGGTACCACCGGCCCCCAAAAAACCTATTTTTACGTTCGAAACAAAAATCGAACATTTTGGATCAGTAATTGGACTCTCTTTTTTCTGATTCCTACATTCTTAGGAATTGAAATTTTTTGAAAATTAGACCGGCTGGAACGGCGCCCCCATCCCTGCGGGGGCGGAATTGTCGTGCCCCCGCCACCGCCCCCGTGACTCTGACCCCCGCCATCCCGCGCCCACGCGAAAAGCACCCCCGCCCACGGGGTCCGAACCCTAGTTTAGAATTGTAATTTAAAGTTTGTTTATCCTAACATATCACGGTTATATTGCATTTTATGAGTCCATTCGATCTTTATGAGTCCAGTCAATTTTTATTGGATGCTTTTTTGGCAATTGTCTAAACGCTGAGATTTTGTATTGATTGGACTCATTAAAGTGCAATAGAACCAACATCGCCCACTATCTACCGATATGGGATTTCGTTAGCAAATTTACAAAAGAATTTTTATCAATAATTTTATTTTTAAATATGTATAACCAGGGTTCGTAGATCTGAGGCTTTAGCCTCATTTTGTGGTTTTTAGATAGGTCAATGAGGCTAAATTTTCGAAATGAGGCTTTGAGGCTTTTTGTGGTTTTTTGTTAAATTTTCCAAAAAACCACAAAATAAAAAATTTTAATGAAAATCTGCTAAAAATATGGTCAAAATTCTCAATTTTTCCCCCGGCGGCGCCTATCGGCACCGCCGGACCCTAAAAATCCTCTATTTTCTTAAAATTTTTGCTTAAAATTGCAAAATTTGACCATTTTTGTGGGCAAATTCTGTTAAACAAATCACATTAAAAATTACAAAAATTTTCCTGGTGGTGCCGATAGGCACCGCCGGACCCCCTCCTTCCCCCCAAAAATTCACGGGGGTGAAAATACACCCCCTAAGAATTGCATATTCGTGGGATAAAAGGCAAAAAATTTATACAAATTTGAATTTAATTGATCATGGACAATAAAAATATCACATTTGAACATTTTAAACGTGTTTTGAATAAATTTGTGAAAATGAGGCTTTTTGACCCAAAATGAGGCTTTTTTGCTTGCCAAATGAGGCTTTTGAAAATGTTCATCTACGAACCCTGTGTATAACACTAATTTGAATCGAATTTGTTTACCCAAGTGCATTCTCAAGAGTTTTTTCTGCTTGATTATCTCCAATTGATTGTTGTTGATGACTATATGAAAAAGGAAGCACAAAAACGCAAAAAATGAGATGGACGATGACACAGGGTAAATGGAAATCCATTTTCATTCGTTAAATTCAATTAAATTTATAATTTTAAATTATAAAAAAAATTAAAAAGAATTTATTGAATAAATCAGTTGATATGTCCGCAAACGGGCGAATAAACCTAACAATTGTGTAACCCAGTTTTTGCGATAATTTGTCAAGGGGGGCGGAATTGTCGTGCCCCCGCCACCGCCCCCGTGACTCTGACCCCCGCCATCCCGCGCCCCGCGAAAAGCACCCCCGCCCACGCAAAATTTTATAATAAAATAAAATAAATTTTGATTTTCACAGTATTTTTCCTAAATGACTAAAATCATTTGATTGTCCGACGATAATTAAATTGCATTAGCATAATTTATTACATAATTAGCATTAATAAATATATAATCAATGTTTGGGGCTGGCTTAATCAGCAAGCCACACTTCCATGACGGCATTCACACGTTCGGGCACGTCCTGTTGCACCCAATGGGACGCGTCCGGGATCAGTTCAAGTTTGACGTCACGGCACAGTCGTGCCGACAGTTCGGCCCCTTCCAGGTCCAAAGCAGCGTCCTGCTGTCCCCAGATGATCAATGTTTTTGGCTAAAAATATTTTAAAATATTATTGGAAAACCTAAAAATGCCTCATTGTCAGATGTAAATCAATTATGCCGTTATGTTTATCAAAATTTTATGTGACACCTGATGAAATTAGCCATCATGGTTTTCGAAATATTTTGTATCAATACAAAAATTAAAAAAGGTTTTTTTTTCCAAGAAAAATGAATATAAAAAATAGTATTTAAATTTTGAAAACTAATTTATAAATTAATTTATTAATTTTTTCAAAACTGAAACATTTCACCTGATGAACGGCCGCTGAGAATTGTCTCCGATAGACAGCGCGCATTGAGGCACGGTAATAATTAAGAGGAGGAGTGAGTGAATCTTAAAAATGGCAAAAAAAAACTTTTTGGTTTAAAATTTGCATATTTTTTACTTGGCTTCGAGAACACATGCTTCCATGCTTCAAGATCTTCTGGCGTGAAATTCTCGCGATGAACCAAGCCCATGGGTTTGCCCAAAAAGCACGTCTCAACAAAGCCATAATCGCGTGCCCACAGAAAAATTTCGGGTATCCAAGGGCATTGGATGAAGAAAATGTACCTGAAAAGGACGGCACGGCACATTTTCGAATTTAAAATTTAAATTGGAAAAGCTCTTGCCATGATTTAAGCAGTTGTGAGCTGCGTGTACGGATCAGTTTGGTTGCGGCCTTTGGATGTGGCGCATTCATCACAACAAGTCGCTGGAGCAGTTCGGGGCGCTAAGGCCAAATGGGATGATCAGTAAAGGATAATTGATCGATCACTCAAATTTTTGAAAGCGTTTGAACAGATTAAAACTAGGGTGGTTAGCTCGACGCACCGAGCCTAGGAGTACCAAGGAGATTTTTCCAATCAAATTTGGATCAAACTTCAATTTCTATCCTGGTTCGCTAGAGCTGGAAATCATATGTTAATAAACGCTTTAAAAAATTGCATTTTTTGTAAAAATTTAAAAATTTACGAAAAAATTTTTATGTGAAACTTTCCAGTTTTAAAATTCTGACTAACGAAATGGAATTTTCCAGTTTTAAAATTCTGACTAACTAAAAAATGAATAAGAAAATCAGTTTTTCGATTTTGTGAGATTTATTTGCATATAATTTCTATCTCCGATAATCAAAGTCAATCATAAAATTCCAGTTACAGTTTTCAATTAAATACAGTACAGCCCACCTCCATGGAGATGTTCCATGCGATCACGCCACCCCAATCATGGCCCACCAGCACCACTTGTTTGCCAAGCCGTTCGATCAGCTCCATTATGTCAGCTGACAACAGTTCCAGCCCATATTCCTCGATGCCGATGGGCTTGTCTGAGTCGTTGTAGCCACGCAGATCGACAGCGATCACTCTAAAAAAATTGAAATTTTTAAATTCAAAATAGGCTGATCGGAAAATTTGAGATTTTTGGCCTAAATTTTTAGTACCTATATTTGGCACAGAAATGTCGCATTTGAAAGCGCCAGGAGTACCAAAACTCGGGAAAGCCATGCAGGAAAAGCATCACCGGCTTTGACTCATGCGCACCGCCTTCCACCATTTCAACGAAATGTAGTTGAATGTGCTACAATTAAAACGGTAATAATTAAGAGGAGGAGTGAGTGAATCTTAAAAATGGCAAAAATTGATTTTTGTAAGATTACCGAACGATTTGGAGTCGGGAAGGAGTTTTCAAGAGTTTGCAAATTAGTGCTTGACGTAACTATTTTTTCAATTATTGAAACCCGTAACCGTAATTACGGAGAATTTAATTACAAAAATTCGTCGTAATCGGTATTAAATACAAAAAAACACCCTTAAGGCCCGAGCTGAAACTTTTTTGAAATTGTACCCCTAAAAATCGACTTGAAAAAATTTATAAAAATAAATCCCTAAAATTGAAATTTTTCACAAAAAAAATCATCCTACTGGCTGGGGTCGAGGTGGTAAAAAAATTCGTAGAGACATTTCTTTAAATTTTCTAATCAATTTTTTGAAATTTAACCTTTCTGGCCAAATGGGATGATCAGTAAAGGATAATTGATCGATCACTCAAATTTTTGAAAGCGTTTGAACAGATTAAAACTAGGGTGGTTAGCTCGACGCACCGAGCCTAGGAGTACCAAGGAGATTTTTCCAATCAAATTTGGATCAAACTTCAATTTCTATCCTGGTTCGCTAGAGCTGGAAATCATATGTTAATAAACGCTTTAAAAAATTGCATTTTTTGTAAAAATTTAAAAATTTACGAAAAAATTTTTATGTGAAACTTTCCAGTTTTAAAATTCTGACTAACGAAATGGAATTTTCCAGTTTTAAAATTCTGACTAACTAAAAAATGAATAAGATCGATTTTTAGGGGTACAATTTCAAAAAAGTTTCAGCTCGGGCCTTAAGGGTGTTTTTTTGTATTTAATACCGATTACGACGAATTTTTGTAATTAAATTCTCCGTAATTACGGTTACGGGTTTTAATAATTGAAAAAATAGTTACGTCAAGCACTAATTTGCAAACTCTTGAAAACTCCTTCCCGACTCCAAATCGTTCGGTAATCTTACAAAAATCAATCTGTCCGATCCGAGGCAATTTTTTAAAATTATGTATACAAATTATATTTTTTAATTGTAGCACATTCAACTACATTTCGTTGAAATGGTGGAAGGCGGTGCGCATGAGTCAAAGCCGGTGATGCTTTTCCTGCATGGCTTTCCCGAGTTTTGGTACTCCTGGCGCTTTCAAATGCGACATTTCTGTGCCAAATATAGGTACTAAAAATTTAGGCCAAAAATCTCAAATTTTTCGATCAGCCTATTTTGAATTTAAAAATTTCAATTTTTTTAGAGTGATCGCTGTCGATCTGCGTGGCTACAACGACTCAGACAAGCCCATCGGCATCGAGGAATATGGGCTGGAACTGTTGTCAGCTGACATCATGGAGCTGATCGAACGGCTTGGCAAACAAGTGGTGTTGGTGGGCCATGATTGGGGTGGCGTGATCGCATGGAACATCTCCATGGAGGTGGGCTGTACTGTATTTAATTGAAAACTGTAACTGGAATTTTATGATTGACTTTGATTATCGGAGATAGAAATTATATGCAAATAAATCTCACAAAATCGAAAAACTGATTTTCTTATTCATTTTTTAGTTAGTCAGAATTTTAAAACTGGAAAGTTTCATTTCGTTAGTCAGAATTTTAAAACTGGAAAGTTTCACATAAAAATTTTTTCGCAAATTTTCAAATTTTTACAAAAATGCAATTTTTTAAAGCGTTTATTAACATATGATTTCCAGCTCTAGCGAACCGGGATAGAATTTGAAG
>CP049707.1:22335862-22444381 GCA_004148225.2 Heterodera glycines
TTGAGTGATCGATCAATTATCCTTTACTGATCATCCCATTTGGCCTTAGCGCCCCGAACTGCTCCAGCGACTTGTTGTGATGAATGCGCCACATCCAAAGGCCGCAACCAAACTGATCCGTACACGCAGCTCACAACTGCTTAAATCATGGCAAGAGCTTTTCCAATTTAAATTTTAAATTCGAAAATGTGCCGTGCCGTCCTTTTCAGGTACATTTTCTTCATCCAATGCCCTTGGATACCCGAAATTTTTCTGTGGGCACGCGATTATGGCTTTCTTGAGACGTGCTTTTTGGGCAAACCCATGGGCTTGGTTCATCGCGAGAATTTCACGCCAGAAGATCTTGAAGCATGGAAGCATGTGTTCTCGAAGCCAAGTAAAAAATATGCAAATTTTAAACCAAAAAGTTTTTTTTTGCCATTTTTAAGATTCACTCACTCCTCCTCTTAATTATTACCGTGCCTCAATGCGCGCTGTCTATCGGAGACAATTCTCAGCGGCCGTTCATCAGGTGAAATGTTTCAGTTTTGAAAAAATTAATAAATTAATTTATAAATTAGTTTTCAAAATTTAAATACTATTTTTTATATTCATTTTTCTTGGAAAAAAAACCTTTTTTAATTTTTGTATTGATACAAAATATTTCGAAAACCATGATGGCTAATTTCATCAGGTGTCACATAAAATTTTGATAAACATAACGGCATAATTGATTTACATCTGACAATGAGGCATTTTTAGGTTTTCCAATAATATTTTAAAATATTTTTAGCCAAAAACATTGATCATCTGGGGACAGCAGGACGCTGCTTTGGACCTGGAAGGGGCCGAACTGTCGGCACGACTGTGCCGTGACGTCAAACTTGAACTGATCCCGGACGCGTCCCATTGGGTGCAACAGGACGTGCCCGAACGTGTGAATGCCGTCATGGAAGTGTGGCTTGCTGATTAAGCCAGCCCCAAACATTGACTATATATTTATTAATGCTAATTATGTAGTAAATTATGCTAATGCAATTTAATTATCGTCGGACAATCAAATGATTTTAGTCATTTAGGAAAAATACTGTGAAAATCAAAATTTATTTTATTTTATTATAAAATTTTGCACTTTTCTTCGGCAGTTTCATTATCCCCAAAAATTGAAGGTCAACATTTTCCTTCCTAATCATTGAACAAAAAAATTGGGTCGACCTTGACAAATTATCGCAAAAACTGGGTTACACAATTGTTAGGTTTATTCGCCCGTTTGCGGACATATCAACTGATTTATTCAATAAATTCTTTTTAATTTTTTTTATAATTTAAATTTATAAATTTAATTGAATTTAAAGAATGAAAATGGATTTCCATTTACCCTGTGTCATCGTCCATCTCATTCTTTGCGTTTTTGTGCTTCCTTTTTCATATAGTCATCAACAACAATCAATTGGAGATAATCAAGCAGAAAAAACTCTTGAGAATGCACTTGGGTAAACAAATTCGATTCAAATTAGTGTTATACACAGGGTTCGTAGATGAAAATTTTCAAAAGCCTCATTTGGCAAGCAAAAGCCTCATTTTGGGTCAAAAAGCCTCATTTTCACAAATTTATTCAAAACACGTTTAAAATGTTCAAATGTGATATTTTTATTGTCCATGATCAATTGCAATTTTTCTTAGAACTAAGCATTTTGTGAAATTCTGAGCATGAAAAATCGAAGTTGATTTTTGCGGCGCTTTTTCCAATTTTTTTGGGGAACAGGGGGGTCCGGCGGTGCCTATCGGCACCACCAGGAAAATTTTTGTAATTTTTAATGTGATTTGTTTAACAGAATTTGCCCACAAAAATGGCCAAATTTTGCAATTTTAAGCAAAAATTTTAAGAAAATAGAGGATTTTTAGGGTCCGGCGGTGCCGATAGGCGCCGCCGGGGGAAAAATTGAGAATTTTGACCATATTTTTAGCAGATTTTCATTAAAAATTTTTTTATTTTGTGGTTTTTTGGAAAATTTAACAAAAAACCACAAAAAGCCTCAAAATTTCTGAAAAAACCACAAAAAGCCTCAAAGCCTCATTTCGAAAATTTAGCCTCATTGACCTATCTAAAAACCACAAAATGAGGCTAAAGCCTCAGATCTACGAACCCTGGTTATACATATTTAAAAATAAAATTATTGATAAAAATTCTTTTGTAAATTTGCTAACGAAATCCCATATCGGTAGATAGTGGGAGATGTTGGTTCTATTGCAATTTAATGAGTCCAATCAATACAAAATCTCAGCGTTTAGACAATTGCCAAAAAAGCATCCAATAAAAATTGACTGGACTCATAAAATGCAATATAACCGTGATATGTTAGGATAAACAAACTTTAAATTACAATTCTAAACTAGGGTTCGGACCCCGTGGGCGGGGGTGGCTTTTCGCGGGGGCGCGGGATGGCGGGGGTCAGAGTCACGGGGGCGGTGGCGGGGGCACGACAATTCCGCCCCCGCAGGGATGGGGGCGGGGGTTTGATTTGAATTAGCTCCAAAAAATTTCAATTCCTTTTGGCATAAATTGCACAGATTTTGTCTAAAGAATGACCAAATTTATTGATTTATGCTAATTTTTTAAGAAAAAATAGGTTTTTTGGGGGTCGGTGGTACCGATAGGCGCCGCCGGGGGAAATTTTTTTATGAATTTTGTTAGAAATTAGCCAAATTTTTCAGAAATTTCATTCTTTTGGATGAAAATACGCCCTAAAATCAGAACATTTCTTAGAAATAAGAACACAAAGAAACCCTGCATTAATCAGATAAAAATAAATTCAAATGAAAACGTCAACCGGTGTCGAACTCCTAACAAGAAATACTGTTAGTGTTGAAGCACTAACCACTAAAACACAAATATATTGGAAATTAACAGCAAATATACTTTATTTCATAAAAAATTTGTCAAAGATGGTTAAAAATTCAAATTTGTATAAATTTTTTGCCTTTTATCCCACGAATATGCAATTCTTAGGGGGTGTATTTTCACCCCCGTGCCCCCGCGGGGGCGAAGGTCGCGGGGGCGGGGGTCAGAGTCGCGGGGGCGGGGACGGGGGTGAGGCCAAAAAACCTGTCCCGCCCCCGTCAGGGGCGGGGGTGACGGGGGCGGGGTCCGAACCCTATTCTAAACTAATGATTACGTTAAAAAAACCCGTGGGATAACTATTTACATAAAACTTACTAAATCTAGTAATACTGCTGCTAATCAGCCACAAAAACGACCAACACCGCCGAGTTCGCCTCCTCGTGCATTTGTGGACGAGTTCGAAAAACGGACTGACAATGGACCAACAGCGGAAAATGCCGAAAATCAACCAAATCTTTTGAATTTGAATCGTCATGAGTTCAACCAGCTTGACGAAGTTGGCGCAACAACATTTGAACCGTTGATCAGCAGACTGATCAACTCGGCCCGTTTTGATTTGCCACAACAATTTCACCCAAACTCTTCCGTCGCTACAGCTAATAATATTAGCATGGCGTTGCCCATGGCGCAAGAAATGATGTTCGAATTTGTGCCACACTTTGAACGGGATTTTTACGAGCTGATGGTGCCCCAGGGGTACAACGAGGTGGGATTTGACAAATACGATTTCAAATTATTGAAAAATAAATTAAATTAATATCATTTTGACGGAAACAAAAAAATCGAGACGGATGAGAATCCCGCTTTTATCCCGTTCTCGTAAAAACCCAATCCCGGCAAAAAAGACGGGAAACGAGAACGGCATTCCCGGTTTTTCAAGGGAATACCGTTCCAGCCGGTCTAATTTTCTGCAATTTCTAATTTAAAAGAATGTAGGAATCAGAAAAAAGAGAGTCCAGATCCAAAATGTTCGATTTTTGTTTCGAACTAATTAACAATGAATTTATTTCCCCATAGGCTACCAAACTGATCGCTGTTGTGTCATTTTTTGACGCACCTTTCACAGTGTCACCACAATTTGAAGTGGTCGAGGACAAAAACAATTGGTTCAGTATTGGCCACATTATTTTAAGCCAGGTAATAAGCACTCAAAAAATTTGGATAAAATTTGTCAATAAGTGAATTTTTAAATTTAAGGAATTAAATTACACCCTCAGCGAAGTTCAAATTCTACTTAAACCTGGAAGCATTGTGCAGTGGGAACAGACTGAGAATGGTGACTACAATTTTGAGCTACAGGTAGAAGAGTCTCGGTCATATACAATATTTGTGTAAAGTAAAAATTTTTTTTTAGGCTTCGCATGGCCACATAAAATTTACATCGAAATTACGCGCAAAGGTGCTGAAGGGTATGCACGAAATTACATCAATGTGGACGGAAGAAGCTGAACTGACAAAACCTACTGTAACGACACTGGTTACGGTAAGTACAAAAACAAAAAGTAGGAATGGAAGATACTGTATTCTCTAAAATCTTAAAACAAATACTTTAATAATTTAAATGTTCTATGCGCTTTTTTGTTTAATGCATGCTTTTCAGGAACCCACTACCGTATCTTCGGATTCACAACCATTTACTGTATCGTTTGACGATTTTACTGATGAGAAAAGCAATAGCAGCAGCAGCTACAATGAAACTACTGCATCCTTTTCTGTTGATGAGCCGGCCCAAATCATATTGGATTTGGATCCCAATTTGTACATCATAAATAATGGTTCATCAACAGAACCAACAAAAACAATTGAATCAAAAGATTCCAAGGATGAAGCACTGTTTATGCTTGATCCAATCGAGATTGAGCTGAACAACAGTTTAAACAGCATTTTGTCAGCGTCCAGAGAGATCAAATTGGACAAGAAGGAGGGAAGTGATGATGAAAATGAGGAGAAGGAAGTGACGAAGACAACAGTGAGGGCAAATTTTGTACAGAATGAAATGGGGGAAGATGAAGCGGAAAATGTTGGGATTGAAGAGAAAAAAGCGGAGGAAGAGAACAAGAAAAAAGAAGAAGAGGGACAGAATGATAAAGGAAAGAGAGAGAAAGTAAAGGAAGAAGAGACAGAGAATGTTGGAAGAGAGCAGGAAAAAGAAGAGGAGGGAAAAGCGGAAGAGAAGGACGAGGAAGTGGGAAAAGAAGAAGAGAATGGGAAAGAGAAGGAGGAAGAAACAAAGAGGGAGGAGGAAAAGGAAGAAAACATTGGGAAAGAGAAGGAAGAAAAGGCGGAGGCCAAAAAGGAAGAAAACGCAAACGAAGAGGAAAAAGAAAAAGAGACGGGCGGAGATGAGGAAGAGAAAAAGCATCATCTTCTTGATGTGAACGACTACATTAAAGCCATTCAAATTGAACTCGATGCACAATTAATGGGCCAAGACAATTGCACAATTTGGCAAATTGCCGTTCCATTCGCTTCATTGCCTTCTTTGGCCCATAATCCAGTTCCCAATTTGGCCATATCAATTCCTGAAAGCAAAAGCCAACCTATTAGCCATGACGAAATGGATTATCTTGTACGGCTTGAACTTCATTCATCCAACGACACTGTGTTGGACATGCGTCCTCATCACATTGGACCAGGAGACAGTGCACAATTATGGCTTAACGACCAAGAAAAAGTGGCAAATGAGCCACTCGATTTCACAGTAAGTAAAATATATCTATCACCATAATAGGGATATACAAATTATTATGGAATTGGGTATTTGGAAGTGAATTATAGTCTCGGTTGAGTCATTAGTCTCACTCAGTTTGAAACTACTAAAAGTTGTTTAGGTTTTTGCGAGTCTCGAAGACTTTGGATTTTCAATTCATATTTTAACATTTAAATTAAATTTTAAAATAATATTAAATTAGAGTTGGAAAGAAATTAATTCATTTTAAAAATATAAGAATATTTCCTTTTTTACAGTTATTTGCTTCCGTTGTTGATTGGAATGGGCATCAAATCAGTCAACCAATGAGCATTTTTAAAGGCAAATTTGTTGTTGAGGACCCACCCAAGGGACCACCACCACAAATTCATCATCCTGAAGCTTTAACGGGCTATGAATTTGTGATTGATGAAAATGCAACTGATGGGACAGAAATTGGACGCATAAAATTGGAAAATTCCGATACTAATAATGCGGATGAACATGCCGAATTTGAGCTGTTCGGCCACGGATCACATTTGTATGGACAAAAAACAAAATTTAAAAAATCCCGAAAATTTCCAAGATTCAAAATTGACTCGGGTGGCATAATGAGGCTTTACTGTGGTGCCGAAAATGGATGGAAATCTGGCAATGGTACTCATCAATGCTTGGACCACAGCATGGTACAAGTATACCATCTAATTGTGACCGCTATGCGCAAAAATGGAGGCATTAAAATTCAAAAAGTTAAAAGTTAAGAAAATAATTCAGGGTTCCGATCATTGCCGGAGGCAGTAACTGTTCGGGTACGGGACGTAAATGACAATCCGCCAGAATTGAAATTGTTCTCCGATGAAATTGTTGTTGTGAATGGACAGTTGAGAGGTGATGCCCCGTTTATGATCGGCATCAGTGACAAAGACAGGCAAGAAATGGTCAAAAATCGAATTTTTAAAGCCCTGATCAGCTGGGCAAGCCCTTCTTCGATCAGTTATCCCAAATCAAAAATCATGATATGGTTTAAAGTGTCAGGTCAATATTTTGGTATAGAAAAAGCGGATTTTGTTTTTTAGGTTAGGTCAAACACTTAATTTCTAAAACGGTCTAAAATTTTTGTTTGCTTTATAATGAATCACATTTGGATGATCAGAAGATGATCCACATATTGATCACTGATCTGTCAACATTTATAAACAGTTTAAATAAAATCACATACGATGATCAAATGTTCTACGTGTTGATCACTGATCTGAAAAAAACTAATTGATTTATTATTGTAAATAAATTTAACAAAATTTAATTTCAGTGCACCTGAAAACCGTTTCAATGCCCTTTCATTGGCTGGAAATTTGTCAATTTTCTTTAAATTGGAACAATTTGATGAAATAAATGGACTTTTCGGCGTCATATTAAAAGACGGGGTCAAATTAACGGAGGAGGGCACCCATGAACTGTTGTTGGTTGTTGTGGACGGAAGTGGTCAAAGTGACACGAAAATTGTACCAGTACGGGTTACGGTACACATTATTCTGTCTGTAAACGGTAACATTTGTGCATTAATTATTTTCAGAATAATTTGAAGCTATACCACTTCACGAACCAATTATATAACAAATCGATGCCAGCCTACCGTATCCATACCGGTCATTTCTTTGGTTTTACAGTAATTTAATTTTTTGGTTTATTTGAAGGGGTGCCAATTGTGCAGTTGCAGTTAAAGCACCCACCGCCGAGTACTGTTACAGTAAACTATTTGATCAGTGATGGAAACCCTGGCTGGTTGTCGGTGGAGCCATTCATTGGCAATGTTTTTGGTGCCAATGTTCCAAAGTCATTAAAATCTTGAGTTCGGCATTTTTGATCCTTTTTTTATTTAGGGAAGGTGTCCCACCAGGCAATTACAGTATTCAAGTGGTTGCTGTAGACCAGGAAAAACGACAGGTAATGCATGAATTTTTTTTTATAGGATTATTTCATAATTAGCACTTAATTAAGACGTTTTGAATATAACGTGATCTTAAAGGTTTTGGCGGAATGTCAACTGTTGTTGGAGCTGACGGGTGAACCAGTCATTGATGAACAGCTCCAATTCCCATCGCCATACGTCTCGTTAAGCATTGCCCGATTGGACAACGATGATGAAAATGATGTCAATTCCAAAAAATAATAATTTAAAATATAAAAATGTGATTTAAGAAAATCGTTGATTTGGTGCCATTCCCAGAGGGCGAATATCTACGGCACGCTGAGTTCAATTATGGCGATTTAAGAGCCTGGGATGAGGCTGAAAAGCCGGCACAACTGTCGAAGGTGTCCATTCAAATTGGAAAATTGATTATTTTTTTAATTTAAAATTTTCAGGGAGCCTTAACTGTTTTTATGCCCGGAAATGGGACCATCCGTTTGGACATGGCAAAGTTGCGCAATGTCCGTTCGCTTCATCTCAATTTCACGATAAAACCCAATCCAAATTTTATTGCCACAAATGGAAGCGAAAGTATGGAAAGTTTTTTAGATTTTTTTTGAAAAAAAATTTATTTAGAAAACAATGTAACTCTTGTGGCCATCACACTTCAATCGGATGAAACAAAAACATTGGCATTACAACGACAGCGCGAGAAGCCATGTTTTGCCGCTCCATGGACAAATGAATCGGTGCCAATTCGGCTTCGAATTACCGAAGAATTGCCGGTGAACCATCATTAATTACTGTATTTTCACGGGCTACAGTATTTCTTAGATGGGGCAAATAAAAAAACGAAATTATTATGAAAAATAAAAAATAAACTTAAGATTGACCATCCCATCATCAAATTGCCTGCTTACAACCCAATGAACAGCACTGATCGGCTCAAAATTTTCATGGATGGTCTTTATTCAAAATTGTTCACCATTAATGATGGTAAAATTTAATGGGAAAACAGGCATGGTTAAGGCAATGTTTTTCTTAATTAAATTAATGGCATTTTTAAATATTTGAATTTCATTATTTAAAATAGATTTTTATTAGAATTATTGGATTTCCATATCATCCCAAGCCTTGAAAAATCAAATTTTCAGATGGTGTCATTGCTGTGAAAGCTCGACTTGACTTTGAACAACTTTTACTAGATGATCATCTAATTGAAATCCTATTGCTTGCTACGTCAATGAAATCGCCACCGCAAAGCACGACAGCTCTTGTACAGATTGAACTGCTCGATGTTGATGACATGGCACCGGTCATTCAACTGGTCAATGGCATGCTAAAAGAGCCAAACAGGTGGTGAATTGGAGCAAAATATTTTCTGGAAAAATTGAACATCAATTTTACTGGGATAATTGGATTCTTACAGAGAAAAATCGTCCTGATTTTTTTGGAGTAGTTTTATGACTCAGAAATTCCGTAAAAAAAAAATTAAAACGGAAATATTTGAGAATAAAAGCATTAAAAAAATACTTTAATGAATAAAACACAAATTTATAATAGAAATTTGATCAATTGAGCTTGAACATTCAACTGTAATTATTAAATACAAAATTTAATTATTTAAAAAATTAGAGTGCTAGAGGATGACCAAAATGCTTTGATCATTGTGGACATAGAGGAAAACAGTGGCCATGGCAAGCTTGAACTTATGCTGTTGAATGTTTCTGATGTTGATTCGAAAAAGCATCAATGTGAACTGATCGGAGGCGAAGGGAAATTTGCAATCGAGAAAAAAGTCAAATTAATAATTAATTAATTGTAATTAATTAACAATTAATTTTGTTTTATAAATAATTAGAATGCGGCGGAGAATCAGTGGAGTGTGAATGCAAAATTGAGTGAATTGGATCGCGAGTTACAAGACCATTATGCACTGGTGTTCAGGTGCAATGATGAAGGTGGTAACAACGGCGAAATTCTGGTAGAATTTTAAAATTAATTTTTAATCATAATATTTATTTCACCCAATTTCGAATATAATTATTATTATCATGCTTTTGCCATATTTAATAATTTGTCCTAATCATACATATTTTTGGAAAATATTTTCAGATCCAACTGAATGTGTTGGACAAAAATGACAATCGACCAGTGATCACGTGGGATCGGCAGGACACGCAAATCCGCCTGCTGGATAATATGCCGGCTGGCAGTGCGGTGGGACGCTTTTTCGCCCGGGACAAAGACGCGGGGGACAATGGTCGCGTTGAATTTAGTCTTGGACAGCGACAGCAGCCGGCTGCCACGAAATGTGAGATTTGTAAATTTATTCCATTGTATTTGTTCCGATGACCCCGATGGAATTCGTCGCCCTTGGATTCAAGGGTGTCCTTTAAAATAAGTATCGAAATCCAATGGTATCTATCCTCTCCGTCCCTTTTTGACAGAAATTTTTAAGCCCTAAAAAGTTGGATATGACAAATACCCGAGATCCGAGAGTTTCGGATCATCAATCATGAATACAACTGTCATAACTCAAATCTGAATTTAAATTTCCCAGCAGAACAGCTTTTCCAAATCTGCTGGAAATTAAATAGTAGGGTTCGGACACCGTGGGCGGGGGTGGCTTTTCGCGGGGGCTGCAAATTTATTGATTTATGCTAATTTTTTAAGAAAAAATAGGTTTTTTGGGGGGCCGGTGGTACCGATAGGCGCCGCCGGGGGAAATTTTTTTATGAATTTTGTTAGAAATTAGCCAAATTTTTCAGAAATTTCATTCTTTTGGATGAAAATACGCCCTAAAATCAGAACATTTCTTAGAAATAAGAACATAAAGAAACCCTGCATTAATCAGATAAAAATAAATTCAAATGAAAACGTCAACCGGTGTCGAACTCCTAACAAGAAATACTGTTAGTGTTGAAGCACTAACCACTAAAACACAAATATATTGGAAATTAACAGCAAATATACTTTATTTCATAAAAAATTTGTCAAAGATGGTTAAAAATTCAAATTTGTATAAATTTTTTGCCTTTTATCCCACGAATATGCAATTCTTAGGGGTCAAATTAATAATTAATTAATTGTAATTAATTAACAATTAATTTTGTTTTATAAATAATTAGAATGCGGCGGAGAATCAGTGGAGTGTGAATGCAAAATTGGGCAGGGGAGACGGGGTCCGGGCCCTATTAAATAGTGTCAAAAATTTCAAGTTTTCCGTGTCGACCCGTCACCGGAATTCTGTATGTGGCGGACAGGCCACTGGTCGAACTGTCATATTTATTTCACCCAATTTCGAATATAATTATTATTATCATGCTTTTGCCATATTTAATAATTTGTCCTAATCATACATATTTTTGGAAAATATTTTCAGATCCAATTGAACTTCAATCAAGCATTGTGCTCCAAATGTTTCTCGAAAATGGGATAATTGAGGGGCCTCGTGTGCTGCAGATGGTGAAACCGGCACTTGGGGGCATGACCATACAATTGGAAGAGGTGGGCACAGCAGTTATTATTAAAATTAATTTCCCCACTTATTATAAATAATTTTGAAAAGGCAAAATTTTTATGTATATAAAAAGAGGAAATTAAAATTCCCATTTTGGCAATTTATTAAATATTAAAATTACAATGGGAATAGAATTTTCTGCTTGGTCATTCATTGATAAAAAACAAAACAATTATTCACAGTCGCACATAAGCAAAAAACGAAAGATTGCAACAATAAATTGTTATCAGATTATCACCAACGAGAAAAACCCGATCTGTTTAATTCAATATTGAAAAAGGAAGGAAATTTATGAGCGATGATCCGTAAGGCAAATGTTGAGCGAATATTGCTGATCAATGCCCAAATATGTGTCGGACATCAAACAAATGAGCAGCGAATGAAAACCGCTGAAAAACGTTTTAAAATTAAAAAATAAATTCACAAATTTTTCACGGTTCATTCGGCGTGGTGAAGGAAAGTCGAACATATTTGTTGTCATTTGTTTTTTCCCATGGTGACACTCGTTCAACAGACCAAATCTGCTTGGACAATGTGTCGGCCATTAGCAACACCCAGCCGGCTTTCCGCTTCTTCGGATATTTGGGACAGAAGGCATCCGAATGGAACTGTGTTGTAAAAAAAACATATTTGTCAAATCGAATTGTCTGCTCAACAGGGACACAATACGTCGGCAAAAAAAAAAAAACGGAAATCCAACTAACAAAATAGTGAATTTGGCCCACAAAATATTGAAAATCGGAATTCTGTTGTATCTCTGGTGCTCAAGCCTCAGCTCGAAAAACTCCAGGGTTTGTATTTTTCGATGCGTAATTACGGGAATCAGTCAATTATAATCTTTTGTCCGAATGGCCAAAAATGCTCACCCGACTTGGCCCATGCAATTTGAGTGTAAATCGTAATTTGTAAAGGTGATCACAACTGAGTTCAATGGGTGCGCAATCTGATTTGATGTTCACACCCCTTTCCTTCAGTTGATCCTGTAGAATTGTTTCTTCAATTCTCAGCACAGGCCACCTCATCAGGCCTTGGAGAAGCTGAAAAAAATGATGAAAAGGAAAATTCCTAAGGAATTTATTTTTTAAAAATAAATCCCCAATCCCCAATTTTTTTTCCATTAAAAACTTATTCGAAATTTTGGTACTTATACAGTTTGACCCACTTCGAACATTTTTTTTGAATTTTTTTTTTTCAAAAATCGGTTTTAAATGTGCCAAAATGCGTGCTCCATGATTCTGCGATGTGTTGCTCATATTATATTGACTCAGACCAAGCGTTGATGCCATGTAATTCAACACATACTCAAAAAAACAAATAAAATTTAACAAATTTCTTAAGTTCAACTAAATATTCGAATTTCGGGTTAGGGTTTGGAAATTCGTCAAACAGAGTTAAAATTCATGATCAGGGGCCCCAAAAATCCCCGGAAACAATTTCTATCAATAAAACAAAAAATTTTTTATGTGGGTCAAACTGTATAAGTACCGAAGTTTTATTCTAATGAACGCCGAAACTAATTCGGCGGGAGGAGAATGAATGGCATCCTTTTGGTGATTTGGGAAAAATTAGCGCGCGATAGATAACTCAATCACACTATCTCTACGCACCTCCTTGGCCTCGAACTCCTTCAAAATGCTGTTCTTTCTAAGTCTACGAATCAGCTGCCGTTCAAATTCATTTGATTTTGTCATTCTTGCATCGTCCAATGCGTAAATGCCCAATTGGTGTTGAAGTTGTGGGATTGTGCAAAACGGTCTGACAAAAAAAGGGGGGAGAATAGTTAATTTCAAACCAATTAAAATTATGTGTGAATGAGTAATTATTACGCAATGCCATCGATGGAATGTGAACTGAAGTGGGGCAGACACAACAACGGATGGTCAGAGTGCCATCGGGCTTGGTAAATTTGTTGAAGCAGTACCAGCACATTGATTGCCGTGTCGACAAACGCGAATTCCAGACAAATGTCGAACATTGCCTGAACAGAATTGACCGAAATGTAATCCATTTGGCAAAAATGATAATGATGATCGCTGTTTGCCTGTATGATTCGAATGCATGATTCAATGATGGAACGCTGATCAGTGGTGTAATCGACGGGCAATTTCATGCGGGAAAAGTGGGCCTGGTAAAGAAGATGGGCCTTCACATGGGGTGAACCCCAATCGGAGGTAGACAATCGGATGGGCAAAAAGGATTGAATTTCACTGAAATTTTGCAAAAATTGGGTATCAAATTTTGAAAATGAATGGATAATATAGTAAAATGGCAATTGGCGCATGAATTAAAGATTTAATAGATCAAAATGAACAAATGCTGGGAGACACCTGTTGATTTGGTCTTCATTGTGACGGACAGGGATTTCCTCGTATTCTGGGCAGTCCTGTTGGGAAAAAATAAAACAATTTTATTTTCGGTAAAATCCTTTTTTTTGCACCGCTAAACACTGCAGCAAGTCTTCAACAGACATGGCACTGCGAATGTGCATTTTGAAGTGCCGAACTGTCAAATGTTGCAGATAGTATCTGCTGGCAATTTTGCCCAACGGGGTCGGGTCAACAGTGCCATTCTCTTCCTTAAAATATTTTTTTTCATTATCTGAATGTTTTTCTTTTTTTCACCAACTTCGTCAAGCACAACACAGCCCGACTGACAAAGTTCGGCCAGGCATTGATCGACGATTGTGCTCAAGAAATTCGTCAATTCCCCATCATTCAGTGCTTCAAGACCATAATAGCTGTAAAGTCACAAAATTACGGTATTTATTTTATATACTGTATTACGCGGGGTTGGAAAAAAGTCGCCGGTACAAATAGGTGTCAGCCAAATAGCCGACAACTTGTTGTCGATTTGTGATCAGTCCTGAGCAAATTTCGGCATTCACGTGGTTGGCCAACACGGGCAAAAGGCTGAAGAAAATAATTGCCTTGATTATTTTTTCTATTTTTGTCATTTTTTGGCACTTCGATTCCAACGGGAATGGCTCGTAGAGGAAGCGCTTGTAAAAGTTCTTTTTGGTGTCCTGGACAAAGACCACCGCAACAGCGGACGTGTCATACTGTGGACGACCCGCGCGGCCAATCATTTGCAAAACGTCTGTAAACAACCAAAAACATGGCACATGACCAAGAGATACAATGAATGAACGCCAAAACTAGTGCCTCTCGAGAATCGAGAGTCCATGACAAGCTCCTCTCACCTGTCACTGGGAAATCGATGTATTTGTGCGTTTTGCCATCATAGTATTCGGTGCCCTTCACAATGACCAAATGGGCCGGCACATTGATGCCCCAGGCAAGCGTTGCGGTTGCGATCAACACTTGAATTTTGCGTTCAACAAACAGTCGTTCGACCAGTGCACGCTCAGCCTGTAGTTGTACAACAAAACAATAACACAGATTGGTGGAGACTTGAAAATATGGGACTCAATGTTTTCATCTTTCAGACTCGATGAACCAAATCGAGAGTCTAGAGAGGTAGAAAATGCCAGTGACATGACATTACATTATTTCATCGACTGACCACGTGCAGTCCGGCATGATGGATGCCAACACCGTAGGTCAGCGTCAGTCGCAGGTTGTCATCCCGCACAGAGGCCAACGTGCGCTCCAACTCTGTCTGATTCATGCCCAACCATTGCTGATGGCTTTGTTCCCCTTCACGCTGCAACAAGCCGAGCAGTGCCATCGCTGTCAGGCGCGTTTGTCGTCGTGAGGCAACAAATATCAGTGCAGGTTTTGTGGACGAGAATTGTTTGATGTACTGAAAAAGTGATGGATGGGGGCAGATAGTATCTGCTGGCAATTTTGCCCAACGGGGTCGGGTCAACAGTGCCATTCTCTTCCTTAAAATATTTTTTTTCAAATCTGAATGTTTTTCTTTTTTTCACCAACTTCGTCAAGCACAACACAGCCCGACTGACAAAGTTCGGCCAGGCATTGATCGACGATTGTGCTCAAGAAATTCGTCAATTCCCCATCATTCAGTGCTTCAAGACCATAATAGCTGTAAAGTCACAAAATTACGGTATTTATTTTATATACTGTGTTACGCGGGGTTGGAAAAAAGTCGCCGGTACAAATAGGTGTCAGCCAAATAGCCGACAACTTGTTGTCGATTTGTGATCAGTCCTGAGCAAATTTCGGCATTCACGTGGTTGGCCAACACGGGCAAAAGGCTGAAGAAAATAATTGCTTTGATTATTTTTTCATTTTTGTCATTTTTTGGCACTTCGATTCCAACGGGAATGGCTCGTAGAGGAAGCGCTTGTAAAAGTTCTTTTTGGTGTCCTGGACAAAGACCACCGCAACAGCGGACGTGTCATACTGTGGACGACCCGCGCGGCCAATCATTTGCAAAACGTCTGTAAACAACCAAAAACATGGCACATGACCAAGAGATACAATGAATGAACGCCAAAACTAGTGTCTCTCGAGAATCGAGAGTCCATGACAAGCTCCTCTCACCTGTCACTGGGAAATCGATGTATTTGTGCGTTTTGCCATCATAGTATTCGGTGCCCTTCACAATGACCAAATGGGCCGGCACATTGATGCCCCAGGCAAGCGTTGCGGTTGCGACCAACACTTGAATTTTGCGTTCAACAAACAGTGCATGTGCATTATTACTGATAGCCAAGCCGTCGATTAAATTTGTCCTCCCAATCCAATACTCTCTCGCGCACCAACGCCTTCAACGGTGCAATGTACACGCACTTAAACAAGATTTGTTAATTATTGAAAACGTTTTTGTTCCAACGCCCACTTTTTTCCCGGGTTTTTGGTTGAAGAGCCGGAAAATGGCCAACTCGGCACACAATGTTTTGCCGGATGATGTCGGCGCTCCGATCAGCGCATTTTCATCAGTAGCGTAAAGCGTGTGGAACACTTGTGTTTGGACAGGGTTGAAGAATTCAAAGTTGTACAAGCTTTGAAAGGGTGGGTTGTTCAGCGCAGCGAGTGGAAGCGGGTCCAAATCCAACAAATCTGTTTCAAAAAATGATGCATTTTCTGGAAATTAACTGTTTGTTAATAAGGGGTGCACTGTGTTTCCAGCCTCGAGAAATTCAAAAAAATTTACTAACATAGAAATATTAGCAAGTTTTTCATAAGAAAATTCTAAGAAAAAAAAATTTTTCGAGAAATTTTCAGCGATTTTTCAAAAAATCTTAGTAATTCACCTAAAAATTTTTGAAAAATTTTTTTTTCTAGAGTTTTCAAATAAACAACTTTATAAGATTTTTTTCTTATTATTTTTCGGCGGTGAGATTTTGTTTCGGCGAGATTTCAGGCGTCGAAATTGGTCAAGTAAAGAAAGGCACAACAATAAATATAACAAAATTTTATCGAACGCACGCACCGGTGTGCGGTTTAATTGACGACGGCAAAATGCTTCGTGCCAAGGACAGTTGCACAACAGTGTCATCCAGCACAAATACGTCGCTGGCCACGCGCAGCAAATAGGAATGCTGTATTTGGTCTTCGTTGACCGGAATTGTGAAGATCAGTCGTTGCGGCTCACCAGAAAGTGCCTGAATAATCGGGCACAAATAAAAGTTGACTAAATACTATACTATAGTTGTTTTACTAATCATTTAATGATGGCTCTCTGATTGGGCGTAATTAGTTTTAATTGGGGCTTAATGATGGCTCTCTAATCGGGTATGATGTCCGTCATTTTGAACACGTACAATTTTTTTGGTGAGCAAAAAATTCTCATAATGAAGAATGATGTTCGCGTCACAGTCCTCCACAATCACCCAATAATGTTGTGCGGATCCCAACAGTGCGTTGTTCCACACAAAAATGGGCCGCAAAAATGCATCAATTTGGATGATTGAGCTGGAAAAATACAATATGTCACATCAAAATTTTATGTATTATAGATGCGCAGGCATTAGGGTACAATTTCCCGCCCCCTCTCCCGAATTTTTTAAAAAGCGACATTTTTTAGTTTTCGAAATTTTTTACGATTGGCGATTGTTTCAGTAAAAAGTTCATTTTCTTTTCTTTGAAAATTATAAAAAAATAAATGACAAAGATTTTTTTTCTAAGAAAAAAAGCAGACGAAAAAATTTTGTTTTTAAAATTTTTACGGGGAAATTTTTTTATTAAAAAAGTCGAAAATTGATGACCGAGTCGTGAAAATTCTA
The DNA here is from genome assembly GCA_004148225.2 of Heterodera glycines. Classification (NCBI taxonomy): domain Eukaryota; kingdom Metazoa; phylum Nematoda; class Chromadorea; order Rhabditida; family Heteroderidae; genus Heterodera; species Heterodera glycines. The sequence goes on from CP049707.1 coordinate 22,353,016, forward strand.
GCCCTTTGTATTATTTGCCAAGAAAAAAGTGAAGTGAGAACCAAGTGATTGGTCGAATCTTGGCTTCCACTTCAATCACTGGCATCATGCGAATGGCATTGTAAATGGTCTGTCCGTCGGCATGGCACAATGCGCCCAGCTCCTTGGCATCCATGTCGAACAGGGCGAAAAAGTTGAGGCCACGGTTCTCAATTTTTTGCACCGTACTGAAGCTGAGCACATCAATGTCGGCCAAATGCCTGCAAAAACGTTGAGACACAAAAATTTCCAAAAAAATTTTTTTTGTGTGCCTTAAGGGCGAGTTGAATGGCCACAGGCGTTTTTCAATGCATTTGGCCATCGTCAGGCATGCTTCTGTTGTTTGGGCCCAGCAGCGGCGCAACGCAATTTCAAACAGCGCACGCGCGATGCGTGTCGCGTTCTGCGAGATGTAGTAGAGCTCCGAGATCAGCGCAAAGTTGGTGACCATAGCGCGCGAAATGTGACTCTGTTGAAAGAAAGCAGTCACATTAAGAAGCCGCATCAATTTCCCAACAGGCGCACAATTCTCCCTATTCCCGACGTTTCCCCGGATTTCAAAACTTAATTCAAAAAAAACCTGGAATTTTTTAATCAAGGATTTTTTTTTTAATAATTTTCCAGCGGGAAACAAACTGTTGTTCCCATATTTTTCAATTAACAAACGCCTCAGAAATAGCATTTGTGGCACACACTTGCAGAAGACAGTTGACTTTGCCCGCCGTTGTCGCAAGTCCACCGCGTATTTTCAGCGCCGCACCAAATGAGGCCAACTCGTCCAGATCGGTCATCTCACTGTCCCGATTCTGATCAAATTATTCCATTTTTATTGATCAAAATATTTTGGTCAACAAGCACATTGTGTTTTTACTTTGATTTGCGCAAATTCGCTTGATGCTGCGATCAGTGAGATGATCATTTCGTCGGTCATCAGTTCAGTGAAACGGACCGGCCCCGACTCGGCGTTGATCAGTTCCACCGTTTCGAAAGTGATGTAGAAATGCTGGAATATTTTTTTCGTTAGAGGTTTATTTTAGGGAATGGGTGTGTCCTGATCTGCTGATGTGAAATGCCACAAAAAATAATAATTTAGATGAAAAAGTTGAAAGTCAAACCTTTCGACATGACCTTTTATTCGAATTCGGGTCAGGGATTCGGATATGTGTCAAGGACTAACATTCTCACAAACGTTGCCCGTAAACTGCCGATTTAAAAATATGACAAATAAATTTATAGAAATATTTAAAAATATTTGTATAAATTCACACAAAATTTTTTTCCCCGAAATTGGTAGGTAGTTCTCATTAAGTAAATGATAGTTTTGTCATTCAAAAAAGATAATGACACTTACTGAAGCAATTCGGCCCAAATCGGTGGCAGAAACGAATTCATTTCTATGCAAGAAATAAATAATAAATAGCCAAAAAATATATATTTGTTTACACTGGATCATAACGGATCATCCGATTCAAATCCAAGCGACGTGCCGCGGAGTGACAAAAATCGTTTAAAAACGAAACCAGCGTTGGTTCACGGCGCAACTCTCTCCATTCAACACCGTACTAAAATAATTTTCTTTTATGAAAAAATGGAAATTTGCAAAATTTTACCATTAGGGGATTCTTGCGGAGCCGAATGTAAAAGTAACTGAATCGTATCCATTCAACCGCCTCTTTAATATTAGTAGAGCTCCGAGATCAGCGCAAAGTTGGTGACCATAGCGCGCGAAATGGAAATCGATTTTTGGAACTTTCTATTTTTTGAAAAATAAAAAAAACGCACCCCGTGCAATTTCGGCGTTCAAATTGTTCAGTATACGCCTTTGGAATTGGCTTTCAATTGGCGCCTGCCGGTGGAACATTTCCACGTATTGTGCCATTTTTTGTGCCGTCGTGATGATCACACCATGCCCTATTTTTTTTCAATTAACAAACGCCTCAGAAATAGAAACTCTGTGTCCCACTTGCCCCAAACAGTTGACTGTCCTCGTATTTGTCGCATCCAGCACGGCTATTTTCAGCGCCGCACCAAATGAGGCCAACTCGTCGAACACGCCCTTTTGCGGGTCGAATATTTCGGTGCCCTTAAAAAAACCTTGCCAGTTAAAAATGGAATGTAATTGCGGTTAGTGTATTTGTTCCACCAAATTCGATTTTTAGCCAATTGGTAAAAACCATCCGGTATTATCGTTAGAGAGTTATTTTTTCGAAAATTGACTGGCCCCAATAAATTTTAAAATTTACCGCGATTAATTTTAGCGTTCCGAACCCTTTAAGTGTGGTGACAAAGAAACTAGACGAACCCGAATGATCACAGCATAGGCGGGCAAATTGACGCCCCAGGCAAGCGTCGCGGTGCAGACCATCACGCGAATTGCGCCCTCGGCAAACATTTTTTCCATCAAATGCCGATCATGACGAACTGAAATTGAATATTTGGTGTCATTAGGGAGATGAAGGCCATTATGATCATTAATTAAATGAAATTGCAAAAAATGCCTAATCCGGCGTGGTGAATGCCGAGCCCGCATTGAAAGAGTTGCTGCAGCTCCTGACTTTGCACGTTTCGCATCTAACAAAGAAATAATTCATTTATAATTACTGCGAATTAAATATAAATACTCCTCAAAAATGCCCACACATTTTTTTGCAAAAAATTAGGAAATTTTTTCCATAAAAATAGGATTTTTGAAAAATTCCCAAGCATGGGAGTTTGATAATTAGGCCAAACAAATGAGTCAAAGAATCTTGAAAAACGGTTAGTTAGGCAACATACCGCCTTTTTTGCCTTCAAATATGAGCTGGTGGTGGCTCGTGACGGTTCAACCGTGAACAACTCTTGCTGATTCTGTGTAAAATATAGTAATATACAAAAACATTTTTTTGGAAAATATACGGTAAAAAAAATTGCGCATAATAAGTGAGCGTACCGTAAGCGATGCCTTGGATATGAATGTGCGTGCCAACACACCGGTGGCATTCCGTGAATGCACAAACACCAACACTTGGTGCTTGTCGCGCAGAAATTGGACACATTGCCGAAAACAAACCTGAAAAACCCAAATATATACAATAGAGTAACTTTAAATTTAAAACTCGCGCCAAATTTAAGGGAAAAAAAATTGGAAACTTTTTTTGCACTGACAATGAAACCGTCAAATTTTTTTTGTGAGGGGGGATAAAAATTTTTGGACGCGTTTTTAAAGTACTTCGTCCATTTTTTCCCTCTGTGTCATCATTTGCTTTTGTGACACTGTTGTGGGCGGTTTCTCGCCTCGTCGCATCGCCTTTTCGCGCTCGCGCTGCAACACAGCGCCCGGCGTGTCACTGTCGCGCACGCCAAGAAAACTGAAAATGCGGAGGAAAACGGCTTAAAAAGCATCAATTTTTTTGGGGAGCAGGGCGCCACCTTTGTGCCAATGGGACGGGACGAAAGCGAGCGTCAAAATGGAACAGTCCACGGGTCGGGTCCACCCGCAAGAATTGGGCCACATCCTCATAATTTGGCAATGTGGCGGACAAGCCAACAATGCGCAAGTTCTGATGGTACAGCTCCACCTGTGAGAGAAAAAAAATGAATTTGAAATTTTCGTTTAAAAATTTTTTTTTGTAAGGATTTTTAAAAATTTTCCCCGGGCGTTTCTCAAAAATTTGGTGTTTTCGAAAAAAAGACAACGCACCTGTCGAAGTGTCCTGGCCACAATAGACTCAATGACGGGGCCTCGCTCGTCGTGCAACAAATGCACCTCGTCAATGATCATCAGACGGACCAGTTGGCTTAGCTCTTCGTCGTCCGCCTTGCGCGTGATCACGTCCCATTTCTCCGGCGTCAGCACCAACATCTGACAGAAAATAGGAAAATTAGTCGAGAATTAATTTTTAAAAAATTGAAGCCAAATAAACACATAATTCATATTTATTTCAAAATTTGGCTCCATTGGTCATTTTTAAATAATTCGCAAAAATGAAATAGAATTTACAATGACCCAGCATCAAATTACACAAAAAAAAAATAATTTTTTTTTTTTGAGGGTGTTCGAAGAGTGAACGTGTTTGCGTTTTACGCCCGCACATTACGTTTCCAAGCAAAATTTTAAAAAATCGGTCAAAGATTTTTCTAAAAATTTCTTTCATTATTAAAAAAATTTAAAATTCAAGTTTTTCAAAAAAAATTAATTTTTTTTATTTAAACAAAAAAGAATCTTGTTTATAGATTTTTCGGTGAGGGAGATGAGCTGCTCCCATTGGGGAAGTAATATTTTGTGGCTTTCAATTAACGTCATAATTAGTTAATTATTACAATAAATTGCTTGGGCCACCTGCGTTTCACTGATTTCGCGTCGGCTCAACTGCGAGTCACCGGTCAATTCGCGCACTTTGAGTCCCAATTTGGCCAGACGATTTGCAAAATTTGTGGTCATTTCGCTGGCCAACGCTTTCATAGGTGCCAAATAAATTATCTTAATTTTTTTTTTACATTTTTTAAATTAGTTTAATTTATTTATTTCGACACTTTAAATGCATTTATGTTAATCCGTCCACTTTTGCTGTCCAAATTGTCTTTGATGGTTTTGGCTGCGCACATCATGGCAATGTTCGTTTTTCCTGACAAATGAGGCGAATACAAAAATGTTTTCAAAAGATTATGTTTGGGAAACGAGGGTCCAATTAAACACAAAATAAATTGGGTTTGAATTTTTTTTTTTAAGTACTATAAGCCGAACCCCAATAGAAAAATTCTAAAATTTCCGAATTTTCAATGTTATTTGAATAACCTGCCCCCGTTGGTGCACAAATCAGCAAATTGTCCAGTGAATTGTATGCTCTGTCGTACACTTGGGATTGGATCACATTCAATGACTCAATTCCATCAAAAAAGCGTTGCCCTAACTGAAAAATTTAATTAAAAACCATTTTTTTTTTTGTAAAATTTGTACCTCGTCCATTGTGTCAATTCGAATCCGTGGAAAACTGTTCAGAAATGCCTTATTGCCAGCGCCAAGGGCGGGGATGAAAATTTCATCGCAATGTTCCATTTTTCGGGACGTGCTACCCTCAGGGAGTGCCATCTGTAAAAAAAAATTGGGAATTTGAGACAAAGTCGAAAATAAGAAAATGTAAGCCAATAAATAAATACAAAATAGAGCTCCGATATTTTGAAAAACTACATGTATTTTTGGATAAAATCTAGGAAAATCCAGGTTGCAGAAAAATGCCTGAACCTAGGAAAAAATCCAAAATCCAAGGCTGGATCCAGTTCCAGGCCAACTTTAATGAAAACCAATGAAAACAAATTTGATAGAAATTTTGAAGAAAAAAATTTGCTTCTTTGCAGGCCTCATAATTTTTTTAGGCGGGTCTCTAAGAAATTTTGACACAGTGCTAAGAGCTCGCTATTTCCTCACCTTTTTGGGTTTTCAGGAAAAACCTTTAAAAACTCTGTTTTTCGCTTTTAACTGACTCACAATCAGGGCTTAATTAAACTAAAAACTCGAACTCATTAAACGAGATTCCCGAAACAGGCCCCATATCATACCATCTAAAATCGAAAATTGCTCTTTAAAACAACCTTTGTTTCTCCGACCCTAACATTGACTGTTTTGGACTGCCCCGACGTCGATTGCTCGTCCAATTCGAATGGGCGTCGTTCAGGGCTCTTGAGAAAGTCGTCCCAAGCAAATTCCTCGTCCTCCTCTTGGTCGACCTCGTAAAATTTGTTGCGCCACACAATGAGCTCCGGCCTGAATTCGGCAAACCTAAAAAGTTGCGATGGGCTATTAAACATTGAATTTTGGCAGTAAAATTTTCGGAATTCGGAAAATTTTCTTACTCTGGATGGTTTTGGCTGCGCACATCATGGCAATGTTCGTTTTTCCTGACAACTTCATCACTGACAAAAATGTTTTCAAAAGATTATGTTTGGGAAACGAGGGTTCAAATAAAACCATTTTTGAAGCATTTTGATCCTTCAAATGACTCGTGAAAAGGCCGTCGTCAATGGTATCATTCGAATTCATATTAAATTTATTTATAAAATCGCTGTCTGAGAAGCGTAACAAAATTTTATGATTATAAATTCAGCAAAGTTGAACAAAAGACCCGTAAAAATTTAGGATTTTAAATTTTTTTTCATTTGGAAATAAATTTCGAAAAAACATAACACCAAACAAATTTAAATTTAATACAAATATCCTTTTTTCAAAATGATTTAGGACACCCCAATTGGCAGACAAATTGCACAAGCGGAGGCAAAATGGACAAAACCACAAAGAGTTAGCAATGAAAATGGAAAAGGAGAAAAGGGCGATGTTGTCGACGACGAAATCAGATATAAAATAAAAGTGTTAATTGTGTTAAATTTGAAATAATTAGGCTAATTAATTAAGGACATGGATAACGGTGAACATCAAATGCTTCGGATTGATGAACGAACAGGAGCCATTTTCACAATGCGTCAGTTCGATTATGAACAGCAAAAGCAGTACACTGTGGGTTTAATTCTTTAATTGTAACTATCATTAATAATAATTGATTAAAACAAAATAAACAAAACATTAATTATTTTAATTAAAATTATAATTTCCTTACATCCTTAGAGATTAATTAAATCATAAGGGCTTAAACATCCATAAGTCCATTTTAAAATAATTATCCAGTATTAATGAAAGAGTTTTTTGGGTTTTCAGGAAAAACCTTTAAAAACTCTGTTTTTCGCTTTTAACTGACTCACAATCAGGGTTTAATTAAACTAAAAACTCGAACTCATTAAACGAGATTCCCGAAACAGGCCCCATATCATACCATCTAAAATCGAAAATTGCCCTTTAAAACAACCTTTGTGTGTGTATTAAAAACAACGGCGGATCGGATTGGTTTTTGAATGGTGTTGTGGTCATGCCAATCCTCATCATTATTTCATGCCTCTGAAAATGGTGATGGTGATGATCTACCTCCTGTTGCAGTAGTACATTGTCAGTCGTCCATCCGCCACCTGATTTTCTTCACTCACACCTTTTTGATCGTTGTCGCGCGACTCGACTGGTTGTTGTCGTTGCTGTTGTTGTTCCATCAGCGCCCACTGCCAGCGGTTGTGTGGCGAGGGATTATTGAGGGATTTATGAGGTATTTTATTTTTGACGATTGTGATGTGGTGAAATATGTAGTCCTCATTATTGTTACATTATAAATGTTTTGTTCTCACTCAATTTCCTCCCTCTCTCGACCATTTTTTATGCCGATTTTGAATTTGTCCAACACTGAAAATGATGCGCAGAAAATGGTGGGCCGATACCGTTATAAAATCGCTGTCTGAGAAGCGTAACAAAATTTTATGATTATAAATTCAGCAAAAGTTGAACAAAAGACCCGTAAAAATTTAGGATTTTAAATTTTTTTTCATTTGGAAATAAATTTCGAAAAAAACATAACACCAAACAAATTTAAATTTAATACAAATATCCTTTTTTCAAAATGATTTAGGACACCCCAATTGGCAGACAAATTGCACAAGCGGAAAGTACAATTTAATCCATAAATCTGATTGGATATTTAACTAAATACAATGAGATAACCGAATCTTGCACATCCGCTTGTTCCATTACATATAGCTGCTGAACACTTTACTAAAATGTTTTTTAGAATAAAATTATTCCTATTTTCAAACCAATTTCTGCAATATGGACACCGTAATACAAAGTCAAATGGACACTGTAATCCATTCACTACGACAACGCTTCCGGCAAACGCGCAGCAGTTCCTCCCGCTCCTCGTCACGAATGCAGCAGCATCATCAGCACAACAACGACGAAGACACCGAATTGGAGGCGTACACGCCCGATCTGTTGCCTTCCGCCATGTCCGCTTCAACCTCACAAGCGCCAACTCCGCTGCCAACCACCACCAGTAACGCATCAGCCGCTGGCCCATGGCAGCGCGGAGGCTCAGTGAAGTCGCGTAACTCGTTGAAGTTGTTGAAACGCAAAATTTTTGGTGGCACCGGCTCGAAAAATCGCGAAAATGGCGGTGGTAGTGGTGTGGCGGAAACGACTATTTCGGTAATTGTTTTTGATCAAATTGTGTCTGGATCAAGACTTTTAAGACTGCTCCGTCGGATGAAAACATTGTGTGGACAGCTCCGTCATCACCACAAATTGGTGGCACATTCAACGGTGTTGCCCACATGCCAAGACGTCAAAATTCAGCACGCCTTCGTGAATTGCAGCGCCTGCTTCGGGCATACCATGAACAACGAAGAAGTGGATGGACATCGACGCCAAGCAGTCCAAGGACCCATCAACGACAACAAATGCCAATGGACGAAAAAGCACCATTTCCAAGGGCATATCATGATCAGAATTTTGATCACCAGCAGGGAAGAGATCATCCCATTCACCTTATACCAGTAGCAAAGCTGAGTTACTGTCGTGGTGAACTCGGCCCTGAACGCCCTCTGATTCTTCAAACACATTCTGTGGATCAGCAGCAGCAAAATTTGCCTGGGCCAAATGTGCTAAGACGGAAAATCAATTTGTCTGAGTTGGAATTGGCGCTGTTAAACGGTGCCAATACATCATGCCCATCAAGCCTGGTGGTCACAAATTCCAGCCAAATAGCTTCATCACCACAACCACTGCCAACATCGGCAACTGTTGTTGTACACACTCAGCCACCAGGACACGCAACTGCTGAGCAAGCTGCGACAACAGTTGCTGAGGAAAAGCATGCTTATCGAGCAACCAATTTTCATCATGAACAACAGCATCAACAAATTATTTCGTTATCAAAGCACCTACAGTACCAGGGTGCTACCACAGTAACTTCAACAACACACTTTTCGTCCGCTGTTGGGTCTCCCCAGAAGCAGCAGATGGACTTCCTAATTAAAAAGCCTAATTACCAACCACCGATTGATCTGCCAATGATAAGCCCATCACCATATGAACAAATCATTTCATATGTGGCACCCCCTGTAATTATGCCAAAACCAAATGTTCAAACCAGCAGCCAAATCAACATTGATCAGAGAGCCAGAAAAGATTTGTATGAAATGGCATCTGAAAAGCCGAACAACAAGCAGAAGAAAAAGAAAAAGCGGCGAAACAAAAGTGACCAAATGCCAAAAACGCACCATGGCATTGTTGGACAGTACGCGGAAATTCAAAATCAACAAATTTCTGGCAATCAAATGGCTTCTTCTCCCAAATTGGCCAAGCCACAACAGCAACAGAATGCCAAGACTTATCCAAAAAGCGGTTCTTCAAATATTTTATCGCTCGGATTTAATCAGTTAGTTCAACGCCATTTTCAACAAAGCCAACTACCACCAAAACAACAGCAGCAACAACAACAAAATGCTGTTGTTGAACCAATGCTCAAGTCGGCCAGGTCGGAGCCTCGTCTTACGGCACGGGCCAACCGGCGCGAGCATTGGCTGCTTATGAGCCGCCCAGAAATCCCTGGCTCATCATTTCTATCCCCAACCCCGTCAATTGCCGCTTTAGAGCATTTGGACCGTGTTCGTGATCGGATTAGTGAGACAAAGTCAGGGATTAGGGGTGCTAAACTTTCGAGAGTCTTGAACTCGAAAACATTTGGAGATATGTGACAGCCGTGTTTGAGTCACGCGGTGGGCTTGGCCCCGTGTTGAGCGATGTGCAGGCCGAGTTGGAGCACTGGTTGGGCGACACGTCCCTTCTATTGGCCATCGCCTGTGAGGTACATTGGTCAGTGCCGGAGCGGTTCAGAAGCCGACAGCTGGAAATTGAGTAAGTTTTGCTGTTTTATGGTACTTTATTGGTTTTAAACATTAATAGGGGTAACAATAAAAAAACAATTTAATACAATTCGGATGCCGAGAATCCCGAACATCGACTTTTAAAATTAAACTACATTACTTAATTAGCAAAGCTCTAATTACACATCCGAGTTTAATGCCAGAAGAATAAATTTTGGTTAAATAATTTTTAATTTTAACTAAAATCTGTATTTTCAATTTTTCAAATTAAATTCCATCGGTCTGCAGCAAAATGCTTACTACTGCTGTGATCAAAAATATTGGCCCTTAAGGCTTAAGCAATGCTTACACGCGGTGCTACGCGTGAACAACCGCCGCGTGCTGAGCCTGAACGATAATGACAATGACGAGGAAACAGCGGCGGTAACCGCGAAAGTTAGCCCCGCGGACAGTCCGTTTTTGATGCCACGGCACGGGCCACGGCACCGTTCATTCTCATCCCATTCGCTGAACAATCGTTCCATCGGCAGCGGCAGCGGCGGGCGTCCGTTTCCCATTGCGTTGGCACGATCCAAAACGGAGGAGTCATGCATTCGAGATGCCGAGCTGGACGCATTCCAGGGTCTTGAATGCTTTACAGATGAAGCGCCACCATAAATGGAATAATAAAAAATGTATTTCTCTATCTAAGGAATTTATCGCCGTTTTTATCCGGCATTGCTTCCGCTGCAAGACCCGGCTACTGTTAAAGCACATCAGGTACTGTACTGTAATGGGGTTTTTACAGTTTGGGGACAAAAAATGATGCGCCGACGCGGAAAAAGTATCAACTCGACAAAATTTTTTGAATCGGCATCTAGCTGAGAAAATTCTCTCGTTCCATCTTAAAATTAATCGAGATTTAATCGTTTTTTAGTCGATTTTCATTAAATCGCTAGCTGTTACGGTACATTCAATTGGTGGTCTATTACCGTATAGGAAGCTACTGTGACTGTATGTATACCTTAAAAGGGCTATTGGACACTTGAAAATTTGACGGACGAGCACAAGTCGCCATTGGTCCCGGACCCGGCACGTTTTCTGTACCAACCGGAACAGCCGGCTCAGTTGGTGCGCAAGTCGCTGGTCGCGGTCAACATGGCGGTGCTACGAATGGTCGGCGACGAGCGTGACTATGACGCGGACGAAGCACGCGGAAAGCAAGCAAAGCCCGGACTGAAGGAAAGTGATCTGTAATGGATGACAGACGAATGTGATCACCGATCAGAATTGATGTTTTTTGGGCACTATTCAATAATAAATTTTTTGCATTTATAATAAATTTAAAATTTGTTTATTAAAGCTTTTTTAATTATAATTAAAAAGGCTGCTATTAATTAGTTTTTCTGATTCTTTTCAAAATTTGTTTTCTGTTTATTAAGGGGTAGTATAATAGAAGTGTATGTAAAAATGGATTTGAAATAATGATCGAAATAAAATTGAATTTTTTAATTAGTTATTTTAGAAATTTTACAAAATATTTAAAAAATAAATTATATTAATAATTTAATATAAAAAAATTAATTTAAATGAAAACAAATAATAAAAAAATCAACTATCAAAAATATTTAGTTTTTGATTACCGCTTTTTCTGTGACTTCACCGAACACCACCGTAGACGAATTACTGTCCATACAAATCACCAATATCGATGACAATTTACCGTATTTCCCTCATAGTCTAAAGGTTTGAAATAGGAATACAGTAAGGCTCGATGTTGTAAAACTGAATTATTCCAGGACAATTCATCAAAAATGACTATTTTATCGGTTGAACATGGCTTGTTGGGCAAAATTCAAGCGATTGACGAGGATTTGGCTCCATTTAACCGCATTTTTTACACAGTTTTGCCAAGTAAATGAATATAATTTAATTAATTCCGAAAAAATTCCAATTAATTAATTACAGAAAAATCCGACATAATTAAGGTTCAGACAAAACATCACAAATCAGCATTGATCAAGAAACCGGTGAACTGTTTGCACACAATTTGACTGGCTTAAACCATCCAATCAAATTTTGCGTTTTTGCAAGGTAATTAAGGATTAATTAGGAGGGTGGGGGGGGGGGTCATTATTTCGTAATTGAGCCGCTGTTTAGTACGTTCAAGCCAAATTCAACACATCTTGCTATAATATCTCGACATGGTATTCCCGAAAATTTCCGTTCAATTTTACATCTTCAAATTGTACCAAATCCGTCAAATATTGCTGAGCATCATCATCTCCCACAACAAATGCCGTTGGGCATAATTCGAGCAAACAATTCACATTCCTTGCTGGAACATCAGTTTTTGCGCCAACAAATTCCCATAGAATTTGATGGAATGGCACTTGGGAATGGTTGGATTTTTTAAAAGATTCAAAGATTTTTATATATTTTATTTTGGGGGGCATTTTAGTAATTTAAATATTTTATTTTTTAAGGGCATTACAATTCATTACCAAATAAAGCAAATTCATCTGTAACATATCCCAAATTGTCATTCGATTCCATCAAATTTTTTCCATACGGTCAAAGTGATCAGCACCAAAAAATCGGTACATTCGATGTGATCAGACAATTGGTCGGAATTGACTCCGCCAATGCCAAATTGCGCTTCAATCCGGCATTTGTTGAAGCATTTGAGAACGGACTGTACAAATTTGGCATTTCTGTTCAGGATGCCATTGGCAATAAAGCAATTGTTTACCGAAATGTAAATTCGGAAATATTTATTAATTAATTTGAAGAAAATTTGTTTTGAATTTTCAAGATTCATCTTTTGGACGACAAATTTCGCTTACGTTTTCGCTTTAATGAATCGCTTCATACAATTGGAGCCAATCTAACAACATTTATTGGGTGAGTAAAAATTTTTCGATTTTAAATTGCGACATAAAATAAAAATTACTGTCCATTTTTTTTGGCATTGAATTTCGGGACCAATTCTTGATATTCTTCATGAAATAATCTCTGATCACATTTTTCATTTGATCCATCTATAAATAAAATTTAAGAAAGCTTGAAAAACGACTTCAAGGCGATTACAGGATTATGCCATCATTACCAATACGAGACGAGGAAAATCCGGGACAAAAGTAAGAAATTCTGGCACAATTAAAAGCAAATTCGAATTCATGCCAAATTGAAGTTTCGTCATGTGTTTCCATTTGTGGTCACCAACAAATAATGGTAGTGGTGATGCAATTGTTGAATTTGCGGAAAGTGAACGGTTATTGTCCACAAATGTACAAAATTCGAAAGCCAATGAACAATTGCATAGCTTATACTCAGAATACAAAGTGATCAACATTGAGGTAATGTTTTTTGGAGTTAAATGCCATTTAAAAATAAAATTAATAATAAAATATTTACAGTTTATGAAAATTGAGGTGATTTTTTTCCAAGATCGGAATCCAAATCCCATTTCGGGATTTGAATACTGTGATCCTATCCCGGGCTGATACGAAGCAAGCCTGATCCGGACTTTTTTCAAAATTCCTGGCTCTAGAAATCAACCAGAGAGTAGATTTTCAGCGCAAAAATTAGACTTAGCCACGCCCTAGGTTAGCACCAAAAAACTAAGCAAATGCTTCAACGTCAGCCCGAGATTTTTTTTTGACAATACTTTTTATTTGGAGAAATGTGTTTTTTAACAAAATGAAAATATAAATTTCGAACAATTCAAAGACTAAGTTTTTTATTTTTTAAGGGCATTACAATTCATTACCAAATAAAGTAAATTCATCTGTAACATATCCCAAATTGTCATTCGATTCCATCAAATTTTTGCCATACGGTCAAAGTGATCAGCACCAAAAAATCGGTACATTCGATGTGATCAGACAATTGGTCGGAATTGACTCCGCCAATGCCAAATTGCGCTTCAATCCGGCATTTGTTGAAGCATTTGAGAACGGACTGTACAAATTTGGCATTTCTGTTCAGGATGCCATTGGCAATAAAGCAATTGTTTACCGAAATGTAAAATTCGGAAATATTTATTAATTAATTTGAAGAAAATTTGTTTTGAATTTTCAAGATTCATCTTTTGGACGTATTTAAATAATTTCAAAAATAATATTGAATTTAAAATATTTCAATTGGAGCCAATATAATGAGAAAAAAAATTTTTTTTTTTTTAAAAATTTTTCGATTTTAAATTGCGACTTAAAATAAAAAAATTTTTCAATTATTATTTTTAAAGAAATGGTATTTCCCTTAACTAAAAATTAATCTTTAAATTTCAAAAAATTTCCCAACATTCAGCTTCATACAACTCCACCGACAATCCGTATAGTGTTTATGCGAAAAGCAACAATAAATTGACGCCTTCTTCCATGTTTGCTATGCCCGAATTTATTCATCCAAAAACATTACGGTAATATACGGCTATTTACTGTATTGTAAATCAGAATAATGGATTTTTTAAATATATTTAGAAGTGATGAATTGGAATATTGAAGATGTTTATTCAGAGAAATTCCTATTCCTATAACTTTTCTCTCTGTTTGGATTCGCAATTTCTAATTTTATTATTATTTTTTTTTGTCAAATATAATAAAAATTGTTGAAAAGGAAGATTAATTAACAATTGCATTAAAAAGGGAATTACGAATTTCTATTTGAATTAATTGAAATAAATTACAAAAAAAATCATTGGAGTTTACAGATTAATCCCTTAAAATTCATTTAAAAATTAATGGATAGAAATAGAGTGCCACGGGACCGGGAATTTTGGGCAAACCCGGGACCGGTCCCGGTCAAAACCGGGACCTTGGTACTCAGTTGTCCGCTACCAGGTCCCGGTCCCGTGGCACTCTAGATAGAATTGAATTATCTCCCACAAAAAAATGTTGTTTGCAAAACGCCAACGCATTTCTTTGCCTTTCGCCATTTTGAACAAGAAAAGCGGCTTATTTTTTGCGTGCCAAGATGAGCTTCCCTAATTAATTTTCACAAATTGACATTGCCCTAGGCGAGATTCATTCATTCGACACGAAATTAATTAAATAAACCGCGCTAATCCCCCACGCCTTCCGAGTCCAATCCCTGTTAAAATGTTTAATGCTAAGTGTTAATTAATGCCATTTTACTCGACTTTTTCAAACATAGGTTTTCCAGCTCCCCTCATGGCATTTTGTAATGAAAGGGCGGGGGTGGGGCGGAAGTTATGCCTCAAATTGCTTACATGAAAGATGAAGCTGCCCTAAGGCATACACCGATCATTTCTATGGCTTTTTCTTCTTCCCAATAACAGCAAAAAATGTTCTAAAAGCTCTTTTAAAATGTGGAATAATTTTAAATATTTATTTTTAATACAATGATTATTTATTTTTATCCAAATCATGGCAACATTCATTTGTGACCTGCTGTAGGGAATGGATTTAAAAAACTGTTACAAAAATTTATTCACATAATACAATTTTTTAGCATATGATTGTCCTATCAAAAATGCACATAAAGTCTTGCTCGTGATCATTGATCATTAATGATTAAAATTTAAAACCAAATTTCAAGACTATAATTATGTATATAAGAAATAATCCTGATTAGTGATCAAAAATTAAAAAATGGCTAATAATTTAATCGAATTTATATCCGATTACAACCTCGCAAATCCTTATCCTCGATAAAACTATATTTGTTAAAAACAACATTTTTAAATTTTTGTATGATTCAGAAATGATTTGCTTTCATTCACTTTTATCTCTTCTAATGCTCTTCATTGCCATGCTATTATTGACCATGCAAAACAGAGCAGTTGACTCATTCCTGTTGAGCCACCGAAATTTGGTAATTAATTTTAATTTAAAAAAATTAATTGAAAAAAAGAATCGGATTATATATAATAAAATAAAAAAATGTATATACAGATAAAAAATTTTAACATTAAAATTTTTTATACCTTAAGGCAAAATGATTTTTTTTAATTCATTAAAAAATTTCTTTAAAAAATTATCAAACAACGATTTTTTCAATCTGTAAAAGATTAGTTATTTTTTCACATTTATTTTATAAAGTACGCCTTTTTAATTATGAGAAAGGCAAACCGAATAAAAAGAATGTAGCATTGTCATTTCCCATTATTATTTGCGTGCGTGAATGCTTAATCCTCTCATGAGCTAATCCATTTTATAAGTACAACATAAGATATAAATCCCTCTCTTGACGTATAAAATATTGATTTGAAAAAATTTTGAAAATAAATTATGCAACTAATAAAAATATTTTGACATTAAAATAAAACAAATTTTAGTTGGTTCCTTTCGCGTCCACCAAAATGGCCATGGCCAACAATGTGGCCAAATTGGACACCACAAACAATAACAACATTGGCGTTCGTCGGCGGCACCATTTTGTCAGCCTTTTTATGATGAAAGCATTGCCAAAATCTGGTGATGGAGATGATGATGAACGACAAATTGGTGCCAAGAATGTGCTGTTTCAAAATGATGGCAACCACCTGCTGCTGCAACCGTCGGCTAATGATGGTGCCATTGCCCCGCAGCGAGTGCACTCGCGCCGGAAACGATTGCACATGTTATCCACCTTGCGACGCGTTGGCACACCGCGCCGGTCAACTGAACTGCTTAAACGGCTTGTGGTTGAACACCAGCAGCAGAAACAACGGCATGTGCCACTGAAACGGATTTTGTCATTCGATCTTCTCTGCATGTTCAAGAGGGATTTCTGAGATTCAAATACCAATTTTTTTTAATTTCAAAAGCAATTAATTTTAATTTGTAATATGTAATGTAACAAATGTCACATGTACAGTGTATCACTGAATTGTTTTTATACTGTAAAAAACTGATATGAAACAACAACGACTTAATTAATGAAGGATTTGCTAGGAAGTTGTTGTTGGCAAAAACAATATTTTTTTAATCCATGTTTATTGCACCAAGGCACTAAAATTTTTTGTCGAAAAACATTATTTAAAAATATAAATAATAATAATAAATCCCGCCCGTAGAGAAACTGAAAAACAATTCCTCAACATTTTTTGATTTTCTTAACTTGTAATTTCGTTCAAAAAAGTTCATTTTTCAAATTACGAAGCCCAAAACTTAGATGAGTCCTCCCCATCGGCGGATAGACAAGCAAAACATATTTCATAATTCTATAGATTGACATTTTTGAGCTAATTAGTATATTCATTACCATTTGCGCCCCCCCCCCCTAATTTTGTAGCCAGTTCAGTACAACAAATAAGGCACTTTTGGGCCTCACCCCATCCCCCTCCCCCGAGGCATTGTCTGGTGCCAATTATGCAAAGTTCTGCCAGATGATTTTTCTTGTCTTGTGCTCCAGACAGAACAATGCCTGCGGCATTGGCACATTTTGTCGTTGAAGCGAAAACTTTGAGATTTAAAGGCATCATTTATCACATTTTGAGTCAGTCACATTGGCATTTTGTCCACCCTCAACACTTTCACTTTTCTACCCAAATTCTTCCATTTTCCAGCTGGGACAAATTGCCAATTTATTAAATGTCATCCAGCTAAAATGAAATTTTGATAAAATGTCATATGTGGCACTGTCTTGGTGTAATTTTTCATGCTTTAAAAAAAGTAAGCATCAAAAATTGATGCAATTCATGTCCTTTTCCCATTGGCCGACTATTTCAAAATTATTACACAAAATTATTTATATATATATCTATAAAAATATTTAAAATATTTAGTAAAAATTGAATTTTCAATTGAATTTTAAAAATTTTCTCTTCTGAAACGGCATTTATTAATAGCTTGTAGTTATTTTTAAATAATAATAATTTGGCAGTACTATTTTTTATAATATTATATTTAATTATTTTCCATGAATTAGACGATAACGTCATTTTATTTATTTTATAATTAATTAATTAATGCATTTTTATTTTTGAACCATAAATAAGCTTCCATTTTCCACCAGAAAGCAGGTGATTATGTGTAAATGTAAACAATTGTTGCCGAAACAAGACATTTTTCCTTGTTAATTTACATATTATGGCTATGGCTAAATTAAGGAACAGAGTTATAAAAGAATGTGAATGAACATTGTTTTGTTTATTTAAAATAGCTTATTAAAAAAAAATCATTTGGTCCTATTTTGAAGTAATTAATGCCTTTTAATTGGAAAAAATGAAAAACATTTAGAAATATTTATTGGCACACAAAAATATACTTCGGAGATAAATGAACAAATTTTTCACAAAATATATGACCGAAAAATTTTGCAAAATTCTTAATTTAAACAACTTTCTGGCCTTTTTTCCCGTTTTTAGCACATATTTTGGCACTTTTTTTTCGTTTTTAGTGTATATTTTAAGGGTTTTTAGGCGCTTGTAATGTATGTGTATTTCGGGATTTTTAAATATGATCCCTGATATTTTCCCAAAAATTTAGCCTCCAGAATTATAAACACAAAATTTGTGTGTTGGCTTTTTGTATAATTTTACAATTTTAAATGTCCACCTATGCCCCTTTTGCCTAATGCCATTTCTTCCCCGTTTTTTTCTCTTCTTCTCTTTTCCCATTTGCATTTTCTATTTTTGAAATGGCCCTTTTTAGGGGGGGGGGGGTAATTTGAGGGGTACACCCGCCAAAAATGGGGTACATAAAATCGGATGGGTAATTCAAATAAAAACAGAAAAAAAACACCAACGAATTTGCCAATGTATTCATTACACGACCAACACAACCACACAACACATTTTCACATCCCACTACAACGCGGGCAAGCGGGGCATTCATTAAGAACACCCTCAGGCGCGGCACACAGACAAATAGGCACAAAAAAAAAAATTCACTTTTCTCACCCGCCGAGGGCGGGCGCGGGTGGGGCGGGGGGAGGGAGGGATATTGGGTGCCCGCCCCGTCGTTCCCCGCGGCACACACACATTCATTTACACCATTACGCCAAAAATCATTTTTGGGATTACTTAATTTACACCCTGCCTATGCTCGAAAAAGCGATGCATTCTCGGAAAAGATGGGATCATTTTCTTTAATTGGTTTAAGGGATGATGGATGCACTTAATTTTTTGGCCAAACCCAAAAAAAAATGTTCCATTTTCATTTGGCCAAAAATGTATATGGGTATCTCCCTTATTTGATAGTGTTTTATTTTTTAATTATTTTATCGCATTTAAAATAGACTTTTTTATACGGTAAAAAAACAGTAAAAGAAATGCATCAAATTATTGTTTCTCAATTAAAAAATTCAAAAAAATCTCTTTGCAGGAAGTTAAAAGATGCAAATACTCAATTTAATTTTGTAATTCATTAAAACAGGATAATTTTACTCAAATTCATTTATATTTAGTATCATTCATTAAAATAAAATTATCTCAGCCTACTACCTCCCAACTCTGCTCATTAAATAATTAATTAGTGGGTGGGGCCTGACTGACTGACATTTCTTGGCCAATTAATTTACCCCACACTAATTAATGGCTGTCGCCTGACTGACAATGCTTGGCCGATTAATGAACCTCACAATGCTTCTCAACCCTTTCAAGCATGATAAAGTGCTCAAAAAAAAAGAAGGTGGCCAGATGGTTTGACAAATTTCATTAAGTTTGAAGAGCTTTTTTACTGCATTCCTAAAATTTTTTAATTAAATAAAATTAGTAAATTTTTTTTGAATAAATTGGCCAAATGCCGCGGCATTCAAATACTCAATTTCCCATTGAATATTAAAAAAAAAATTCACTCAACAGCAGCTGCTTTTCACACAATGTTGAACAAATTTTTAGTATGTTGTCAATAAGTCTGTTAGTCGTTCATATTCGAAAAATGGCTAATTAGAATATATTTGTACTTTTCACATGAAAGTTGCACGTCGGGGATTAGGATTTGAGGGTAAAATGGAAATTGGATTTACCGAAACAAAAAATGGGATTTACCGAAACCAAAGCTGGGACATGAAACCATGATTGCAACTAATGATTGAAATGCATTTCAAATCAGAAATTCATTTTCGGCACCCAAATTTTTCCAATTCGATTAAAATTCTTTCATTTTTTGGCTTCCCAAATTTCGAGATGGTAGCAAAATGCCAGCCGCCCACTTCCATGCCAATCATAATTAGCGCCAGTCGGTCCAATTTGTCCCGTCATTATCATCATCATCATAATCACAACATTGTGCTTCACCCAACATTGTTCCCATTCAATTTGTTGCTGCTGTTCTTCTGTCTGTTGCTTTTGATGGCACAACAAAAAAACAACGGCGCAGACGCATTTCTTCTTGCACACAGGAAAATGGTAATTGTTTTTTTACAGTAAATTTAAGAAATTTTAAATTTATAAAAAAAAATTAACTCAAAAATTTAATCTTGCATTTCTTTTAATAATAAATTTGTATATAAATTGTTTTTTTAATTTAAGAAATATAAAATTTTTGGATTTTTTTTTAAATATATTTTTAAATTAAAAAATTCTTAAAAATTTAATCTTGTATTTTTTGGAATAATTAATTTGTATATAATTTTAAAAAATTGAATAGCAAGCTTTACTGCTAAAGATTAATTATGCAAATTACATAAATTTACAACCCATAGAATTTTAATTTCGATTTTCAAAAAATTTCATATATTTTAAAATTCGTCTGCAAAATTTGAAAAGCAAATTTAATTTATTTTTTTATTTTTTTTGCGTCCACCTCATACTAATTAAGTGCTTCTCAAAATCATGTGAATTGAATTTTCACTTCCTTATTTCTTTCAACAATAGCAGACCATCAGTAATTTTGTTTGGTAGAGACTTAAGCCTTAATACACAATGGCCAAATTGGCCTGATGATGTTTGGTCTTGGCCACAAGTGATGCCGTGCCATTTTGTTTTTGATGTGATGTGACGTGCCAATGAATGACACATTGCCCCATTCACTCAACGAACATTGGGATGGCATCACAACAATGTGTCATTTGAGCCATTTTTGTTAACGTGAAGCCAATTAAATAGTGATTACATTCGGAGATTTTGCCACAATGACAAATTTGAATTTTTGCAAAATTTATAGTAATTTTTTTTTGGGTTGTCACGTATTTTTAGTATTCCATTGAAATTTTTCTAATTAATTCAATTGTAGGAATAGATAGTTGAAAAAATTCTATATTAAAAAAAAGTCATGTACTGAAACTTGATTTAATTAGAACACCCGAAATTTAATTCAATTTTAAATGATATTTTTCTTTTAAATATATATTAATAATGACAAAAACCCAAAATAAATCTGTGAGGTAATACGGATAATTTGTTAAATCAAGAAAATCCGGACACAAATTAATTGTTTCTTGATGAATATAGTTGGTTCCGTTTGCATCGTCCCGAATTGGCACCTTCCAAACCGGTGCCAACACCAATGATGCCCAAGTGCCGTCCCGTCTGGTCGGCTTTCTGGTGGTGCCAAATCGTCATGCCGTTCCAACAGTTTCTTCCGAACAACTCAAATTATTGGATGACAGTGAAAATGTGGCCCAACTTTCTGCTGCTGCTTCTCATGCGAAACAATTGGATGAGAATGATGATGATGATGATCAGCTTTATGTCGATGAAGCCGAAACAGAAAAGCCAACGCTGAAAAATGTCGCAGAAATAGTGGACAAATTGCAAAATGAAGACGATGGCTTCAACAAAATGCGCATGGTCAAACGCATGCATCACCTGTAAAACATTTTTGCTTATGGGTCAATTAATTGCTTTTTTGCTTGTTCCCCGGTGAAAAAATAGGACCCATTACCAAGATAAAGTGATCCAATACATGATCCCGTGACCGGGAAAGAAATCAGTGAAAATGCGTCAGTGAATCGGAATTTTTTTCAAAAAAATTTAATATTTTTAAAATTGAATAGAAAAAAGTCAGAACGAGGTTCTTATATGTATGTTGACTTTTTGTGTACAATACTTAATGCCAAAGTACTTTCTTTTCGAAATCGAAATACTGTATTACTGACGCATTTCTGGAAGCCATGGTCCTTGTCTTGAACGGACTAATTTCATGGGATAGATTTTGAGGAATTATACATTGGAAAAGAAATTCTCTCTCTTTTATTTATGTATTAAAATAAAAACATTACTCCTAAAAAATTTTCAATTTTAATAACGCTCTAATGGAAAAATTTGTTCCCATTGAAGTTCCATTCTGCGCAAAATCGGCTCACCCGGTGCCAGTCCGGCCAACCGTCTGTTTGGCCCGTCACGACAACGCGAGCTGAAGAGGAGATCGTGGATGATCGAATACTGATCAGTAGCGAATGATCAGTAGTGAACAGATGAAAATTTTCGTTGGAATCGAACAGTCTTTGGAAAAATCATTTATTCATTTCCAATTCTTTTACACAGATAAATTTGATGATTTAAAACATTTTTGACTCATCTTCATTATTTGGTCAATAATTTAAAATCACATAATTAAAAGATCTTAAAATGACTTTCGGTGAGAAATGAAAATTTTTTGAATTGAGTATCGGAAACATCGGACCTCAAAAAAAATTCTTACAACTAATTCCGGCTTCAGGAAATCGCTAAATTTATCCTCATAATAACAAAGACAAATCCAATTATTATTTTAAAATATCCTAATTCAAAAGATTAAAATTCTTTTTTAGTAATGCTTTGGGTGCGAAATGAAAAAATTCTTAAATCGAGAGATTGAGACCGAGAATTTCTCAAAAAAAAATTTTTAAAGGGATAAAATTTTTTAAAAATAATTTGAAAATATTTTTCATATTAAATATAAATTATTGGATTTTTCCAATATTTGTAGAAATGATTTGCCAATCACATGCCCTCCTTCAATTAACGTTTTCATCTTCCAAAATTTTCGCCCATTATCGTTTCAACATGCACTTGAATATTTTAATAAGCATAAGCAATCTTCAAACATTTATTAGGGCATTTAAAGAAATTTATCAAATTAAAAAAAATAATAATTTATTCGACATAAAAAGTTTTATGCTTTTTTTGAAGCCTATAATTAAATTTGTTATTTAATAAGCACTTTAAATTAATATAATATATCTGAACACATTAATTCTTCTCGGAATTTAAAATTTCATTACAAAAATTACTTTTAACTTTTCTTTTAACCTTTGGCCTTTTAAGATAAAATAAATTGAATTTCACATAGAGCAAAAAATTGTGCATTTTCAACCATTAGGAAATTCAATTAATTTCTCGCATGATCAATTTAATTGTTAGCCTAAGGCACCGGCAAATGGTACCCACTTAAGCGCGATAATTTGGTCAGTTAATTATTTTATGTGTGCTCAATTTCACTTTGGCATGTGCCGACATCAAGTGCACAAATTTTGTTACGGCTCGAAACGTTTAGTCCTTTTCATCACGCCCACGAATTCATTTTTTCAGGAAAGAACAAAATGCCACATTTAAAATGCCGGAAAATTGCTATTTATGGGGATACCAAACTGCTGAGGAAGATCCAGATAAGATTTTACTAAAAATAGAGCATTTCAAGGATTTTGAGATATTTTTTGAGAAATAAGGAAAATGGACACGATAGTGCCAATAGGCGGAAGTAGGAAATTTTGCATATGGAGGATTAATTAATTTTTTAGCATACATTTTAAAATCTTTTATTTTTTATTTTTGCTTAAATTTTAATTATTCTATAATTAAATTGCGTCACAAAATCAGAGGTGTACGCATCGCATCGCCTCATCAATAAATTCGTAAACAAAAAATGTCAAGCAAAAGGCAATCGTCCCCCCATTATTATCCATATCACCCATCCCACCTTTAGCATTGCAATAATTAGCTGTCAGATTAATATGCCAGCCATGTCCCGCCCAGGCAGACAAATAACGGATTAATAGGCCAAGGGGCATCGCCACATCTCGGCTCGGGGCACGGCACGGCTGGCAAAATTTACGCTTATTTACACCGTTGATTTTATTTAATTTCTTTTTTTTTGTTACTATCATGCCACCGCATCAGCAGCATGGGATGCATTTTTCGTAATGAGTTGTGTTTTAAATGAAAAAGCATCAATATTGGATTTTTCCAATATTTGTAGAAATGATTTGCCAATCACATGCCCTGGCACTTAAAACCGGTACAAAAAAGTTGCCCGAAGGATTTATTAATGGGCAAATTCACAATTTCACGGACAATTAGCTCCAGCCCTATGCTGGACCACACCACAACCAGAAGCAAGAGTTGACGTTTTGCAGGCCCATCACCTCATTTTCATCAAGCGCCAAATAGCAGTCAGCAGTTAGCAGAAAAAGCGCGCGGCGATGTGATAGTGTAAATAATCCCCCCCCCCGCGGGGCTTCAAACGGCACCCTCCCCCCTCCCCTCTCCGAGTTCGTCCTCGTTGTCATATCCATTTACCGCACAGCCGACCCCATCGGTGCCATCAATAGTAGTGGTGCCAATGGAATTTCACACCCCTTTTAGCCTCCCCCAAGTCTCCCCATCATCCATTTTCATTATTGGCATCTTCCCAGCCCCCAGTCGGAGAATGTGGCAAAAATGGAAATCCCATCCCCACCCGTAGGCGAAATTTCAGAGCAAAAATCAGTGACCATACGCTTCTGCTCGAAGAGCACCAAAAATTGTTTCATTAGCGAACCACAATTAAATTTCTAAATGCGGCGTGAAAGTTTTTCTGTCTGAAATGATAATTAAAATAATTTTAAAGATAGAAGAACCATTTCAATTTGTTGGCAATGCTCGTTTCCGCCCCCCCCCCCACTCCATTTTAAATGTCATTTGTACAAATTAAATCCGATTTTTAGATGAGCGGTTCCCGAGACATTTAAAATAATTGGATCACTAATATGCTCATAATAAAACTAATTTAAAACCGTTATTTTAGAACAGAAATTTGCTTTTTTCCATTTTAAAATGAGGCTGTTAATCTGTGACGAGGAGCTGAGTTTGTTCAACCTGAACAACAGTTTGA
Organism: Heterodera glycines; assembly: GCA_004148225.2. Lineage (NCBI taxonomy): Eukaryota > Metazoa > Nematoda > Chromadorea > Rhabditida > Heteroderidae > Heterodera > Heterodera glycines. Next base: position 22,377,708 of record CP049707.1, read on the forward strand.
CCGTTGCACTGCTCGACACTTTGTGGCGTGTTTCCACGTAATTTTGTTTTTCCATAATTTTAATTAATTGTTCATTTACCTATCATTTTCCGAGTCGTTTATCGTGGGTTAGTTATGTAATTAGCCATGAAAATGCTACTTAATGAGCTAATCCCAAAAACAATGCGTGGGAGGGAGTGGGTGTTAAATGTAATTTATTTTGTTATTTTAAAGGTATCCCAATTCCGATGAATTCATTAAAACCAAAAAAATAATAATTATGGGGCCATAAAAAATCTAAAAAATGCCGGCTAAATTTAATTTAATTGGTGCCATGCCATTCATTGCGCCCGCCCTTTTCAGCCTGTACAACAAAGTGCACTGTTGGCTTGGCCTGTTCATCTGCGTGTTCGGCTCGTTGGCCAACTGTGTGCACATTTTTGTGCTGTCCCGGCCCGCCATGCAAAAGTGTGCGGTCAACCGACTGTTGGCCATCATCGCATTGTGCGACATCGCCACAATGGCCTCCTACACAGTGTTTGTTGTACGCTTTGAGTTTGCCGTGGACAACGAAGAGCCACCGCTGGGCTACGACTTCTTTTGGTCCGCAAATTATATTTTTTTTTGTATAAATAAGGACCATACAAATAGTCAAGGACATTTGGACTAGAATTAAGTTTGTGAGAACATGCGTGCTTAAATGTGGAAAATCCAGGGATATTCAAGGACAAATAAATGCTCAGAAAAATTTCACGGCTTAAATTATTTAAGAGCATTTTCAAAGCGAGATCAATCTAATTGATGAAGTTATTTTTAAGAATAAGGACACAAAAAACCCATAAAATACCTTAATGAGATTATTTATGATCGATTTTATCGATAGCTTTATTCGAATTTATCCAAGTTTATTTGATCAGCCCTGCTTTTACATTCGGCTGATCAATTTGATCAAATTCAGGATTGTCTTCCTGTTGGCCCATGTTGTCTGTTCAATCGCGCTTCACACAATCACCGTGTACTTGACTGTGATCACAGCATTGATCCGCTACAAAACGCTGAAGCGTGTCAGCTCTTTGTGGAACCATGAGAACATTGCTTGGTAAACCAAAAATGCTTGGCATTATGTGTCTAACTTTTTATTCAATTTTTAAATTTAAGTCCAATTTTCGTCGCTGTCGCTGTCCTGACAGTGTTCTTGTGTATACCCACTTTTCTGATCCATTCCATCATTCCCGTGTCTGCCGCTGATCCGATCACCCACCAAAATCTCACTTTGTACACTGTGGGACTGGCCGAGTTCAAGCAGTTCGACACATGCTTGTTCTTCAAGCTCAACCTGTGGCTGACCGGCATCATTTTTAAGGTGGCCTAGCTCATTGCGACTATTTCGAACTTTTTTACAAATCTGATCCAACTAGGATATTATTATTTTTATCTATTTCTCGGGTACTATTGACCTATTTAAAAACATTTTACCTTTTTTGAACAATAAAGTGGAGGTGAAAGTTCAAATCCGCTACAAAACTAATATTTTTATTTATTTATTTATCCAAAAAATAAAAATGACGATTTTTAGAAATATTTTTGAAGGGTTTCGGAAACTAAAATGGACAATATAGCTCTCTAAAAATAATCCCATTTTTTTCTCTCATTGTCCTGTCTCATTTTGTGTCAAAAAAGGGGAAGCAATGATTCAACTCATTAACTTTGACGCACATCCATTTCTAATCCGGGCACAAATATAGAGGGACCACGACAGATTAAATAATGGTTTCTGTTAGTGGATGAGGTCGTAGTGATTACGTAAAAAAATGTTGAAAAATTACATTTTCTTAGCATTCCAAACATCATTTTCATGTCATCAGCTTAAAATGATGAAAGTGAGAAGTAGTGACATAAATTAATTAGTTTTTGAGATAGAAAAATTATGAAAAATAAATAAATAAATTTTTAAATTATAAAGACCATTTCGGCAGAGAATTTTTAAAAAACAAATTCTTTAAATTTATTAATGTATGTAATGCAAATTATAATGAAAATATTTTTTTGTATTCAATATTTATTTTATCAGTTCAAATGTTTTTGAGTAGCAAGTGACATAAATTAATTAGTTTTGGGAAAAATTATGAAAAATAAATAAATATTTTTTTAATAATAAACACATGACCATTTTTGTCTAAATAACAAAAATATTTATTTTGAAAATCCATTTATTTAAAAAATAAATTAATAATATAAATATGCAAATTTTGGTAAATATTTTTTATGACTAATTTTTACGGATTCTCTATTTAACAAAAATTTATTTTGAAACTCTTTTATTTATTTATATTGAATTTTTCAAGGTGATCCCATGTGTTCTGCTACTGTTGTTCACATTGGCATTGCTGTACGAGCTGGAGAAGAATCGCCGAAAACGGAAGCTAATGTGTTCCGGCACAACATTGGCATACCGACGGCATTCAGCCCAATCTGATCGGACCACAAAAATTCTGTTGGTCCTTCTGAGTGTGTTCTTCTGCACCGAATTTCCTCAAGGTGTGGTGAAGGGTTGCAAAATCAGCTGGCCGTAATTAACGGCTAATAGACCAGTGATTAATTGAATTTTTAATTTTTTGCAAGAATTACGGTAACGCATTTTTGGGACCAGTCATAGTGCTAAAAAATTCTTTGTTCTTTATTTCATTGTTTATCCGATTTTTAATAATTTACTTAATCGTTAAGTACGTCACACACAAAAAAATTTGGCTAAAAAGGAAGGGATTAAACAGAAGGTGACCAATGTTCAATGCTTAATTAAATGTTAATATCCTCATTTTTAGGCTTAATTATCCTCATTTTTAGGCTTACTTTTTTTATAAAAATTCTTTTATGATTAATAATAAAAATTTTATATTATTTTATTAGTGTTTTAGCTTGTTTTTTACAAAGTTAATTATTACCAACTTTTTTGCCTAATATTAATATTACTATCACAGTTTTAGTTCCATTATATTTGGGCTCCATATCAAATCGGTTTAACGAAGGTCTAGAGGTTCGAACTTTGAACCTAGTCCGGTTTTTCCCTCAAAAGTGCTTTCCCATCTCGTTAACCATCATATTATTGTAACTTTTTGAAGGCATCCTCTCAATCATGAACGGGCTGTTCCCCAACGACATCCACCAGTTCGTCTACCTTTCCTTTGGTGAACTGCTTGATCTCCTTTCGCTGATCAACTGCAACACATGCTTCATTGTCTACCCGCTGATCTCCTCCCAATATCGGGCAACGCTGCGCAACTTGGCCGATTGCATTCGACAGATTGCGCAGGGCCGGGGATGGCAATCGGCAACCGCAAATCTCAGGTAGCAAATTTAATAATTGCAGCAGATATCATCAGATTTTTATGTTGATCTCACATAAGAGGCATTTTTTGGAACAAATAATTTAAGAAAGAAAATTTTTTCCAAAATTTTCTTAAGAATTCTGTAGCAATAATTTTTTGAAAAATCAAATTGAAATTCTCGAAATTTTATAGAAATAATTATGATCTAACACTTTCCTTGAACACAGAAGCCGATCAAGAATGTCGGAATCAAAGTTTGTGGTCACTAATCGCCGTTACACAATGTCTTCTTCGTCCGGGTCTCCTTTATCCAAGTAAAAATATTTTGCAAAATTTTTATTTTTGTTTAATTTTTCAAAAAAAAAATTCAGGCCATCCTTCTCATTTTTCTTGACCACTTCAAACAAATGTATCACAACACTTCGACGCACATTCAATCAAAATGCCACTGGCGACATTAGCTGTGACATTTTGCAACAACAACAGGCGATCCGTTTCATGGAAGGCCACGATCTGTTCCTCTGATCAGTGGTGCTTTATCTCCCTAACATTAGTGGCAAAAGCGTGCCCTGATCATGTGAATTTTAGCCAAATTTTTAAGAATTGTAGTTGATTATCACAAAATTTAGTCTCTGCATTCAAAAATTTTTCCGGGTTCGTCCCTGATATTGTTTGCATGCTTCTGAACTGTCTAACATATTTATTGTGATAGAGTTTCACTGTTACAGGTTCAAAAATTATTTTGTTTGGCTGATTAGTTTTATGTGGAATATTTTTTGTTTATTAATTAATTTACAAACTTTTTGTTCTATTATTATGTTTTATTTATTTTACATTCATTTTTGTATTTTCCCAAAATTATTGTATGTATTGTAAAAAGCGAAGATAATAAAATGAATTGGTGTTTTCTTTATTAAACAAGTAAAAAAACTAATTAAGCAATTTAATTATTTATCACAATGAAGCATCATCGATCACTTTTCTGTAATGCATCGGTTTCAGGCTGATCAGCCAAGTTCACAGATCGCTTGCCAAGATAATAGTAGTACGGGTACATAAATGGGTAGTAGAAAGACATCGGATAGTAAAGCGGCTGTGCCAATGGTGACATCAGCAATTGTGAGGATGAATCTTGGTAAAAAAAAATTAATTGTTTAAATTTGAATTTTTAATAAAAATCTGTAAATGGGACAAAACCTTGTACAAGTGCGCAACCAATTAATATCAGCAGAGAAAATGATTTTGAAATATTGAAAATTGTCATTTCTTTAATAAATTTAAATTACATTATTAAAGACATAAAAATTGCATTTTCTTATTTCTTTAATTTAATATGTAAATATTTTGATTTATTAAATAATGTATTTTAATTTAAAAAATAAACAATAAATGAATTAATTGTGAATTTTTGGCCTATTATATTTGGCCAAATGCGGAGGCGAACGGGGAAACAACCTGTGCTTATGTAATCACCGTAATGATGCTTAATTACCCATTTAACCGGCGGATTGGTCCGATCGGAAAGGAAAAGCTTCACCTTTTGATTAAGCATATGTTTATTCATCGGATTTATTTAGGTATATTTTTTCTCGCCGAGTTGTAAAAATGTTTCTATTAGAAAAGGATGATAAAATAATAAAAATAATTCTTTTAAAATATATTCTGGATTTTTCATTCCAAAAATATTAAAATCTTTTATTTAAAATCTTTTTTTTTACGTTTTTTGTTTTTTGTATAGATAAAAAATTTTATAATTTTTTTTTATTCATATCTTCTTTTTCAAATTTTTTATTCTTTTCTTTTTAATAAGCCCTTGCTAATTTTAGCCATTGGCCTTGGCCTCGGAATTTGTTTTTTTTTTGTTTGCTTTGCCCCTTCCGTTTCGGCCCTCTCTAAAATGCTTTTTCACAGAATTTGGCGGAAATGTTCAAACGTAGTTTGGAGAAAGCACCCATCATTTTGTGTTCAGAAGGACTAATTGATTTGAAGATGAATGGAGAATTTTAAAGAATTTGGAGCTCTTGAATTTTGATGAATTAATCAAATAAAAATCAAAATGCATACAAATCAAATTAAATTTAAAAAAAAATAAAAATTTAACAATCATATGCAAATTTTAGGAAAATGTACATATGATGCGTTGCTTTTTCAAGATCGTCTTGGCAATTTTGACGAATTTGTAACCCGCATTGGAATATTACCACATTAATTACATCTTAATTATACAAACTTTGGGAAAAGGTGCGATGGTTTGCTTTTTTCAAGGACATCCTTTGGATCCAAGGACGCTTTTCCATGTCCTGTTTTGGACTATTCACATAGTTTTTTTCCATCTTTGATGTTTTGTCAGACAATACAATTTCTTTCTTTCTTTTTTGTATTTGTTTGCTCACCGACCCGCTTTCATTCATCCCGACAATTGCTGCTGTTGCTCTCGTTGAATTTTTTTTTTGCCTCTATTGCAAGCCGAGAACAGCATGCTCTCGAGTGGAGAATGTTCATGTTCATGCACCCTAACCTCCTACCCCAACAAAATTTCCACTTGAGAATGTATTTGGAGCATTTTTTGAAGTATGCCATCCATCGCATGGAGATGGAGCGGAGCGCGGCACTTGAACAACGATTTGTTGGCATTTTGGGAGCAATTTTTGAGTGGTGTGCCAACCGACAGTCGCGCATGCACCGCCGATAAGCCTCTGGTGGGGGGAGCTTGGCCCCATATAAAAGGCGTAAATCCCAACCAACAAATCATCAATTTGCGGAAGTCAAAAAATTCTTTCAATCTCCCTCACATTCAATTTTCTTGGCTCAACAAACAAAATCATGAAATTCGCCGTTGTCTCCCTGCTGTTCGTCATGGCATTCTTCGTCGGCATTGCCGTCATTGAACAGTGTGAAGCACAAATGTACGGCTACGGCATGTATGGCGGCTGGCCCTACTCCTCATACATGTCATACATGTGTATGTCTTTATGTTCAAAATTTACTAATTTCAGCTTAATTATAACAGAAAACTGATACAAAACATACGCCGTTAATTATTTCGTAAAAGCAAAAAATTTCGGAAAAAATTGCCACGACTTTTCATAAAAGAAATCAAATTTACTTTTTTTTCGTATCATTCAGTACGGTAAAGGTAAAAGTACGGTAACCCAGCTCTGAAATTCTTCCTATTTTTGGAAAATTATTTTTTTCTTCTTCTCAGACCCCTACTACATGTACGGCGGCATTGGCAAGCGTGAAGCCGGCTTTGGCGGCCCAAGCGGGCGACTGCCGCTGTTGGCACGAAAGCCCAATTAGATCAGTTGCTTAAAGGGCAAAATATGTGATGAAAATGATCGGCTTACATTTGCCCAACTGAAATGTCGCATTCATCAGAAAAAATTTTAAATGCATAAAATGTTTTTAAAATTATGAAAAATGACCCCATCCCAATGACCATTTTATAATGAGCGCGGGGGCGGGGGTTGGAGACCATGGGGAGGGTGGAACGGTAATGCACACCATGGTTAGTGCTAGGTCATATTATTTTTTTAATTTCCAGGTTTTAATCTATTTTCGGGTTTAGATCGCTATGATGATTGGTCGGTCTGTTTAAGTTGATGAAAAAAAAAATTTTACGATACAAAATAGCTTTAGCAGAATAATCTGCGTTCATCTTGGCATAAGAGTAAGCAAACTATTATCGGCAGAGATTCGGTTTAAACATAAAAATTTTTTTGTTTCTATATTTTTGCACCTGACTGTACTTTGTTAAAGAATCAAAAAATTATAAATTAAATTAATTTTAATTTTAAAATGATTAACAATCCGTCCTGTCCCTCCCTCCCTCTTCACCCGTTTGTACAACCATTCTGTTGTTGCTTTGCCTAATCCAAATTCAAAATCAAATTTTTGTCATTAATGCCCTTTTTGGGTCACAAATTTACCTCGGACCAAAAAAAGAGAAAATGACGTAGAGAATTTTGGATGAAATAAAAATTCAAAAAAAAAATGCTTATTTATTATGCCTTCATTTTTCAATTTGTTCCGATACTTCGCATATATAAATCAGAGTACAAAAAAAAAATATGTATGAATAGGATTTGTTCCCCCCTACTGCAAATGTTTCCCTGTCCATTAAATTTAGAGTTTCACGGTACCGATACCGGTACTGGCCGGTAATTACCGGTTTTTTTGGTACCGGTACCGGTTTTTTCAAAAATCAAAGTACCGGTACTGGTTTGTCTAGTACCGGTACCGCCGGTAAAAATTTGCACTGGTAAGAATAGGGGTCTGGTCGAGAAAAGAATAGGAAATTGGTGAAGAAGGAGAAATTTTTGAGAAAAAATTAAATTTTATTTCATTTAGTATCCATGCATATGTGGGGTGTAATGGTTAAACCTTCTGCCTTTCATTATTTTTCACTTAGGTTCAATTCCCCACTGGGATAGAATATTCTTCATATTTTCTTTACCATTATTTAAATTGAAATTTTAATTAAAAAAAAATATTCCAACTTTTTTTCTTTCATTTTAAGCATCCTAAAAACCCAAAAATTAATCAATTGGTCTTTTTTTACAAATTCTGTTAACAAATCGCATTAAAAAATACAAAATTTTTCCCGGCGGCGCCTATCGGCACCGCTGGCCCTCCTTGTTCCCCAAAAGTCTTGAGAAAAACGTGCCGCGAAAAAAGCGGTGTTGAAAGCAAAAAAGGTCATTGATTTACATTAATTTACATGGCCGGAGACCCCTTCGCAGAATTGGAAAATTGGCCGCTGATCCCTTGTTTTGCAATAATCTGAATTTTGAGGTCTACATCTGAATTTTAGTGTTCTTTATCCTGAATTTGAAAAAAAAACTTGGTCACCCTCAATATACATATACTTCTGAACAATTCTATGCTAAAAAACAGGCACTCGCGCGAAAACTGAATAAAAATTTTGTATTTGAAAAATTTTGTCCAAAAATTTTTACGTTGGAAAATTACCGGTTTTTACCGGTACCGGTACCGGTGGGAAAAGTTGGTACCCCGGTACCGGTTTTTGCATTACCGGTCAGTACCGGTACCGGTTTTTTTACAATTACCGATTACCGTGCAACTCTAATTAAATTGTCTATTCAAATTTTTAAATTCATTTTATGTGTATTAAAAATTTTTATTGTGTGGAATATTTAGTTGACAATTTTATCTCAAAATATAATTGCCGTTTAATTGGTGGCCAATAAAAAAAAATGTCTGACGGCCTAAATGAAGTGCCATTGAACAATTCGGATGGAGTGGACAAAAATGTGCCGCATTCGCTGTCCGGTGATGGAGTCAAGAAAATTGTAAAGTAATTAAGAAAAAAAACACAAAAATACTACTGTCTTTCTTGATACAGAGCTCATGGGGGCTTAGTTTTTCAACCCCCATCAAAATGAGGGCTTTATTTTTTTTTGGGGGGGGGGGCTATATTATGGGAAATACGGTACACACAATATTATTTATCAAATTCAAAATTTAATATAATATAAAACACAAAATTTGTTTTGTTTTCAGCCGCCTTTGTGGCGACATTTGGCTGGCAGTGTTCAAATGGTTATGCTGTGCCCAGCTTGGCCTTGGAATCGCACTGATCAACCGTCGATTTGACCTTATTGTGGACGAGCATTTTAAAACGCGGCAATGGTCACTGGTTGAATTTATCCAAATTCGATGCAAAGTTGGCGAGGACGGCACGAAAGCGATGGAAATTGGCAACGCCGATGGAAAATCGCTCCAATTCTGCAAAATCCGCCACCAAAAAAAGTCATCGGATTCAGAAGCATTACCATTGAGTAAAAACCGAACATAAATCTTTAAAAACATTTGTATCACTCACGCTTTTTCCACTGACGCATTTTCCACCGCTTATTTAAAATTTAATTAAAAAATGAATTAATTATTTAATTGGCTTTTTTTTTAATTAAGCTACAACTTTTTGCCAAAATGGTGGATTTATCAGCTCGAAAATTTATGTTTATTATATTTTCCTCTGATTTTGTTGATGTTTTTTTGTCTTACTCTTTTTTTGGCCTCTCAAATGTTTGTCCAATGTTTGATCAGCAGCATTCGGTTGTTCCGATCAAACAAAATCCATCCCGAGACAACACGTCGTTATTCTCGGATATGTCTGTGCTCTTTCTTCTGTGCTGTCTCCCCCATTGATCCCATTCACTTTTTGGATGGTCTTTTTATCCCCCCCCCCACTTCCATTCATTGGGTCGTGAACTGCTTGCTGCTTTTTTGTTTTGTTGTTCTCCAGAAGATATTCTCGGGAGTGGGAAAGTTTTTCACGGGAAAACAAATAAATGTACAAAATTCGGTCCTATATAAGCAGAACGATCACAGAAGTGTGGCACAGATTCATTGTAGATCATCATCATCAACATTCAAAGTGCCCAATTCATCATAAAGTGTCGGGCCCAATTCATCATATTCAGGCCAAATTTTCAAAAATGAAATCAATTTTTTCTGTTGCACTAATGACACACATTTGTCCAATTATCCAACAAAATTAGTTGGGCAAAATATTACGCCCAGCCAACCTGTATTCATGAATTAAGGCATATGGATAAATCCTGATTTAACCTCAGAAGCCCAATTTGGCCTGATTTATAAATAAAAATTTTTGTCAAAAATTAAAAAAAACCAAATTTAGCAAAAAAAAAAGTTTCCATTTCTTCACTTCCGCATTGAAAATGAAGCTCATCTCAATGTTCATCTTTGCTGTCTTGTTGGTTGGCGTTATGGTCGAAGTTAGTGAAGCACAATTTTACGGCGGCTATTGGCCATCACTTTACGGCGGACTGTACGGATATGGATCATATGGGTCATCATGGAGTACGTTTTGAAATTTAATGCATTTTAAACATGCTGAAATTGTTTAAAAATTTTTTTTAAATCAATTTAGGCTGGCCCTACTATGGCTACGGTTTCTATGGAAAACGATCGGCTGGATTTGGACCTGATGAATTGAAAAACGAGAAGCCACAATGAAAATTGGATGGATGATCAGCACAGTGCCAAATGTGGGACTGATCAAAGAATTACCTAATTGTGACAAATGGAATATCATTTTCAAATCAATTTTATTATGTGAAATTTATGGGTAAATAAAAATGTATGTGTGCAAAAAAATATTTTATTTGAATTTGGAAAATATTTGATCAATCAAAGTAGTACGTCCTGATCATCCAGAAAACGGATGGACGGCACTTCACCGCCATTGATCAATGTGCGCAGCGTCGGTCGACGGCACGCTGTGGCATTGGTGTTGACTGGGGAGGGCGATGAAGGCGACGGGGAGGGCCTAGAATTTTTAAAATGAGAATAACTTAAAGAAATTTTGTTAGTAAGAAAATTCATGCAAAAAAAAGTTTAAAAATTTTTCTTAGATATTTTTTGAAAATTTTTATAGTTTACTAAGGGTTTTTCAAAAATTTTCAAATATTTTTTTCTAGAAAATTCCTTATAAAAATTTTTTAAGTTTCTTTTAATTTCTTACTTTAAAATAATTATACCATTAAATTTGAAAATGAACCCCGCAATTTTCCTAATCCCTTTCTGTAATTAGTGCCTCAAGCATATTGGATTCGATTCAATAATTACCTGAATGAGGGTGACGGCGTAAGCGGAAATGGGCTCAATGGCCGGCTGGCAAGTGACAGCTTGGCTTCCGACAATCTGGACCTAGACCTAATTTGGAAAATAAAAAATTAATTAAAAATTTTCATCAAAATCTTTGTACCTGAGATTTGCGGTCGCCGCTTGCCATCCCCGGCCCTGCGCAATCTGTCGAATGCAATCGGCCAAGTTGCGCAGCGTTGCCCGATATTGGGAGGAGATCAGCGGGTAGACAATGAAGCATGTGTTGCAGTTGATCAGTGAAAGGAGATCGAGCAGTTCACCAAGGGACAGGTAGACGAACTGGTGGATGTCGTTGGGGAACAGCCCGTTCAGAATTGCCAAAATGCCTTAAAAAATGACGGGATAAAAAGGCTTTGAAATTTCAAAAGTGGCCAATAAACAAGGCACAATTCATGATAAAAAAAATGAATAATTTCTCAAATACTAGGATTGTTTTATGCTTTTATCACACCTTGAGGAAATTCGGTGCAAAAAAAGACGATCAGAAGGATCAACAAAATTTTTGTAGTCCGATCAGATTGGGCTGAATGCCGTCGGTATGCCAATGTTGTGCCGGAACACATCGATTTCCGCTTCCGGCTGTTCTTCTCCAGCTCGTACAGCAGTGCCAATGTGAACAACAGTAGCAGAACACATGGGATCACCTTGAAAAATCCGGGATTAAAAAATTTCTAAAATTAAAATTTAATTATATTTTTATTTTATGACGTTTTGAAAACGAATAAATGACATAATGGAAGAAGGAGAAGCCGTTCAATGTTTAATGATGTTTCAAATAATTGTCAACTAATTATTGCCAGAAGCACTTATCTCTAAAGCTTTTGATCTAAACTATAATTATCTTATGCCCTTTTGGTGACCAAAGAGCAAAACTTAAACATCCAAATCCTTTTAAATCAAAGCCTTTTTAATTAATACAGAAATTAATTATGAATAGTAATAAATTTTCTTTTTCTTTTTTTTACATATAAGGACAACATAATAAATAGTTCAAAAAATAAAAATTAATTTCTACTCATTTAAATTTCCGTTATTTTCCTATTATTCATTTTTCTGTTTTCTGCCCATTCTATCCGGAAATTGAGAGCTCATTTCTATTTATTTGCTTTAATTAGTGTTGTTATTATCCATGTCAAAATCCATTTTTTATCCATTCATCCGCTAAATGCTCAACACAATTATTTTGGTATCGGCATGTCGTGGCACCGAAAAATAATAACAAAAATAATTACGTCAATTAGTCATAATCGGCCTTGGGCAGCCCAAATAATTACTGTTTAATCGGAAACGGAAAAAGCTTTTGGCATTTCGGTGCCGGATTAGCAATATTAGATTTTGGGACTTAGCAAACACGCCATTCCGCCGTTGGCACATGTCCACACACAAAGCAATAAAAAAACACAAATAAGCCAGTAAATTTTTATAGGGTTGCTCTAAAATGCGTGCGCGAAATGACGCAAATCAAATTTAGAAGGAAGTTAAATTAAAAATTAAAGGGTCCGAAATCGAAAAAAATCTTTTAATCAAAAGAAAAGCTTGAATTTTTGGAGAATGTTAATTGAGGTAATTAAGTCTGTAATTTAATTAATACTGTATTTAATTCGGCACTTCGAAATTGTATTGGGTGAATATTTAATGTGCCAAGAAAAGCAAAAAAAAAAAAAAAACATAAAAAAATTAAAAAATAAATGGGATTTAAATTATAAACGGAAATTGTAAGTCTTAGTATCCATTCTATAATTCGAAATAGTGTAGCCCACCTTGAAAATTATGCCGGTCAGCCACAGGTTGAGCTTAAAGAACAGGCATGTGTCGAACTGCTTGAACTCGGCCAGTCCCACGGTGTACAGAGTGAAGTTTTGGTGGGTGATCGGATCAGCAGCAGACACGGGAATGATGGAATGGATCAGAAAAGTGGGAATGCACAAGAACACAGTCAGGACAGCGACAGCGATGAAAATTGGACTGAAAATTTAAAAATTGAATAAAAATTAGACATAATGCCAAGCAATTTTGGCTTACCATGCAATGATTTCATGGTTCCACAACGAGCTGACTTGCTTCAGCGTTTTGTAACGGATGAAAGCAGTCACAACAGTCAAATACAGTGTGATTGTATGGAGGGCTATAAAATAAAAATGTTATTTAATTATTTTTAATGTAACATACCAATTGAGCAAACAACATGTGCAAGCAGGAAGGTGATCCTAAATTTGACAAATTTGGAGATAAAAATTGCTTTGAGTTTTTTTTTCTCTTGGAGAAAATCCGAGTCTAGTTATGGATTTGTATGCCCTCAAATTCTTATAGTCCTTAAATAAATAAAATAAAATTGAATATTCGAATATGTATTTCTGATTCATTTGATCAGATTAATATAAAAGCAATACAAATCTCCTTGAATATTCATTCTTAAAGTCCTATTAATTTTCTATTCACGACGCATGTGCTTGAATATTCATATAGTCCTGATTCTGTTCTTTATGTCAAATTTGAGTCTAGTCGCGGATTTAAATTTATGTCTTTGAGGATTTTCGTTGTACTGAATCTCAGCAGATATATTCATCATATGCTCCTGAAAATGCATATAGTCCTGAATTCCTAGAAATATTCATAATAGTTAGTCCTTGACTATTTGTATGGTCCTTATTTATACAAAAAAAATATATAATTTGCGGACCAAAAGAAGTCGTAGCCCAGCGGTGGCTCTTCGTTGTCCACGGCAAACTCAAAGCGTACAACAAACACTGTGTAGGAGGTCATTGTGGCGATGTCGCACAATGCGATGATGGCCAACAGTCGGTTGACCGCACACTTTTGCATGGCGGGCCGGGACAGCACAAAAATGTGCACACAGTTTGCCAACGAGCCGAACACGCAGATGAACAGGCCAAGCCAACAGTGCACTTTGTTGTACAGGCTGAAAAGGGAAGGGCGAAGAATGGCATGGCACCAATTAAATTAAATTTAGTCGGCCTTTTGCATTTTCATGAAAAATTTGGAGCTTTTACTCCCTGATCGTTCAAGGATCAGATTCAGGAAATGGGTCAAACATTTAGGGAAACGGGACCGAACAATGCTAATCTATCATTAAATAATTAACCACGGTGTACAGAGTGAAGTTGTGGTGGGTGATCGGATCAGCAGCAGACACGGGAATGATGGAATGGATCAGAAAAGTGGGAATGCACAAGAACACAGTCAGGACAGCGACAGCGATGAAAATTGGACTGAAAATTTAAAAATTGAATAAAAATTAGACATAATGCCAAGCAATTTTGGCTTACCATGCAATGATTTCATGGTTCCACAACGAGCTGACTTGCTTCAGCGTTTTGTAACGGATGAAAGCAGTCACAACAGTCAAATACAGTGTGATTGTATGGAGGGCTATAAAATAAAAATGGTATTTAATTATTTTTAATGTAACATACCAATTGAGCAAACAACATGTGCAAGCAGGAAGGTGATCCTAAATTTGACAAATTTGGAGATAAAAATTGCTTTGAGTTTTTTTTTCTCTTGGAGAAAATCCGAGTCTAGTTATGGATTTGTATGCCCTCAAATTCTTATAGTCCTTAAATAAATAAAATAAAATTGAATATTCGAATATGTATTTCTGATTCATTTGATCAGATTAATATAAAAGCAATACAAATCTCCTTGAATATTCATTCTTAAAGTCCTATTAATTTTCTATTCACGACGCATGTGCTTGAATATTCATATAGTCCTGATTCTGTTCTTTATGTCAAATTTGAGTCTAGTCGCGGATTTAAATTTATGTCTTTGAGGATTTTCGTTGTACTGAATCTCAGCAGATATATTCATCATATGCTCCTGAAAATGCATATAGTCCTGAATTCCTAGAAATATTCATAATAGTTAGTCCTTGACTATTTGTATGGTCCTTATTTATACAAAAAAAATATATAATTTGCGGACCAAAAGAAGTCGTAGCCCAGCGGTGAGCTTGCTGTGCCGCCAAACAATGGAAATGCGCGAAAAAGGATTTATTAATAAATTAATAATATCGGAACTGGCGATTGAAAGCTAACAAAATAAAAGGGCGGAGAGCGGCGGAAGGAAATTATTACAAATGTACAATATAATAATAATTGTGCATTTATTGAATTTAGCATTTTTGTCATTTATTGTAAAATTTGCTCTTTAGAAATGCATGGGATTGCATTGCATTTATATATGCCATGCATGGCACCAATTAAATTAAATTTAGTCGGCCTTTTGCATTTTCATGAAAAATTTGGAGCTTTTACTCCCTGATCGTTCAAGGATCAGATTCAGGAAATGGGTCAAACATTTAGGGAAACGGGACCGAACAATGCTAATCTATCATTAAATAATTAAAAAACTGACTTAGTAATTAATTGTCTATTAATTTTAAACGTACTTCGAAATGCCCCACAATGCTTCCAAGAATGCAACAGTTTGTTGCTGTTTAAATCAAACAAGCTCAGTTCCTCGTCACAGATCATTAAGCGCATTTTTAGTTATAATGCAAAGAATCTGCAAAAAAAAATTAATCAAAAAAAGGTAATAGCATTTTTACATAATTAAATTTTCATAATTGAATTTCTTCGATAAAACTTGCGGAAAGCATTCAAAATAATTTTCCCCCTTATGCTAATGGCTTTATCATGGCAAAAATGGTGGCCGGAAAGGGGCAGAAGCATGACATATAATAATATATATGTCCATATATTGTTGATGAAAAAAGCCTTTTTGGAGCGCGGCGGCGGCTACAAAGACGCGTCAATGGCACCGGGGGGCACACACACACGGCCCAACAAAGCAGCAGCCTGAGGCGCCATAATGTTGGTTGGATGCCATGGAGTTGGAATGAGTGCGCGAGCAGTTGGCCTCCCCTTGGGTAGAGTGGAGGGGCGGGGGAGATAACCACAATCCGCCCCGGGGGCACCCCTATAATCCGGCCATAATTATCCCATACAGTGGCCGAGCGGCGGGTCTCCCCGAGGGCCAATTTTCATATGGCTCTAATGAGGATGATGATGATGATGCTGATGAAGATTGGATTGGCATTCTGTCACAAGACCTAAGGGCACTGGCGTAACGTTTCCAACCCAATGCTCATCTAAGCTATAATTTAAAGGTTACTACTCATCGTGAGAAGCTAAAAATTAATGAGGTCATTTGAATTTAGATTAAAAAATGTTCAAAAATATTTATGGAAAATTGAAATTTTCGTTTCTATTTTTTTCGCGACATGCAAAATCCAAAAGTTTCCAAAATTTATCATACTTAGGGTGGAACATAATTTTTGATACCCAAATTTTTTTTATTAAAAATTTTTTTTTAATTTCAACAAAACACAATCATGATTCAAAATACCCGCTATTATTATCAATAATATGTTGCCATTATTCTGGCAAGAGATCAATACCAATGGAAAAGTATTTAGGGAGTTAGAGTTAAGTAAGTAAAAATGGTCATTTTAGAGGTCGGCATTTTTGATGGCAGATTTAAAGAAAAATAAAAGAGATACAGAGCCAGAGAAATAGTGATTAAAAAGAGCAAAGTTAGGACTATAAGAACACAAAAATATAAAATTTTAATTACAAAAATTGACTTATTGGAGAGCCGAGACTGAAAGTGGTCTCCAAAAACGGCATTTTTCATGACCACCAAGTAACATAATGTTTTAAAAGTGGTTTTGGAAATTCTGAATTTAATTAAACAAGGTAAATCGGGTATGTTGAGTTCGAATATGGTCTTAGATTTGGTCTCTGGGATCGCAACAAACCTGTACAGCTCGAACTTCATGCATGGAGTTGGAGCAGTACAAGCTCAGGTTGAAAAGATAGGTCCCATTTAAGGCCATATTCGGATTCTACTGGTCTAAATTGTATAGAAAAACTAAGATTTTATTATATCAGCTTTGGTTTTTGACCATAAAAATTCGAGAAAAATTAGTGGGCCAATTTTCAATTTTGGCATGGTCGGGAAAAAAGGCAGAAAAATCTATCAATCAAATAAAAAGTGAAACGATAGTAAGATATAAAAGAGGACACCATGAAGAACAAAATAAAAAAAGAATAATTTAAATAGGCGCAGAAATAACGGAGTTATGAATTTTTTTAAATTGGAAAAAATTTGGGTATCAAAAATTATGTTCCACCCTAAGTATAATATTTTTTATTTGAGGGCAGGGCAAGACAGGAGAGGAGGCACACATAGCCCATTCCATCTCTCGGATACCCAGATATGGGCCTAGGATGATTAAAGTTCCAAAAAAGATAATTATATTAAACGATTAAAAAATAAAAATTAAATTATTTCAATTTCAATTTTTGTTTTTTGGCCAAAATCACTGAAGCCGCCAACACGGAGCACACAGCAACTAAAAGGAAAGTGAGTAAAGGCTAATGTAAGCCTAAAAAGGGTTGTTTTTCGATTAAGAATATGGACAGTTAATTGAATTTTGCTCACAAATTTGGAAAATCAGTTCAGTGATTAAATTTTGAATTGCTATTAAATTGGCATTTTTTGCACGGAAAGACTAATGGACAAATTATGTTTTATTGTATTGGTTATTGGGGCACTATTACTCACATAAATCGTGATGTTTTGTGCGGTTGGCATTTTTTTTTAATAGAAAATGTAAAATGAAATACATACAATTTACTTTTATTTTTTTTAATAATTCAATAAAAATAATAAATAGTTGAAAATTAAATATTAAAAATTAGATTTTCTTTCTAAATAAATTAGAAAAAAAAAAATTATATTCTCATTTATTTTTAATTTGTTACTTTTTAAAAATTATTATTTTTGCTTCAACTTTCAAATTATAAAAAAATGCATAATTATAAAAGTTGAACTATTAAATACTTATGTACACAGAACCCAAAGATAGACCGAGATAGACCGATTAAGGCATCCATCCGCCGGAAAGACAATTATAATAGTGTGTGAAATAATTATACGGCTTTCAATTTTGGGGATTTAAACGCAATGCTTTAAAAAACGGAAACATAATTATGTTGAAGTACATAAAATTTTTAATAATCAAGCATAATTAAAATTCTTAAGAAAATATTTTCCATTTTGTTTTTAAGATAATAAAAATATAAAATTTAAAAAAAATAAATAATATTTTATGTAGTTATTACGGCGGACGCGAACATTTAAATATGGCAACAAATTGGCTCACTGTTTTACATTAATTAGTGAGTCGCGGTAATTTGGAAGAAATCCATCGCGAGTGTGTACCATCATATCCTTATTATTTTACGAAGCAATTTAGAGATCAAACTTCAAAGATTTTTGGTTAGGTTAATTAACATACATAAAATTTATTCTAAATCCAATTATTTTTGTTTTATATAAATTTAATTATTAGACAATTTTCTTTAATATGCAAATATAATTTATGAAGGACCAATAAGAATGGAATGCAATTCCATTCCTAATTTAATTTTACCGGACAAAAACGTTAATTGAGAACAGACAGAAAACCCCTCGGGGGACCGGGGAGAATAGCTGAAAGAATGGAAACATTAATGAAAGAAGTTTATTGCACTCTTTTTTTTAAATAAAATAAAATCTGAAAAACATTCCTCCTAATATGATTTTGGGTGACTGATCAAAAACTTTTTGCACCCCTAAAAATTGGGGTGGATGCTGATAAATTGGGGAAACAATTTTTTTTTTTTTGGAAATTTGGCAATGAACTGTTTTACAGTAAGTAGCACATGAAAAAGCCCATAAAAAACTGTTACAAAATATTACAAAACTCTATGGCCAGGCACAGTTCGATTGAAAAAAATAGTATTTTTATTGTATAAAAAACGCATGAAATTTTTGCTACCCACTGTATAGGAGAGATTATGAATAATTTTATTCTCTTAATTCAAAAATAAATAAATAAACATTTGTAAAATTACTAATAATTATAGGTATAACCGTAATTAAGCCGGTTATCTCACATATATTTTTGATCTGTTAATAATTTACGGATATTTGCTTAATATGTGAGTAAATTTTCGCATGCATATTTCATGCATTTTTGCCAGAATTAATCCTTCGCTTCCGGCATAAAATCTTTACTACCAACAAAATGCATTCAGCTCATCACTTGTAGTAGGACACAACCATTTTGTGCATTTTGATTTAAGCCGATTTTTACAACCAAATCATAAAAAGATAAGCTTAGTGTCTGGCATTTAGACTCATTTAGTAGGCATTAATAATTATGATGTGATGGTAATGATTGTTTTATTTTTGTACATTTAGGCATAAAGTGCAAAATTTTGAAAGATGCACATATATTTTAATAATTTTAAAAATTAAAAATGTAAAAGTGAGTTACAAAAAAAAATTGGAGACAATGAAAAAATTTCTGTAAAAATAGCGTAAAGAAAATGATAGACCGCTTTAAAACATAATCCAAAAACTCCAGTTTTAATTCATGTTTAAAAAATTAAATATTTTCTTATCCGAAATCCAAATGAAACGGAAGCAGCTTTTTTAGGATTTTCCCAAAATTAAATTTTAATAATTGGCATCTTATCATTTAAATTTTGCGAGCATTGGCATCGATGGCATTGGAATGTTCGGGACGAAAGTGCCACGGTTGAAGAAATACTCAAAAAACAAAGCATTTCCGGTGAGAATGTCCTCCCCAATTTAATCCTAACTTTTTTTCGAATCTTTGATCTTTTCACATTTTTTATTTTTGCGTGCGCATAAAACATGGACGACGACATTAAATTGGTCTACTGCTGCTGCTGGCTGTAAATTTGATGAATGCCACCACGGACGAATGCCAATGACAGACCCCCCGGGGAAGGGAAAATTCTTTTTTAGTTTTTATTAAAATAATTTCCTCCACCGCCGGGGAATTAGAGAAGGAAAAAAAAGAAGAATATTTACTGATGCAAAAATTTAAGTAAAATAATAAATGTTAAGTTAATTTGAAACAAAAAAGAATGGACGAGACATTTTTTCATATAAAAACAAAATAAATTTAAAAAGATTAATTTATTAGGATGAATAATTAGTCTCGAATGATGAAACATAATTTATTCCCGCAGTAAAATAAATATAAATAAATTAGTATTAACATAAAACTTTAGAATAATGAGCATGCAAGAAAAAATGGGCGAACATATTATGACGAGTTTTTTCTTTTTATCATATAAAAAGGTAATTAAATACTTTTTTTTTGGTTGACTAATTACTCTCAAATAGAGAAACCTACTTAACAAATTTGTTATTAGTCATTAGTCTTAAATAGTGAATGTGTTTAACTATAAAACCATATGGCAAAGAGCACAGCAAAAAATGGCTTGAACTCAACAAAATGGACAAAAAATGCCTGAAATGCCAATGCTCGGCACTCAAATGCCATCCCATTAGAAAAGATTAAATGCCAGTTTCCTAAAATAGAAGCAATTGGTCAATGGAAACTCAGCAATTTTCAACTTACTCAAATTTGTCAGACATTAAAAAGAAAAATGAATTTTAAAAAAGAAACAAGAAATGAATTTTTGAAATAAAATATTTTTTAAGAATTTTAATTAAAGAATTTAAATTATTAATTAAAAGTTCCGGTCCCTTACTTAATTCAAAGTAAATTTGAATTTTTAAAAATGATTTATTTATCAAAAATTTTCTACCGCTATGAATTTATTTATTTTTTGACAAATTTCAATCATTTCCATCTCCTTTTTTCTTTGAATTCTCTTCTTGGGTTGCAGCACATTCTTTCTCCGTCCGACTCATCTCATTCATCATTCATTCATTTAGGGCTAAAGTTAAAAAATCATTCGCATTTTGACAGGGCATCCAAAACTTTTAGGGACGGAAGGTTCGACAGAAATATAAATTAAGATTTTTAGGAAAAACCAATGGATAGGTGAGGAAAACACTGTAATAAACCCCGCCGGGAAAATGAAGAATTTGTGAGATTATTACAAAATTTCAATTATTTTAGGATAAAAAATATTTATTTTATGATAAAAAATGATTTTTATGTTTTTTTAAATCCTTTTTTTTTTGTAAAATTTGATCACCGAACACTGAAATGTTCTGCAATCTGCATCCTTGTCCATATCCACGAGCCCCTGGGTTACCCTCCCCCCTCCCCCATTGGTATGGGTACGTCCCTGGCGCTAGTGCTGCTCGAGACCCAAATTTCTCGAGATTTGAGGCTTTTCGACGAGTTTTTTTTCTCAAGTCAAGAGTAATGACTCAATACCGTGACTTTCGAGAAGCACTCACTCTACCATGGTCGCCCCTCTGGTGCGCAACTTCACCTTGCATACGTCCTCACAAAGCTTCTTTGATGGGAAATTGTTTGTGTTGCCGCCCTGCCCTTTGTAGATGAATTGCTTAAATAAATAAAAATTAAAATGGGAAAAGCCGCCGGTGCTTTTCTTGTCCATTTAATTTGTACTTTTTGTTGTACCTCACAACTACGGCCGTCCCACCACCATCGCGTGAGTGCCAAGTTGCCTCTTCCCACGTTTTTGGGCGGTTTGCATGCCTAATGAAAGAAAAAAAATTAACCTATGAGTCACGCCCAACCAATCTATACCCAACTCATCCTTTTGATTGTTCGGTCTTAGTCGTGGCATTTTTTGATTGTTCGGTCTTAGTCGTGGCATTTTTTGATTGTTCGGTCTTAGTCGTGGCATTTTTTGATTGTTCGGCCTTAGATGTGGCATTTTTTGCATTGTGCGGTCTGCTTCATCGTGGCATTTTTTTTGCGTGGATGAGTTGGGTATGGATGAATTGGGTATATGGATGTTGGGTTTTTAGATAAGTTGGGTTTACCCCATCGAATAACTATTTTTTCCTGGGTTTCAATGCAATCAATAATTTATTTTTATTTTTGTTTTTGATCAGTGTTTTTGGTTTTTCTTTAGGTTAACTAATTGTTCTAATTAAGAAGATGCCCCCATTTTACTGCTGCTGGCTTGTCCTGGCAGATGACAAGTGAAACCTAAAAAACAAAAGATAATTCAATAAAATGGGAAAAAATTATTTTTAAAAAATTTAAAACCTACCACACAAAGTACAAGAAAGAGCGATGCAAAAAGCTTGAAAGAATGCATTTTTTCGTAGGTTTGTCAATGAGAATTGGGTAATTTGTGGGGAGGAAATTGGTAATTTTTGAGTGGAATGAATGATTTGGTGCTCCAATTTGTGCGCTTTTTAAAGGGCTGTTTTGGCGTTTGCTCTCACACCCATGCAATTAGTAATACATTAATTTTGGTGAACGAATTAATATGCGTGAAAATGGCAACGTAAATGTTTCGACGAATGTGACTGATTGACAAATAAAAGCATTGAAGGGCCATTAGTAACAAAAATTCTGTATGGAAGAAAAAACTGAAAAAGTGGAAAAATGAAGAAATAAATGTTTTTCTCCGATATGACTAATTGGCAAACAAATAATAAAATTGTATATTAGTCAAAAATAACATAAAAATGACAGGCCAGCCAGCATTTTATGATTAAAAAAAGTCTATTAAATATTAAAATTATTTTAAAATCGGAAAATATTAAAGTTTTAAAATCGCTTTTAAGTCTAAATTACCAAACAATATCATTTTTAATACATTTATTTAGTGTTTTTTTAATATTTTAATTGAATTTAATAATTTTGGTAAGAATACTTAAATCAGATTACTGTACCTAACTTCTAGGTCTCGGTTTTTTAGTTTCGGAAACCGAGAAATTTTTACACTGTTAAGTACGACCATTGGGGGGGGAGTTGCCTCTTCCCACGTTTTTGGGCGGTTTGCATGCCGAATTTTAACAAAATTTCTTAACAAAATTCATTAAAATCCCAAAAAATTTTCCCGGCGCGGACTCCAAAAACTCCTAATTTCTCTTAAAAAAATTGATTCAAAATTTTAGAAATTGATCATTTGTACAAAATCAGTTAACAAATCGCAACTAAATTTTAAAATTTTTTCCGACGGCGCCTGTCGATTGTGCGGTCTGCTTCATCGTGGCATTTTTTTTGCGTGGATGAGTTGGGTATGGATGAATTGGTTAGAACATTGTTTATTGTAATAATATAATAAAAAAAATATTAGAAATTAATTTTTAAAGCAAACTTAAATTTTTCAATTTTTTGAACGTTCATTTATTTGTTGAATTTTCACTTAAGTTTCCTTTTGTTAATTATGCGAAACCGTAAGAAAACTTAAATCAGATTACTGTACCTAGTTGCTTGTCCTGGCAGATGACAAGTGAAATCTAAAAAACAAAAGATAATTCAATAAAATGGGAAAAAATTATTTTTAAAAAAATTTAAAACCTACCACACAAAGTACAAGAAAGAGCGATGCAAAAAGCTTGAAAGAATGCATTTTTTCGTAGGTTTGTTAATGAGAATTGGGTAATTTGTTGGGGAGGAAATTGGTAATTTTTGAGTGGATGTTAAAATATACTGTAAAAGTGCTCTTTCAGGATGCGCATATAATAATAATAAACTCTTTTTATGGAACAGTGGAATAGCCCAGCATTTGCATTGAATTACAAAGTGCCAAAATTCGGCATTATGCGTTAGCTTAATCATTACCAGATTGATCATATTGAATTGCGCAATTCAGTCAGTGCTCAAATGCAAATGCATGGCTCTTTATTTCGGGTTGAAAAACCGGGAATTTTTGGCTGAGAAAACCGGGAAAAAACCGGGACTAGTCCCGGTCCCGGTCAAAACCGGGACTTCGGTACTCAGTTGTACGTGTTCAGGTCCCGGTCCCGCTCAACTCTAGATATAAGTTTAGGGAATTTTCTATTTATCAACAAATATTCCCAAAATTCTTTCCTACAATAAGGTGGCTTAATTCTTCAATAAATGTAGCTCTTGCAATTGTGGGATAGATTTTGACTGTTACAGATAGATAATTATGTGAAGATTTCCCATCGTAAAGCTAATCAAACTTTGGCAAATGCATTTTTGAACAGATGCAATTTTATTTATTCCACAAATCATTATGTAGTTATTAATGCACAATTTTATTTTTTGAAAAATTTTTCTTTTAATTTCTTCACTTTTCTTCTTTTGCTGGTCTCTTCACGCTGCACCTCCACACTCATTCATGGCTGAAAAATTGGGAAATTAATTAGCAATAATTTAAATTTTCACCCCTCACTCATGGACTTTTCTAGGGGATTTTCGGCTAAAAGGCCCCTGGCAAAAGTGAGGGAGGGCATGGAGATGTACCGTACCAATTACAATATGGAATATTGTAAAGCTTTCACATTTTTATTGCATTTTGTTCAATGATTATTTTGGGATCGTGCCGCTCAACTTCACCTTGCACACTTGATCACAAAGCTTCTTTGATGGGAAATTGTTTGTGTTGCCGCCCTGCCCTTTGTAGATGAATTGCTTAAATAAATAAAAATTAAAATGGGAAAAGCCGCCGGTGCTTTTCTCGTTCATTTAATTTGTACTTTTTGTTGTACCTTACAACTACGGCCGTCCCACCACCATCGCGTGAGTGCCAAGTTGCCTCTTCCCACGTTTTTGGGCGGTTTACATGCCTAATTTTGAAGGAACATTTTATCTTGGTAGTTTTAGGAACTTATGGTAGGGTTCCTCCCACACGTTCGGGGAGAGAAAAGTCGGGAATCGGTGAGAAAATTTCCCGACAAAAATTAATTGTTGCGGATGGAAGAAATTTTAAAAAATGTCGAGGATCTCTTTGCCTGGGAGGAAATCTTCATAAAAAAGAAAATAGAAATTTTTGTAAAACAAAATCAGAAACTCATTTAAAGACACTAACTAGCATCTGATGCATATGTTAATGAAAGAGACTAAATTCGTAATTCTCCGAACTGGGTCGGGGAGGAGGAAACCCTTCTTAATAGGCCCATACAAAAAACAACCTATTTTTATGCTATAAATATATCCAATAAAAAATTTTCTTGTTGGTTAATGCTTAGTTTGCTGATTTTCTCTCCCCCGGGTTCAGCCCCCGCCTCGTCCATTCCCCGTCTTACTGCTGCTGGCTTATGCTGACAGAGGACAAGTGAGGCCTAAACGAAAAAAAAACCTAGAAAATTTTTACTAATTCCAAGCTTACCACACAAAGCACAAGAAAGACGGATGCAAAAAGGTTGAAGTTGAATGATGGCTTCATTTCTTCTTCGAGAATTTGATGCTTTTTATTGGGAGGAAATCGACGGCACTTTTGAGCGGAATTAATGAATGATTTGTTGCTCCAATTTGTGCCCCTTTTATATGCTGTTTTGGCATTGCTTTCCTCACACCCATGGCATTAGTAATACTAATTAATTCTGAACCGATTAAAAACCAAAAATGGTGAAATAATGTCAAGGATGTGACTGTGACTGTGATTGACGAACAAAAACCCATTAAACTGTCATTACTAATTCTGTTGGGCGGATTGTTGTGTACAATACAAAAACTAAAAACAGAACATCGGCGAAAATAAATGTGACGCAAAAACTTTACGAGCAAAAACAATTATTGTACAAAACATTTTAATAATTTGCTATTACGAAGATATAAGCGATGCTTGGCAAGAGATTACAATATTACGGAAATTAATTTTTGATTGAAACGCGGGAAGAAAGAGTAATAAAATTTGTTTAAAAAAGAGTTAAAAATTTTTAGTAAATTCCATCTTAAAATTTCGCTAAAAATAATTGGTCAAAAATAAATTAACACTTTCTTAATTATTTTTTGACAATGATTTTAGGAAAAATAATCTTCAATAAATTTAAATTTAATAAAATGATTAATTTGTTAATTTCTATTTTAGATGCTAATTTGCTAATTTTATTTACTTTTAATTGTGGAAAGAAATTGATCTCAGCGAAATTTTGGGTATGGCTGATTGATCAATGTTCGATTGACAGAAATGTGGAGCAAATGTGGTCATTAAGCCTCTTGACCGATTTTTTCCGAAAAAATCCATAATTTTTGAATGTTCATTTTTATTTGTTGAGTTTTCATTTAAATTTTCTTTTGCTAATTATTCGAAACTGTAAAAATAATTAAATTAGATTACTTATACATAGTTAGCGAGCGATTAATGTGACCCAAAACTGAATTTCCTAATTTGAAATTTTGATTTTGACATTATGATGCAAAAACAAAAGAATTTCAGTATTTGTTCCGGCGGTGCCGAATGCGAAAATATTTTTAAAAGTTGAATGAATTTATTAAGGATTTAGTCAAAAAATGCGGTTTTATAAGCAAGGTTTTTGTTATTTTTTTTTTAGTAAATTTCTTATTAAAGATTAGGTTCTAACTGGGTCCAGGCTTTTCCTGCTGGACTCCCGAGGTGTATAGATACAGGTTTTATTTTTCAGCAACTTGTATTTTTTCAATGTACTTGTATTTCAATTATGGAATCCAGATAACAAACATTCCCAAAATATCGACGAACTATATTTCTTATCATTCATTTGGAGTTTTTTCTGGGGTATTTTTAGTCGCGCGGGTCGAGCAAATTGTCAGGTCTGAATTCGGGTCGGGAGATCGATGTCCAAATTAGAATTATGGTCGATGGGAGGATGATCAATCAGTTTATGACCAATGAGTGTGGGTTAGAATGATAGGTGATGGGAGAAGATAATCAGTACAATTATAGCCAAGTGGGAGAGGATGATCAGTAGGATTATGACCGGTGGGTGAGGATGATCAGTAGGATTATGGCCAAATCCAACTGAAATGGCCAAGAGGCAAAAACCCAATTTTTGCCCCTTTCTCTGGCTTTTACATTATTTTCAACTCTGCTTCTTCTTCTCTAATGGTGCCCTTCATAAATTGAGTAGAGTTTTTTTTAATGCATATAAAAGCCTATCCAATTATAGCAATTTACATATTCATCTGCAGTTATTGCTTATTCATTTTCATTTCTTTACATTTTAAAAAATATATTTCCAATTCTCTAAACTCATTCTGATAAAATGATAATAATTTTATCAACAAAACTGCTACCGTTATCCGTTCTGCTGCTTCCAATTATGCTTGGCATTACCAATGCCGCTGGCATCGGCGACAGACAAAAAAGGGCGGTGGAGGAGGAAGAACAAAGAAGCATGAGCGAACTGTGTGCCATCCATGAACAGAAGTTCAAGGAGTTATTCAAGGTTAAAACTGGAAATGCCGAAGTTTTATGGATGGAAAACAAAGAGAAGAAAGCGGAGGAAAAGCAGGAGGAAAAGGAAAAGCGGGAAGAGAAAGCGGCAGAAGAGACAATGGATGCTAAAAATAAAGCATGGCTTAGCACTTTGTTAGGCAATTATTTGTGCCAAAAATTACGGGGCAAAGGCGGGGAGCAAAGACACGGAAAAAATAATGAGAAATTGGATTATGGCGTGGAGAAGAATGTGTGGTGGACCACGCCTGAAAAGAATTCAAATGAATTTAAAGTTAGGGCGGAGAAAATTTTTGGACGTATCAGAGTCAAAAATGGGATCAGTGACGAGCAATTGCTGGTATGGGAAAAGCCAGGGATTCGGGGAATGGGTTCGGGTTTTTTTTTATTTAAAAAAATCCCCATTTTATATTTTAGAAATTGTTGTTTTAAATTGAAAAATTGATTATTGTGTTTGGTCAAAAACCGCTAATTAACTACAATCTAACATAAATTCTTAAATTTTCTCCGGCGGATGTCTTGTTAGGGTTGGAATATCGGATTCGGGAAGCCGGAATTCTGGATTTAGGACTTTGAATTTTTGGCGACTCCGGACCCACCCTTATTGAAAATTATCCTTAGTGCAAGCTTTTTTGAAAATTGTTTCGAACAGGTGTCACTGTCCGAGCTTGTGCCGTTGAAAGAGCGCGGAGGCAGCGGAGGTGTGTTTTTCAGAACCAAGGACGACAAATTCATTTTAAAGAATCTGAACCCTGAGCATGATGAGCCCGCAAAAATGGATGAAGTGTTAGACAAATATGCGGCTTATGTGATCGACGGAGTGATCAGCGGTCAATCCGAGAAGGGCAAGCAGTACCCAATTTTTGCCCCTTTCTCTGGCTTTTACATTATTTTCAACACACCATGTTCATGTGCTTCAAAATGAAGCTGTATGCCAAGCGGAAGGAGGACGATGGAAATGAGAGGAAAAAAGTAAGATAATTAAATTTTAATATATAATTTTCAAACAATTTAAATTCTGCTGGCAATTGAATTTTTTATTTTAATTTATTTGGAATTTATTCCAAAATTTCTAATAATCTAAGAAAATATTATCTGCATCAATTATTTTTTCGCTAAAATATTTTAAATTGATTTTTTAATGAAAAATTTTGAATTGAAACGAATAATAATTTTTCAATAAAGTTTTAATTTTTTTTTCTCGGGAGAGATTATGTTCGCCCCTTGGTCATGCCGGTTTATTAGTCTGATAAAAATTCCCGACTCTTTGATTTCGGCATTCCCCGGCTTTCCCCGCCCAACTCTTTTTCAACAATTTCCTAATTTTAAGGTGATTCGCCTTCACGAATTACAATTTGTGGTGCTGAACAACGCATTTGAGGGGCTCAAATTAGAGTACGCTACACTCCCCCATGTCGTCTCTCTTCCCCCGAAAAAAATGTAATTTTCCAAATTTTTTTTTTAATTTCGAGGAAAAAAAGAAAAATTTTAATAGCCAATTTGCGCCGTTATTTGAGCGGCTACTGGGAGCCATAAGAGCATGCACAATGTTCATGATATATGTTAAGTTTTCGCAATCGCCGAAAAACGCGCGCCGAACTGGCCGTGCCGAACTAACCCCGACCCATTTGTACGGATTTTCTTTAAAAATGATAAAATATGTATCAATTAAAAAAAAATATGAAGAATCATATTTTCTCCATAGGAAACCAATGAGTATACAAAAAAATTCAAAAATTTTTAATTTCTGTAGAGGGATTGAACCAAGGAAAAGATGAATAGAAAGTCAAGGAGACTAGTCACTAGGCCATTTGCACAATTGAAAGCGATACTTTTAAAGAATATATTAATTATTTTTTTAAATTTTTCCTTTAACTCCAATTTTCATCTCTAATTTTTCACCCAGACCCCCATTATTACCGGTGCTTGTTTTACTCGATTCCCGTTTGCCCTACCGGGACTGATAAATCGAATTTCCAAATCCGGGACCGGGACCTCGGAGGACCGGGAATTCCCGCTCGGGTCCCGGTCCCGTACAACCCTACTTTCTTTGGAAAACAAACAAAAATAACATTTAAATTACAAATTCTTTTGTGAAATAATTATTTTAGTTTTTTGAAAAATTATGAATATGTATTTTCGGTTTGCAGTGATACCCGGGCCCAGTTTAAAAACTTGGACCCCAAGCCAAGCCCGACTTTTCTTGGCCCGGCAATATACGGAATTTATTCAATGCCTATAGGAATTTTATAAAAAAAATTTTAAAAAATTTATTAATAAAAATGGAAAAAATTTTTCTATAAATATGTTTAATCTGTGAATGCGAAATTTATTGGTCGGCTTTGCTTTGGATGCTTGGACATCAATAACCAGCAGCAGATGGAGTCGGATTAAAATGAATACACAATGCAATAATTTAATCACTTTTTCGCTGGAGTGATCAGCAACAGCAGTTGATCAGTGAGCAAAAATGGGGAGGATTAATTAATTGTCCATCGGCGGAGTGTACAAATATGAAAACGGCAACGGATAAAATTATACATGAATTATTGTACACTAATGAGATGGTAAATGCCATTTTTACATTGTGGCATTCCCTCCCAAAATGCCATTTGTCATCTGTATGCAAATCGATGGCTGCTCATTTTTCCTCTGCTGCTGCTGGTTACTCACTCTTCTGAACTCCTTGTAAATGAGGAGGCCCTAACTGCCTTAAATTACCCAATAAAATTTTCTAGTTTGAGAAGCATTCCCAAATTAATTTTAGGAAAAGCTAAACTATAAAAATACATAAAAAACAAAAGTTGGATTCATTTCTCTGTCCTATTCAAAACGAAGAAGTGAAAGAGAGCGAGAGAGATAGAGAACGCAGAGATAGACAACGGAAGGAAAGGCGAGAAACGCAGAGAGTGTTGCGCTAGAAGAGAAAAAGCGAGAACAGAGAAGCAAAGACAAAAGTGTGCACGTTAGAAGTGGAAGCAGAAAAGCGAGACAGTTCTACGCAAAACCCCTCGGGCGAGGACGAAAAGCGGCCGAATCATTGTGAAAGGACGAACGCAACGCAAGGCATAGAGAAAAATAAAAAGAGAGAGAGGGAGAGAGAAAAGGAAAAGGCAGACAAAGCAGAAGAGATAAAGCAAACGGAAAAGAGAGACTAACGGCCATTGCTTCTGCTGCTATTGCGACGAAACGGGCCAAACCAAGTTCAAAGTGCCAGTGCGACGGTTCCGTTCAATGCTAATCAGCTAATTGCTCACTAATTACCCCAAATAACAAAACTGTGCCTGCTTCTCCCAACAATGGCCCCCAAATGCCTTCCGCTCGAACTTTTGTTCGAAATTGTGCCTTTTATCCCTGCCGAAAAAGCCGTCCCGAATGCGCTCTCTTCCTGTCGGCTGCTGCACAAACTTTTGCTGCCACGTGTCATCAAATGGAAAGAGGTATGCCGTGCCATTTTTGGGCCAAGGAATTGGGCTTGAAATGCACTTTTGTAACGTCGGCCACCCAATTTACTCATTCTCTGGGCCTTTTATGTTTTTTTAAGACCCCATCCCGGAAAAAACACCGAAAAAATTTCAAAAAATCACGAAGTCTACGAATATATTAATATCAAATTAAACTATTCAAGTATCTGGGGTCAAAAACGATTATAAAATAAGATTTAGGCAAAAAATAATAATAATACAGTTTTTAGGTATTTATTTTTTAATTTTTGACACAATACAGTCAGGTGCATAAGTTTAACACCACTAGCCTTTTCGAGAAATTTGGCTTTATAAAAAGTTAAATGGTTGGTGATGACCAAAATGTTTTGACATTTTTTGTAGCATTTTTAATGGGCTTTCGAATAATACCAATCATTAAGCAAATATCGGTTCAAACCCGAATTACAGTTGACTTTGTGTACCATACCCCATTTTCAGTGGTACATATGTTTAACACCACTTTTTGAATCTCAAATTTGAGAGCACAGAAAAATCTGAAATAATTCATGCAAACATAACTTTTTATGCTGATCAAAATCAATTTCGGAGTCTACAAAAAGTACTGTATTTCTTAAGAAAACAGTGTTTACAGTAGAAATGACCATCATCAAAAATAAAGTGGCCATACCTAAGTGGGTATAAGACGTAGACTAAACATTAAAAAGCAAAGCGGTAGTAAATTTTGGGCTCTTTCCAATAGGCCTAATCAAAATTTTCAAAAAAAATTTCCCAACCCCTAGGAATTTTTTCGAAAGTTTTCCCGATTTCACTGTATTTTAGTTTTTGAATTTTTTCTTCAAAATTTTATTATTGAAACGAGCACAAATTCTCCACAGAATTGCCTTTTGAATTGTGGGTCTGCGACTTAAGCCTAAAATGCAAGAGAGGTTATCAATTGGTCACCATAAAAATGACTGAATTCTACCGTATTTCAAGAGAAAATGACCGAAAATTTATCATTTCAAATTATTCTGTTTAGGTCCCTCACTTTTGTAGGTTTAAGTCATAGAACCACCATTCTCAAAAGGCAATCCTGTAGAGAATTTGTGCTCTTTCCAATGGGTCTATTTAATTTCAAAAAAACCCATGGGAATTTTTTTTCTTCTTCTAAAATTTGCCCGATTTTCACTGTATTTTGGGGTGTCCCGTCACCATGAAGGAGTGATTTGATAACTTTTTCCCGCACATTTTGCTTGGTGCGCATACCTTTGATAGGAAAGAAATGAAAAGGGGATAAGAAATAAGGGCTCAAGTACAGTTTATGCGTAGATTCATAATCAGCGACCTCTAAACCCCGGATAACAAATTTTCATGGTTTTTTATCACAAAAAAATTTTGCAAAACGAAAGTGTCCCCCTTTTGTTTTTGATAAAATTCAAAAAAGTACTATTTACAAGTGGCGCCGAACTTTTCGTCACTGAACCTTTCGTCACTGAAATTAAATTTAAAAAATAAACACTATGCCATATTATTTAATAAATTTTTTGAACCAAAAAGCATTAAATTTGTGCTAAATGATATGATATTCACTTACCGGGTCCACTGCGTTTCGGCGTTCCCGTTTCGGCGCTAGCATGTTTTTGGCTATAACTTTTTTCTTTGTAAACCAAATCCAACATGTTGATGTCGTTCGAAAGCTTAATCTATTTAGAAGCTTTTTCTAAGTTATTGCTTTGCGATTAGACAATTATCAAAACAGTTATGCATGAAAATTGCGAAAAGTCGAAATTTTTGAAGTTTTTTCTTAATAAAATTTTTTACAGGCTTGAAAAACTTTTCGTTTTTGATAAAGCTAATAGAGCATGTTAAGAGCTTTCGAATGATACCAAGATTGTTGGATTTGGATGCCAAAGAAAAAAGCTTAAGTGGAAAAACGAGCTGGCGCCGAAACGCGTGGGTCCCTCACTTACCACACCATCCCGAAAAAGAGCTCCTGTAAAGGTTTTTAGCAACTGGCAAAAAATTTGAAATCTTGGTATCATTCGAAAGCTATTGATGAGAAGAAGCTTTTTCGGCGCTAGTTACAAGAAGGACCTTTTTGAATTTTTCTTGTAACTAGCGCCGCTTTTTCTAAGCAACTGCTAACCGATTTGATGAGTTTCTCGGCGATCGTCAACAATCTCTCGGCGAAAGTGGACAATCTATCGGGCGTCGTCAACAATCACTCGGTGAAACTGGACAATCTATCGGGCGTCGTCAACAATCTATCGGGCGTCGTCAACAATCTCTCGGCGAAAGTGGAGACGATTGAGAAAAAAATGGTTTGTTTTCGGAAGAACCGATAAATAAATTCATGGGTTTTCTCAAACATTATCATTTTGGTTTTTAGTATTTTTTTCTGCTTTATGAGTTGGAATGCTAAATGCCAATTTACACAGTCAAGTATTAAATTGTAGTTTTCCAACAAAATGTTTTTTATTACGAGTACAATGGTTTTTTGTTAGGGTATCTCCGGTGTCGTAGTTTGCCCAAACATCAATTTACATATTTGTTTTAAATATCGAATTACATTTTGTCGGGTGAATTTTTTGTAAACATGCGTTTTTTCCTTCTAATTTGATCATTTTTTATTAAAATAAGGGAGAAACGACTGGCAAGGCGCCAAACGAACAAAAAGAGCGAGGAAATGGACACAAAGTTTGTAAAGAAAATAATAAGAACAAAAGATGCCCTTGAATTGCCAAAGCCAGGGCCCGAATTAAGAAAGGAATAATTGCATAAACCTGGCCAGGATTAAAAATGGCATTACCAGTTTGTCGGGTGCTTTTTTAAAAGAGGCCAAAAGTGAAACTTTTGAAATGGTCTAAATTTAAAAATTTGCATAGGTTATGTTAGTTTTTATACCATTTTTTTCGTTTAGGCGGTGATGGGCGCTTACAACGAAAACAATGGCACCATCGAAGTGACATTACATGGTTACAACGTCGGAAAGGCGATTGTTGAAAGGATTTTGAACACGGAAAACGGGACGGTGCATTTGCACGGAATGCGCGAACCAATTTCACTGGCAAAGGCCGTCGAAATTGGCTTTTTTGACAACCTGTCGCTGACTGTGGTTGACCCGAACACCACGCAAAGGCTGTTTTTGGACGAAGCATTGGAACGGAAAGTAAATATTTTTGCCAGGCAAGGGTCATTTTCCTTTTTTTAAATCATTTTGCAAAATTTTTTTGTCCGCCTGCCGACACCACCGGACCATTCGTTTGTGAGCTCATTGTCAGAAAGACTATGAATATGCAACAAAAAAAAAAAATCTTTGGCATTTTGGAACTTTCGGCTGGTGCCCGTACTCACTTTACCCGTTACAACAGGTGCTGGACTCAAATGGCCGATTGCAGCACCAGCACCGGCAACTGACATTGGGCGAAGCGAATCGGCAAAGACTTGTGCGTCTTGAGAAGGGCAAACCAACTAGTAAAAAAAAAATCATCAAACTCGAATCTGACAGTTCCAAAATGTCCATTCATCTCGACAAAACGTCCAACAGCATTTCCAAGACGACCGTCGAACCCGACAAAACGTCCAACAACACTTCCAACACGTTCGCTGAGCCCGTAAAAACACCAAGCACTTCCAACACGTCCATCCAACCCGACAAAACGTCCAACAACACTTCCAACACGTCCGCTGAGCCCGTAAAAACACCAAGCACTTCCAACACGTCCATCCAACCCGACAAAACGTCCATGGTTAGCGAATGGTGCAGAAAGATACCGCTGAAGGAATTTTGCCTCTTGGTTTAGGAAAAATCCAGGTTTCCGAAAATACCTGGACCCAGAAATTAAGAACAGAATAGAAGACCAAGTCAACTCTACAGTTGGCCTTAATTAATTTGGCCGCACAAAATTAATCTTTCTCTTGAACGGTTCTTTTCTCACCAGATAGAGAATATGGGCACAAAATTCGAATTGATTTTGCCAAATTTTTAATATTTTCCAAGGTTTTTGGGAATTCTACATCGATGGCCACACTGATCAACGAGACGATGTTTAGCCGTCGTAATATGGAGGTTTGTTATTTTGCATTTCCGTGGCCATTATTTGGTTGCGAATTAAGCGCGACGATCTCCTTGAGTTGTTGTTGTGTTTGTTTGGACCAGTCATTCGCGAAAACGCGTTGGACACACCCAATCAACTGGAAGCATTCGTCGCGAAACATTGCCCATCCGTTCGCATTGAATCGGTCGGAAAGGGCAATGGTGCGAAAAAGGTATTGCGAACCGGAGGGAAATAAACTCGCAAATGCGGGAAATTTTACAATCAAAACTTGGCCATTACCTTTTGGCATATAATGGCACAAAAAGTTGGAAATTAATTTATGGGTTCTGACTGTGGTTGACCCGAACACCACGCAAAGGCTGTTTTTGGACGAAGCATTGGAACGGAAAGTAAATATTTTTGCCAGGCAAGGGTCATTTTCCTTTTTTTAAATCATTTTGCAAAATTTTTTTGTCCGCCTGCCGACACCACCGGACCATTCGTTTGTGAGCTCATTTTTTGTTTGATCAAATCTTCGGACAGCAAAATTATTGCGAAAACTTAACATATGTCATGAACATTGTGCATTTTAAAAAAGGCATGGTCCTGGATTTCTGGATAAAATCCCGGTTGCCAAAAATGGCCTGGGTACTGACCTACGAAATCCAAGCATGGATCCAGCCAGATTCAAGCCAAACATAAAATTTTTCAATTTTTTTAAATTCACGAATTAATGTATAAAATGATGGGTACCGGTTTATGCTGGTCAGGGTTTGCTTTTATGGGGCCCAGTAGCCGCCCCCATCAGCGACGCAAATTGGCTATTAAAATTTTTCTATTTTTTCCTAGAAATTTTTAGTTTTTTGTTGAAAAATTAACTTATTTTTTCGGGGGAAGAGAGACGACATGGGGGAGAGTGTAGCGTACTCTAATCGGTCCACTACGCTGGCAGTGATTTTGGTTATTGATTTAGTCTTTCCATTGGAATTCGGCGGATGATCAGATTTGGAAGGTTGGGTTGGACGAAATGGCGAATGGGAGAGCATTCAACGGAAAATTCGAGGAAGAAAGTGAAAGCGATTAAACGAAAAACGGAGAAAAGTGTGGATGATCAATCTTCTGCTTAATCTTAATTTCTTAAACATTTAACCTGTACGTATTTTACTTTATTATTTTTTCGAAAAGAAAATTCATTTTATCCATGCTTTTTCTTTTGATAAGTTTCAATTACAAATGCATACGGAAAAGACACCAAAATGGGAAATAGTGATTCATATCACACACCAGAACGAACAATGGTAATAGCGTGCTTTGCTCCCCCTTCCATTTTTTGATTTTTTTTGTTTTCAAAAGTCACAAAATGATGACTCACTTTATTTCAAAAAGTGTAAACAAAGTATGAAATAAAATAGAAAATTGTTTTCTCCTGCGTTCTGTTCCGGGTGATCTGCGAGCGCATTCCATTCTATGTCTAATTATTCGGCTAATTAGTCAACCATCCAGTATTATTATGCTTAATTATTGGCCCATCAATACGCGGACATGCCTTCAATGGCTTTTGCTTCATTTATGACAAGTTTCAATTTACGAATGCATAGAAAATAAATGCGTCAAAGGAACACAATGAGACAGAAGAGAGTGGAAATTGAAAAATATCATCAGAAACCATTAAGCCTCAATCATCCGCTGCCGAATTCTGCACGTTTGCGGGCGGAGAGCGCAATGGTTGACGCTTAAAAATGCAAGAAACAGCATAATTGGCTGAATCCTAACTCAAAATTGGAGGGGACGGGGGGAATTATACCCCACCGGCTCCTTTAATTTGTTAGAAATTCCGGTGGAATTCGCTTTTATATATCCCGGAAAATCCGCGTCGTTCCAGTGGTGTCCCGGTCCCCATCACTTCAGCACCACTCACCGTCGTCTGTGTGCCGCCTGCCCCATTATTGATCAAATGGTACGGTAGTTGCTGCGGCGTTGTGCCAATGTTGTTACTGTTGCCGTTGTGACCGTAGTTGGGTGGTGCCGAGCCGACATTGAGGAACAACGGTTGTTGGGAATGGTGGTGGTGCTGTGAGGAGGAGGAGGGCGGTGGTGGGTGGTGACCGGCCTCATTCTCATTTCCGCTGCTCCCGTCGTTGTCATTCGTCGGCCGTTGCTGGAAATTGGCCGAATGTTCGCCGGCACCATTCTCCGCCGCCCACCCATTGTTGATGTTGTTTTGCAACGGCGCAGGCTTAAAAAGCACTCAAATGCTTTGTTGAATTTACTTTTAAAAGCGATAAATCACTCTTTTTTGAAAATTGTAAGAAAACGGCACAGATTTCAAAAAAATTGTCTCCTCTGAAAATGGCACCTGCGGCAAAGGGTCGGAGGCGGCGGAAGCCAAACTCGGGTTGGACTTGCTCTTCACAATTGGGCAGGCAAAGTCCACGTGGCGGGAACGCGCCTCCTCCTTCTCCCAGGAGCAGTGGAGGACTGACATTGGCAAAGGGAGGGGAGGGGCAATTTAAAAAAAGCGAATTGTAAAAAATGTAAAATTTAAGGGGAAAAATACAGACCCGTCACTTTTTTGGGAAATAAAAAATCATAATTTATTAACAAGTTCAGTCTCCGTGTTAAGAGTCAATTAATTTGTTTATTTTTTTCCCACCGAAAATTCAAAAAATTGAATCAAAATATTGTTTCAACGAGAAATTCAGGAAAATAACATATTTTTCTTTCTTTTTTTTTGGAAAAATAAAAGTTCCCTTTTTGAGGATGATGAAAATATGCACCCATAAAAAAGTGCAACAATTCAAAAATAATTTTTACACCGTCCAGAAAACGTACATGGACGCTGCACATAGTTGTAAACAACTTCGGAACGGTTGAAGCGCCGCTTGATTTTCTCCTTGTGCGTCGGGTACTGTATTACAGAAAGGGAAAAAAGAGTTTTCGCGCAATTGTCTGCGGAAGCGTATAGACAATTGGCCGACAGAGTGAAGCAAGACGCGCACGTAAGCATTTGAAAAATACAGAAAATTTTGTTTAATTTTAATTTTTAAAGAAACATTTTTAAGATTTAGAGGGTGACTTATTTGGTCGGGGACCAGGGGAATTGCATCCCCTCCCCGAAAAATTAAAAAATTTCAAACCGAAATTTCTCAAAAAAAAAAATTCTAAATTTAAGAAAATTTCAAGAAGAAAAATTTTCTGCCGATTTTTTGGAGAAATTTATTGAAAAAAACTTTGTATTTCATCAAAAAATATGAAAAATCGCTAAATAATTTTCAAAATTTTTTCTTGAAATTTTCTTTAAAAATTCGAATTACAGTACCTTGCCACCAATGGACTGAATGACTACAGTTTGCGCTGTTGGGTGTCCAATTCATGGACCCCCAACCAACGAATCCGGCAACAACAACAACAACAACAGCACAGGTGGCAGCAACGACGAATCCGTGGACACAACAATTGGCACAAAAAATTGCGCAATCCGCGCAATTTGCCACAACTGCAAAAGACAGCCGGCAGCAGACACGAAATATGAACAGAAAGCCAACCTTTGTCTGCATATGGCCATTGTGGACATTGTGACGCCATCCAACCCAAAGACGGAGAAGCATTTCTTGAAGATGTTGCAAATCTATGTGAAAAACGGCGCAGCGGAGTTTGGGCACTACAAAAGCATGAGCGAGTTCACGCCCTACCACAATGTATGGGGATTTGGATTTGTTGGCATTTGTGTAACAAATGAAAATTGAATCAGTGATACTGTCGATTTTCATGCAAAATGAGAGATACGGTAGTATGAGGATCCACACTGTATTCCAATTACAGTTTGTTTTGGGTTTAACCAGTTTTGGTCGCATTAAAAATTTAGCAAAAGATTTAAAAAAGCATGAAAAAATGGATTGCCATTAAAGCATAAGAAAAAAAACTTTTTTTTAAATTCCATTTCTATCTTATGTATAACGCCTAATTTTAAATGTAATAAAATTAATTTATCTATTTTGATTATTTTGGACAAAATCGATTAACAAGGGAATGCCAAACCAGATTAAAGACGGAATTCATAAACTCTCAGGAAGTTGTGTCACCGGTGCCAACCGAAATGTACCGGAAACGCTTTGTTGGCACATTGTTGGGCTGCTTGTTCAGCCCCGAGGCGCCAACAATGGCGGATGCGGACGGAGGAACAGAACGCCAATTTAAACTTGGAATGCGCCAAAGCATTTGCAAATCGTTCGGCGAGAGACGCGGTGACAAGACAACAAATGGCATTGAGGTGTTCGGAATGAACATGTTCAAGGAGATGATGGAGAAGCGAAGCGGCCAGCAGCAGACGACGTCCGCCTGGGAAATTCTGGTGGGAAAAT
Source organism: Heterodera glycines (assembly GCA_004148225.2). Lineage (NCBI taxonomy): Eukaryota > Metazoa > Nematoda > Chromadorea > Rhabditida > Heteroderidae > Heterodera > Heterodera glycines. The sequence goes on from CP049707.1 coordinate 22,416,625, forward strand.
TTTGCGGACCGCCAATTTTACAGAAAAATGGCACCGAAAAAATGAAATTTTATGTCCACCGGTGCCGAAATTGGACCGCTAGGGAGAGAATTATTTTGAATGGTTTATTTTTATAACAAAAATGGGAAATTATTTGATTTTGGCTAATTATATATATAAATTGTTTGCTTTTGGCTAATTATATATCTCCGATTTAAATGTATTTTTTTTAATAATTCCTTTTTTATTATTTTATTAATTTATTTAGAATTCATTCTCCGACTCTTTGCTGCCCTCTGCTGAACGTAGTGCTGAATTCGTCATTGAAAAAATTGACGACGAGAAATTTTTCAATTTCGGTTTGAAAGCAAAGGACGCATCATTGTCACCATATTTTGGATTGTTCAGTGACGGCGAAGTGTGTATTTTAATTAAAAATATTTTTTTAATTTAATATTGATATTTCACGAAAACGCTATTTTTTTTATTTAGAAATATTATGCCGTGGTGCGCAATGCCAAACAAAAAATGGATGGCTAGCAACATCTAAGCACAGCGATTGAGCTAGATGGGATGCGATGTGATCAGAAATGGGGGACTGATTGATTGTTGTGATTGATTCGCTCTATTTTCCGTATTTGTCAGAAAAAAAAATTTTTTATTTGGACAGACGCAATTTTTTGTTTATTCCACCAAAATCATTTTAACTATTAGCGGTAAATTTTATTTTTCAAAAATTTCTTTGAATTTCTTCGCTTTTCTTCTTTTGCTGGTCTCTTCACGCTGCACCTTCTTTCCACGGCTCATTCATGGCTGAAAAAATTGGGCAATTAATTAGCAATAATTCCAATATCCACCCCTCACATCATGGACGTGTCTTGGGGATCTGGGCTTAAAAAAGCCCCTGCCGAGGGTAAGGGACGGCATGGAGACGTACCGTACCAATCACATTATTAATAATTTTATCTCATTTTTTTCACTTTTGGTGATTTTTTAAATTTATTATTATTATCCCATTAACAGGAGGAGGAAGGGGCAACCAATCTCTCATCGGTCTCTAACTATCTGTATTCTCTTATGTCTCCTTCCCTTTCCCACACTCTCGCGCCATCTCTCGTTTTCTCACTTAAATATATCCCCCCAATCTCTCATCGATCTTTAACTGTCTGTTCTCTTATGTCCCATCCCCTTTCCCACACTCTCTCACAATCTCTCATTTTCTCACTTAAACAATCCCCCCCCCCAATCTCTCATCGATCTCTAACTGTCTGTTCTCTTATGTCTCCTTCCTTTTCCCATACACTCTCTCGCCATTTCTCGTTTTCTCAATTAAACAATCCCTCCCCTTTGGTGCCCTTCTCATGGATCGTGCCGCGCAACTTCACCTTGCACACTTGGACACAATGCTTCTTTGATGGGAAATTGTTTGTGTTGCCGCCCTGCCCTTTGTAGATGAATTGCTTAAATAAATAAAAATCAGAAAATGGGGAAAGCCGGTGCTTATCTCATCCATTAAATTGTTTGATTGCTTGTTTTACCTTACAACTATGGCCGTCCCACCACCATCGTTTGAGTGCCAAGTTGCCAGTTCCCACGTCTTTGGGCGGATTACATGCCTGATTTTGAAGGAACATTTTATCTTTATAATTTTTGGAACTTTTCATAAAATAAAAAAGTTTTAGAAACTAATTTAAAGATATTCCGTTTTGGAGTGAAACAGACTAAATTCGAAATTCACTGAACCGGGTCGGGGAGGGAACCCTACTTAATGGGCACATTCCATGAGAAAAAAAAGAATATGCCATAAATATATTCAATAAAAATTTTTATTTGTTGATTAAGGCTTAGCTTGCTAATTTTCCCAAGATAGCCTCGCTCGGCCCGGGTCTCCCCGCCTCATCCATTCCCCGTCTTACTTCTGCTGCGGCTGCTCGCTTATGCTCACAGAGGACAAGCGAGGCCTAAACGAGAAAAATTAAATACCGAAATTTTTTTATAAATTTTCAACTTCTTACCACACAAAGCACAAGAAAGACGGATGCGAAAAGGTTGAAGTTGAATGATGGCTTCATTTTTCCGAGAATCGAGAATTTGATGCTTTTTGTGGGGAGGAAATCGACGGCACTTTTGAGCGGAATGAATGAATGATTTGGCGCTTCAATTTGTGCGCCTTTTAAAGGGCTGTTTTGGCTTTTGCTCTCACACCCATGCCATTAGTAACACATTAATTTGTGAAATAATTAATATGCGTGAAAATGGCAACGTAAATGTTTCGACAAATGTGACTGATTGACAAATAAAAGTTTAGAAAATGGCATTAGTAACAAAAATTCTGGATGGAAGAAAAATACTTAAAAAAGTGGAAAAATTGGTGAAATAAATGTTTTTCTCCGATATGACTGATTGGCAAACAAATAATAAAATTGTATATTAGTCAAAAATAACATAAAAATGACAGGCCAGCATTTTATGATTAAAAAAAAGTACAACAATAATTCGGGGGGGGGGGGACGACGAAAAGCCATCGATATTCCATTTTATAAGTATAAAAATTGTTTTTAAATCGACAAATATTTAAACTTTTAAAATCATTTTTAAATCAATATTATGAAAATAAAAATATAATTTAAATTCATTTATTAAATGCTAAGTTATCGACCATTTTTAATCTATATTTGGGTGTTCTTTTATTTATTTGATTAATTAAATGTATTAAATATTAATTGGCAAATTACCAATTTTATAAAGCAGAGCATTATTTTATTGCAATAAATAATAAAAATGTAAAAAACATCTTTTTCAAATTCTCATTTATTCGTTGAACTTTCACATAATAATGACTCGAAATTGACTTCCCTTTAAATTTTGATTTTGAGATTATGATGAAAAACAAAAGAATTTCAATATTTAGTCCGGCGATGCCGAAAGCGAAAAATTTTTAAAAGTTGAATTGAATTTATTAATTTGATTTAGTCATTTTCCTATTTTATTAGATAAATATTTTTTCGGTAATTCTACCGAAAAAATTATTTCTAATTTTTGGCTGCAAGAAAGTGCCGTTTTCTTCCTTCCATAAACTTGTAATTAGAAGGGATGAAGAACAATTAGGATTTATGAAAGAAATATAAAAAAAAAATAAAAATTGTTTTAAAAGTTAAATCTAATAAATAATTTATGAAATTAACAATTTATAAAACAAATATTTGTGTTTTCTACATTAATATAAATTATATTTAGCTTTTGTGAATATAAAAATTTTTAAATTGACAAAAAACGTTTTTCTATTAAAAAAACTAACGAATAATTTTTATTATAATATCATCTTGAGTATACTGTAAAAGTGTTATTTCAGGATGCGCATATAAACTCTTTTTTATGGATCAGTGGAATAGCTCACAAATCAGTCTTTGCATTGAATAACAAAGTGCCAAATGATTTCGGTATTATTGCATTAGCTTAATGATCACCAGCAGATTGATCATATTGAATTACACAATTCAGTCAGTGCCTAAATGCAAATCATGACACTTTATTTGAAACTTTGGAACGCACAACAACATGCTGATCAGTTGGGCGATGGAATAAAAGTTTTAGGCACATTCTATTTTATTTAATTGACGAAAAAAATATTTTCCCATCGTAAAGCTAAGCAAATTTGCAAACGCATTTTTGAACGATGCAATTTTATTTATTCAATCAAATCTTTATTTATTGGTGATTAATGAAAAATTTCATTAAATTTTCTTCGCTTTTCTTCTTTGCATGTCTCTTCACGCTTCATACCATCATTCCACGGCACATTTCATGGCTAAAAAATTGGGAAATCAGCAGATTAGCAATAATTCCAATTTTCAGTGCTGTGCTTAAATCATGAACTTTTCTAAGAGAATTTTCGGCTAAATGCCGAGGGTAAGGAAGGGCATGAAGATGTACCGTATCTCACTTTAACAATCCCACCCCCCATGGTGCCCTTCTCAATGGGACAAATGCCGCGCAACTTCACCTTGCACACTTGATCACAAAGCTTCTTTGACGGGAAATTGTTTGTGTTGCCGCCCTGCCCTTTGTAGGTGAATTGCTTAAATCACAAAAATCATAAAAATGAGGAAAAGCCGGTGATTTTCTTGTCCATTTAATTGTTTGATTGCTTGTTGTACCTTACAATGACGACCGTCCCACCACCATCGTTTGAGTGACAAGTTGCCAGTTCCAACGCTTTTGGGGTGATTACATGCCTGATTTTGAAGAAATTTTATTTTTATAAATTTGTTGAATTATCATTAATAACAAAATTTTCTAAAAATTCTACACTCTCATCCGATTTGGAATGAAAATTCGCAATTACCCGAACCGTGTCGGGGAAGAAACCTTATTTAATGGGCCCATTTATTGGAAAAAAGCTTTTTTAAACCAAATTATTTTTTTCAATAAAAATTTTTTTGCTAATAATGCTTAGTTTGCTAATTTTCTATCCCCCCGGCTTCTCCCCCGCCTCATCCATTCCCCGTCTTACTTCTGCTGCGGCTGCTCGCTTATGCTCACAGAGGACAAGCGAGGCCTAAACGAAAAAAAACCTAGAAATTTTTTATAAATTTTCAACTTCTTACCACACAAAGCACAAGAAAGACGGATGCGAAAAGCTTGAAGTTGAATGATGGCTTCATTTCTTTTTCGAGACTGAATTTGATGCTTTTTATTGGGAGGAAATCGACGGCACTTTTGAGCGGAATTAATGAATGATTTGTTGCTCCAATTTGTGCCCCTTTTATATGCTGTTTTGGCATTGCTTTCCTCACACCCATGGCATTAGTAATACTAATTAATTCTGAACCGATTAAAAACCAAAAATGGTGAAATAATGTCAAGGATGTGACTGTGACTGTGATTGACGAACAAAAAACCATTAAACTGTCATTACTAATTCTGTTGGGCGGATTAATGTGCACAATCAAAAAATTTTAAAAAAACGAAAAATTGGCGAAAATAAATGTTTCATTGGACGCAAAAATTTTACGAGCAAAAACCATAAAATATATAAAAACTATTTTTTATAGATTTGATGTTATGAAAGGTTTAATCGATGTTTGGCAAGGAATTACAATATTTCGGAAATTAAATTTTGATTGAAATGCGGGAAGAAAGAGTTTATAAAATTTTGTTAAAAAAGAATGAAAATTTTTAGTAAATTCCATCTATTTCATTAAAAATAATTTGTCTAAAAGAAATTACCTATTTTATTAATTATTTTTTGTCAATGATTTTAGGAAAAAAATCTTCAATAAATTTGAAAATATATAAGATGTTAATTTATTAATTTTTTTTACCTAATTTAGATTTGAATTTGCTAATTTCTTTTATTAATTCATTATAGATAACAAATCAATTACAGCGAAATTTTGGGTATGGCTGATTGATCAATTTCAGATTGACAAAAATGAGAAGCAATGGCGAAAGCGAAAATGCATTTGATGTGGTCATTAATTGAGAGAAGCTCGACTTTTGACCGCTTTCTCGGAAAAACCGATTAAAAACGCGATAAATGGACTTAACTAATTAAACTAATTAATGATATTGATACCGAAAAATCACATTTTCCGAAAATTACACATAATTATTTCTTTCCTTTTCATTGCTTTTCTTCACTATATCCATCCATATCTGTAAATTTGTTTTGATTATTTATTTATTTTTTTAAATAATAAAATAATTTATTCATTTCCAATCAGTTGGGTAAATGTGCATAATCGGACATTACAAAAAATGATTACACCAATTTGCTTAATCACTCGTTCATTGCCTACCCAATGATCGGAGAGAGAGAGAGCTGTCAGAATATTCAATTGAGAGAATGGATTCATTCAACAAATGATTATTTAACAGCATAAAGCACAAGAAAGACGGATGCGAAAAGCTTGAAGTTGAATGATGGCTTCATTTCTTTTTCGAGACTGAATTTGATGCTTTTTATTGGGAGGAAATCGACGGCACTTTTGAGCGGAATTAATGAATTTAAGTAAAATTTTCACTTTTAACAAAAAAATGGGGATTTAAAAAAATTCTTTGTTTTAATATTAGACTTTTTAATTTATATGGGTGTATGCAATTAGAAGCCCTAATTGTTATTATTATCAAAAATCATTTATGTACCAGAAATTATTTTATAAATATATTTTTATAAAATTTTTAAAAAATAATTTGATCATTTCTTCATCTCATTTTATGTTGTCCTGATTTCAGTCTGTATTTTTTCCACAAATTTTAAACATTTTCTAATCAAAATGACCACCACTGTTCTGATCACCATTCTTTTGATCACCGTCTGCATTCATTTTTGTTTGGCCAACCATTCCCAAATCGATGACTATGAACACTTGCGCCAATTTTTCAAGCAGCTCAATGGGCATGGGCCATCATCGAATTCGTCATCGGCAAACTCGGATGCTTATGTCAATAATTCCGTTGTGCCAGATGTCATCCTCTGGTGCATTTTGCTATTCGCCCTGGTTGCATTGGTGATCATTGTGAGGCTTTTTGATCAGATTTAAATATTTTTTATAATTCGAAAAATGTAATTGATTTTAAGGAAAATTGGCTTTTTTAAAAGTTAATTTTGACAATTTATGGTTGAGAAAAGTTTTTGAAAAGATTTTAAATGAAAAAAATTAAATATTCATAAAGCTCAAACCCAAAAATTTTAACATTTTGTACTTTTTAGGCCAAGAAGCATTCAGCAAAAAAAAATGATAAAATAAAAAATCGCATCCTTCTATTAATTTTATTTTCGTTATTAAAAAAAATAATTTGAAAAATTTAATTTAAGATTTGTTGCATCATTCGTATGTGGGTTAGGAAGATGAATCCTGTGGCAAATTTCAATGCCAAAAACAAAGATGAGAGTGGTAATTGTGTAATTAAAACATAATTAATTTGAATAAAAAGATAATAAATATTTCAATAATTTACAGCTCTTTGATGTGCTTCTTATTCACCTAAATAAACCAAGAATGTGAAGTTAAACTATAGAAGAAGATGCGAATAATGCAAGATTTATTTATTTATTTCTTTATGATCGATCGTTTTGATTGTTTTTATGCAATTCAAATTATTGATCAGTCGTTTTGATTTATTTTTAAATAAAAAATATATTTTTAACGAAATTTAGTTAATCGATTCATAAATTTTTATATAAAGCGTTCCAGCAGAACGCAAATTCTTGAATTTCTCCTGGTCAGAAAATTGGCCCTAGTTTTCCCAAAAATTTTCAGCTCTGCTCAAAGCCATAGTAAATTTATTAAATATTTATTAATAATCAGGCACTTAAGCATAACGACATACAAAAATTTTCATTGATTTTTTTCATTTCTCTGTGATCGATTGTTTTTGATCAGTTCTTGTTGTCTGATCATTTCACGATGTCTCTGCACAATGTCACTCAAGCTGGACACTGATCGGGGATCGCCAATTTTGCGCAGCATGGACAAGCAGTGCATGCGCTTCCGTCTTGAATGGCGCTTGGGTTTGGCATCGTGTTTTGCTGAGTCGAGACTCTCGACATGGTTGCGCTCAGACGGCAATTTGGCATGGTGCTCAGGTGGTGTTCCTGGAGTTTCGACGGATTCCTTCCGATTTGTTGTGCCATAAACCGGCGGCAAATGTTGTTGGTGTTTGTCCTTGGCTAACTGTGCAGAAGCGAATGGCAACAACTGAAAAAAATTGCATAAAATAATAAAATTTTAATTTATGTCAAAAATAGAAAAAAAATTAAATAATATTTATTTAATTTTAGGTTGGATAAAAATAATTTAAATATCCGCTTTAAAAATTAACCATTTTAAGCTCGCAGGGCGCATGAAGAAAATGATATTTGAAAAAACAGAAATTTTCATAACAAAGAAAACAAAATTTTAATTTTTTTTCTTTTCATTTTAAATTAATTTTAAAACTTAGAATTTTTCTTGAGATTAAAATAAACAAAAATAAAAATATTTTTAGATATTATATATTTAATTGTTTTATTTTGATTTATAATGCCTTACCAAATTTCGATGACTGAGAAGGAACGCATCGGCGCATTTCGCACCCACTCATTTTGTCTGTGAGGTGCCTTTCCGCCGATTTCACCTTTATTGTAAATTAATTATTAAAGAAAATGTAAATAAAAGTGCCGGAAAAAAGAGGTAAAAATTGCATCCGGCAAAATATTTAAATGAATATGTTAGCATTTAGATAAATAAATGTGTAAAAGTCAAGCAACCTGTATTTTATTTTAAAAACCGAAATAATTAATTTCGAAACTTTAAAAAAATAGACAATTTTTTTTTATTTAAATACAAAAAAATAATAATAATTAAATATTGGAAAAGAACGAAAAGAAAATTCTATAAAAACATTGACAGCATGCCAATTTTAGGCTTATTTTGGAAATTTAATTAATCCATTTTTAGAATGCTAATTGATTTAAAAGAAGGCCGTGGGCGTGTTACTTTCGTTTTTGAGTGAACTGTTTCTATTTTCGGCATTTATAATTTAATAAAAGCACTTTTATATGTACTTAATTTTCTATTTAAATCATTACAATAAAAGGAAATTTTTTTTAATTAAAAATGATGTGATTTTGAAGCCTGACAATTGGTTCCTTTTTAATTACATTACTTAGTTCATTTTTAATTCATTCCATTGACCTGGTGTATGTAAAAAATTTAATTTAAGCAATTGAGACAATATTCAATATTAATTAACTCACGCACTTTGACAAATTAAATTCTGAGAAACAAAAATGCATTTAGTATGTATATACAATAATTAAATAATTTAAAAATGAAATGGGAATTAAATTTTCTTGCGCTTTTTGGTAAAAAAAAGAATAAAAATTAAATTTTCAAAAAAAAAAAAATTATATTTATTTTGGGTTATCAAAGAACACCATCATTCATTCACAATCGGTGACGATTTTCCTGAATTTTTTTTCGTTATTTTTGTCGCTGAATTTTAACGGGGAAATTTCCTCGGCAACCACAAATAATAAAAAAAATGGAATTTTTTTTCCAAAGACCTAGCTCATTATGTAAATATTTCGTCAATGGAAGAAGCTCTTCCTTCTTCACACCCGCTTCTCCTTCTTTTTCTAATCGTCTCATTTGCGTCGTTCATATACAAAATTAAATTCATCATTTTTTTTCTGTGTGCGTTTGGGTTTGAGCTGACGGCATAATGAGTGCTGAGGGATTAAAAGTGTATGGGCGCTCTTTGGCAATGGCACAATGCCGTCAATGTTGTTGGCACAAAATTACGTAATAGAAGAGAATAATTGTACCGCACTTTTGGATTTTTTGTCTCTTCATCTCATTTTGGCATCACAGAAGTGGCAGCAGTTTTCTCTCTCGCGAAAAGAATTAAAATTATAAAAAATAGGGCTTCCATTTTTAGGTAAATAAAAAAATTATGAAGTTTTTTAAAATGTTGATTTTGTGCGTTTCGTAGTTGCTAGAATGACCTGAAATTTTGCAGAAAAACTAGCACATTTTATCTTTTTACAACAAATTTTCAACTTTTATAAAAAAAAATTGCGTATTTTGTACAATTTTTTTTTATTTAAATAATAAAGCTCTTATAGTAAGTTATTTACCTGCAAAATTTCGAGCCATTCTTACAACAATGAAACGAATTGAAAATTATTAGCATTTTTAAACTTTGTGATTTTTATTTTGTGTTCTCCTCCAGCAAAAAGCAAGAAGCTTCTTCTCATCAGCATAAATCTCATTGCGCTTTTTGACTTTAATTGGTCAATCCGAATCCAGACCAAAATTAATGAAGAAAAAGGCGCCGTATGAGCGAGCTATGGATTAGCACAGAGGCAGTTTATGGCACCATTAATCAGCAGAGAAGGGATTAACGCATTGCATTTTACGTAATCTCAATGCATTAGGTATGATGATGATGGCTATATGATAGAATGAATTTCTTGCAAAAACAAATTGAAAATTTTTTTTGCACAACATAGTAATTAAAAAGGTAAAATTGTAAAAATGATACATGCATGAAACTTCTTGTTTTTTTAATGTGGGCTACCATCGAAATAATTTAAAAATGAAATGGGAATTAAATTTTCTTGCGCTTTTTGGTAAAAAAAAGAATAAAAATTAAATTTTTAAAAAAAAAAAATTATATTTATTTTGGGTTATCTTAAATTTATGTTTTTCTTTAAAAATATTATCGACATTTTTTTAAAATATTTTACTTACAGCATGTCTATTTCATGTTCGAACAAACCCTATCTTTTTGGTATCATTCGAAAGCGCAAAGTCTGAATAATGTAATAATACGAGAAAACAAGAGAATTCTAACATTTAAAGAAAGTTACAAACGAAAATAATCAGCAATTACTCAATTAATCAAATCTTTTTTGGTAATTGCCTGAACGCTGCGATTTTATATATTTTAGCTTCGTTAGACTTTGTGCTTTCGAATGATACCAAAAAGATAGGGTTTGTTCGAACATGAACAAAGTTATTGTATAAAAACCCGGGATTGTCAATTGATTGGACTCATAAAGGTCGATTGGACTCATAAAGTGCATTAGAGCCATTTTTTTCTGACGGATTGTTCACCGACGGATTGATTGTCCATTAATCAATTGTCCGGGAATCCCCCATTTTCTCTGCCACTTATGACTTTGCTTGCGTTTTTTCCTCTAACTTTTCTTTCTCTCTCTCTCTCTCAAAATCGCTCGCTCTTTTCTCTCTTCTTTGTGTTTCCTTTGCATTCGATTTCTTTCCTGAACATTCTCAACAAAAGGAGTGCTATGGAGAAGCATTTCATGCGGCAATAAATATGCAAAATTTTTGGGCTGTTCAGTTAAAACTTTTTTTCTTGAATTAAACCTGACCATTCCAATTTATTTATCTGTTAGGTAAAAGTGTGCTTTTTCCCGCGCCCCCCCCCATTATTAGCATTTTTAAACTTTGTGATTTTTATTTTGTGTTCTCCTCCAACCTCTTTTTTGGAATAAAAATTTTTTCCAATCGGTTTCCCCCCACCTCTTTTTTGGAATAAAAATTTTTTTTCCAATTTTCGTTAGGAAATTTTCCATTTTTCGGTTTCGCCCCACCTCTTTGGAATAAAATTTTTTTTCCAATTTTCGTTATGAAATTTTCCATTTTTCGGTTTCGGGGAAGGAGGGCTTTAGCCTCCTCAGCCCCCCCCCCTCGCTACACCCCAGGGTTGTTCCGGGTGAACCGAAACCAAATAAAATTTTCACATTTAGGTAATTGTATTTCCTTCTTCTTTGATATTGTTATTTCGCTGTTGACTTCCTTTTCACAGCTGTCAGTGGCATACTTATGATTATCCGATTAAACCATTTTCTCCTTACTTAAACAATGCTTTTCCTGTCAAAATCCTCCCCCCCCCCTAAATCAAAACAATGATTCCTTCCGTTCTTTTTCAGCGTTCATTTTAAAATCCAAATCTTTCAACCAAATCTCTTTTCGTCAAAATGCTTTCTCCATTCACCTACGATCCGTTCAATCGCCGTTCGTTGTGGCCTATGACCACTATTGTTGGCAACGTCCTTTCGCCATTCCGCCAATTGGAGCGCGAACTCGACCACTTCTTCGACGGGATGCAGCCCATGGTGGGCTAATTACCACTCAAAATTAATATTACAAATGATGGCATTTTGCGTTTTTTAGCTTCGTGACCATGTTGCTCAGTTGAACGTCTCGAACAAGGGCGACTTCACTTACAAGGTGAGTGGGCACAGAAATTCAATGGTTTTCATAGCCGATTTTTTTTTTGTAAAATTTTCAGGTCGATGTCAGCGGCTTCCGCCCCGAGGAGATCAACGTGGAGGTGGTTGGCAATGAGTTTATTGTCAATGGGGAGCACCGCGAGCAGAACGACAGTGGGTTTTGTTACGTTGCCAGGGCTTTAAAATTTGCTGAGACAAATATCGGAGCTTGGTGTTAATTTTGAGGATTTTTGCTTACTTTAGCGGCGGAGTTGATGAAATATGAAAAACTTATACTTCAATTTCGAAAATTGTGTCTTCCATTTTTTTGCAAAATTCTCATAATGATGCTAGTATTTTGTGTCCCAAAACATCACTGTCCTGGAATTTTTAGGAAATAATTGCAAACGCATATGTCCCCCTCAGGCGAGTTCGTCCACCGTCAGTTCTTGCGCCGTGTGCTCATTCCGGAGGGCATCCAAAAGGAGAGCATCAAGTGCGAGCTGGACGGCGGTCGTTTGCTCATCAGCGGAACCAAAACGGCTGGCAAAGGCGGACGTACCATTCCAATTGAAATGAAGAAGGCGGCCGTGGAACAGCAGAAAGAGGAGGAGAAGAAGCAGTAGGAAAAAGGACGGCGGAAGTGGAGACGGACCGATCGGTCGAATGATCCATTGACATCGAACTGATCTTTTATACACTTATGCAAAGTTATCTATAAATTATTTCTCCTCCGATGAAGCGTTTATAATCAAGGGGAGGGTTTTTTCACGGGGATTAGTCCTTACGAATTGGTAATGGACATCGTCGCATTGGAGAAATTTTGTTTTATATCCATACCAGCAGGGTTCGAAAGATTTCCCGATAAATTTTTAAGTGATGATGCGAGTGATCAAAATAAACAACACAAAAGATACCAATCTGTATTTTTGAAAAGGCGGGCAAATCGTCCTCTTTGGCGTTTTGTGCAAATTAAAGTTTTAATGTACCGACAACTGAAATTTTGCAAATTGTTTTTGGTTCCTCATCATTTCGCCTCATTTTTCCACATAATAAAATTTTTCAGATTTAAATGTCAATTAAATTGCATACATATTAAGAGGCAAGAGTATACGCGGCACATAATGAATTTGGATGATTCGGAGGACAAACGGCGTTTGTTCGAGTATTTTATTGTTGCCGGTCTTGACGATGAATCGGCAAATTCGCTCCAAGAGTTGGGCACAGCGTCAACCGCACAACACCAACAGCCATGCTCATCCGCCATGGATGATGGCAAACTGATGCACTATAACCATGAACAACTGGCACCGATCACCGACATTTGCTTGATTTTCACTAGTGCAGGCGAAACTGTACAATTTTGATTTATCAGTGGAAAAAATTCCACAAATGCCACTTTTAATTTTGTAACCGAAAATGAATTGTCTGGCCACGTTGGCCTCATGGCATTATAGTCCAACCATTACTCAAAATATTCAAATTTTCTGTCATGGTCACTGTTGGTGCCTTAAATTTCTCGAAAATCTTTTGTATAGGGAGATGGAGGCGGGGGAACCTCATATTCCTTAAAATTAGCAATATTTTCCCTGGTTGCGCATATCAGCACCACTGGTCAAACTAATTACCCAACCACATATTTTTCCATTAATTTTTTTTCATTTGATCTATTTCAAACACAAATTTTTTTCGGTTTAGACACCGTCAGGCTTTGAACGCATTGAGACCACACCGCAGGGCTATCCGGCAAATCTGAACCACGGTTCACTGCGCTCACCGGCCGCCTTTCTGTGCTACAAACGTGGCTACCATAAGCCACCACTGATTGACTTGGGCGTATTGGACGAAGGGAAGGGAGAAAAACCGATGGTGGTAAGTGTAAATAAAAGCAGTAGGAAAAAGACGGCGGAAGTGGAGACGGACCGATCGGTCGAATGATCCATTGACATCGAACTGATCTTTTATACACTTTCCAAGAAAAAATTTTTGTTTGTAAAAAAACATTCTGAAAAACCTTGGTTTTTATATACAAATTTGTGCCATACATCACCTTCAATGTTTTTTCAGGACGCTGTCATTTTGGACAAAACGCCATACGGATTGACGGCAAACATCAGCAACAGCTCGTCCAGTCTGTTTTTCACCACTCGACGGGCAAAGCCCGACTCACCGCCCCACCAATTGGTGATCACCAACATTTGTGTGATATTGGAGAACAAAGGGGAACACCCGCCGCACACATTCTACAAAATACCGAAAAATCTGAACAAGGTTTGGACATTTTAATTTTGCAAAAAATTATGTAAAATTTTCATCCTATCCCTCCAAAAAAAAAATCCGGACGGAGTACTGATGTGTAACTTAAATGATTATTGATTACACCGATGAAAAGATAGCTAGAGTTTTGACTCTAAAATAAAGCAACAACCTCAAAAAATACTTTCAATTCTATTTTTTTATTTAAAAAAAAATTTACAAAAAAAATTATTCAATAAATGTGTCATCACTTTTCAAGCCCATTCTCTTTGTCAGAGTATGATCGGCTCGGAGGTGTACGTGTGCTACAAGAAATCCCAATTGGCCTGCAAACGCATTGCCTACACACCGGCGGTGCTCGACTGTTTCCCGCGTGTGCCAAACATTGACGAGTCGTTGCTTGTTCGCAATGTGCCAATGTTTTTCTTGCCAATGGGCGCGCTCATTGAAGCGTGGCCGGAACGGTGTCGCGGCACGGAACACCACGCGCGTACGGTCAGCACTTGCGTGTTCACGGACGAGGTTGGGCATTGATCATATAGTCATAATCAAACAGGATTATTACGGCCTTTGCCACCCCCAAGCAAAAAAAAAAATTTTTTTTTTTTCAAATTATTGAATTCTTTTTTAACTTTTAAGGCCTATACTAAATATTATGGCGCTTCCATTACATTTTACGAGTCCTACACAAAACCGTTGAGCGAAGAGCAGCTCGAAAAGTTGGACTTGGGTGTCGGCGGTGGAGAAGAGGCAACAAACGCAACAATGTCAGCCGATGAACAACTACAAGAAAATCAGGCACACAATTCGTTTTTAAGTCATACTATATGATCACAAAGGTCGCCGAAAAAATCAAGTTTTCAAATATTTTAATAGAATTTCTAAGGTTTTGTCGGCGTAGTTTTTGATGCCATTTTTTGTTTTCTTACCAAAAATTAAAAAAAGAGTCCACTTTTGTCCATTGGGGAAATAATAGAAAATCCCTTAATTTAGGATGGTCCAACAACTGCATTGTTGGCTACCAAGCGTGACGAGAAGAAAAAACATGCGCTTTATTATTGCAACAAAGCCATCTGTATTGTGTCAAGGTGATAAAATAATGTAGGAATTTGAAAAAAAAAATTAAATTCCGATTCACAGGTATCCCTTCTTTGAACCGTTCCGGCGCTTTCTGTTCTTTCTGCTAAACACTGCCGCTTCGAATACGTCGAGTCGGATACCAATTGAGCGATACATTTCGCATTTGGTGAGCGATGGTGATGATAGAGTTGCCGTTTTCCATCTATTTGGGTTTAGTAAAACTGCAAAAAAAAAAGAAAAGCTTTTTGATTAGAAAAACTTTTTGGTTTAAATTTTTTTTTTCGTGATGGGCGAGGCGAATTGCTAGAGGCCTCCTACTGTAACAGTATGCCTGGGTTAAACGACAAATTCCAGAATACTGGCTCTATGTATGAATGCCCTCCGTTTTTCTTTTCTTTTTCACATTTTCGCCTTCTGTAGATGTATGAAGTGCCATTCCCGTCGCCGGCTCGTCCTCGCGTGTTGGTTGAGCTTGGCAGCGACATGATCGCTTTTGAAAGCAGCGATGACAGTCAAACGCCATTGACGGGTGCTAATTTTGTGGAGACGTTGAAGTGCCTTGGCACGGAAAATTTGCTCTACGCCATGCTGCTGACACTGCTTGAACAAAAGGTGTTTTTGTTTTCCTTCACAGCGAGTAGAGCAAACATCTTACAATTAACAATATATTTTGTCGAATCCGTGGCATTCCCAAGATTTAAAGTTTCCTAGGCCTTTTTTTTTGAAAAATTCTTTGTTTTTGTAAATTTTCACAATTTTTCGGTAACTAACGACGGGGGATGCCATATTTGAAAACAAATATTTATATAAATTTATACCACTTTCTTTTGCTCATTGTCAGCTTCTTGTCCATTCTCTTCGTCCTTGGCTGCTCACCTGTGTGGCGGAGACACTCTGTGCCCTGATGTTCCCATTCTCATGGAATTTGCCCTACATACCTCAGTGCCCGTTGCCGTTGGGCTTCGTTTTCAACGCACCACTTTCATTCATGGCCGGCGTCGATTCACGGTCAAAATTTGTAACTTCTCCTTTTTATTCCGTAAAAATCCTATTTCCTAGACCCATTTTTAGTAAAATTTAAAAAAAAAGAAGGATGACTTAACATTCATTTCATTAACACAATGTTTGCTGAACATTTTAAGCTATTTTGATCTCTACGAGGAGCCTCCGTCGGATGTGACCTGTTTCGACTTGGACACTGCAACAATCAGCCAATCAGCGGTTCGCAAATTGTACCAACTGTCCATGTTGCCGAAAAAGCCGCTGAAGCGTCTGCGTGCCGCGTTGGACGTAGGAATTTGAAAAAAAAAATTAAATTCCGATTCACAGGTATCCCTTCTTTGAACCGTTCCGGCGCTTTCTGTTCTTTCTGCTAAACACTGCCGCTTCGAATACGTCGAGTCGGATACCAATTGAGCGATACATTTCGCATTTGGTGAGCGATGGTGATGATAGAGTTGCCGTTTTCCATCTATTTGGGTTTAGTAAAACTGCAAATGTTGCTTGATGGACGGCTACACGGATTTTCTCTGTCCAATCATGGATTCGCCGTGGAAAAAGGGTGCCACCGACGTGTGCAAACTGTTTGATTGGGAACACTTTATGCAATCGCGGGACAAAAATTCCATGGAATTTTATGCAAAATTTCGCGAGACCACCTGCTTCAATCGGTTCATCGAGGAACGGTCGGGCGCAATTGGCGGCGCGGAACCAAATGAACAAAATAGTGAGTGACACAGTAGTTGGTTATGTACATGTATAGGAACAACTATGATCAAAAACTTTATGAAATTTTTTTTGAGCGATGAACAAAAAAAGGAGGGATGAAAATTTCGGGAAAATTACTATAATCTTACCCAAAAATAAAGGCTATTTTTTAATACTGGTATTATTCTGAAATTCAAAAGGCGAGGACGCACACAATGAGAACGGCAGTGGCAAGGAAGCACCAACGGTGGAGGACAAAAGTGTTTTCTATGTGTTCTTTGACGATTGCATCGCAAAACTGCGAGCAGGTAAGAGGAAAATGATTTTGAAAAAGGTGCTAACTATAAAAATAAAATTTGGTGAAGATTGACAACATTTTTGAGCGAATTCGATTTTTTTTTTTTTAATAAATAATTTGCTTAAACAAACAGAGGCAATGATTGCTGAGGCAGTAAGGGAGAAAGGAGCACAGCACACAATGCCGACACGCTTGTTGCTGGACACCGAATCAATGATGGCCAATCGAACTGTTGTATGGATACAATTAATTAATTATAAAAAATATAAAAGAAAAAAGAAAAAAAACTTCTCCTTTTTATTCCGTAAAAATCCAAAAGAAAAAAAGATAAACTAAAAATTAAAAAATCCATTTATAAAACGAAAACAAAAAATTGCCTAACATTTGTTGCTTGGTATTTTTCTAAAAAAAATATAATTCTAAAATGGAAATAAATTTAAATTTTAAAAAATCTCTTTTCCACAAAATACGAATCAGCTCGAAATGTTCTTGAATATGAATGCGAATTCCCTCTCTCACTTATTTTACTCGTTCACAACAAACAACATGTTCAGGTTGTACCCGCACCGCATTTGTACAATGGCGAGAGTTGCGGCAGTGACGCGTTCAACTACGTCACATTCCCTCGGCACTTTAATGATGTACATTTTGAAACTGAACACATCACACGTGCGTTGCTGGACAGGCCAAACCGTCGACGCCCGGATGGGACAGCAATGATGACATCGGGTCGGTCTATTTTTATTATTTTGAGAAAAAATGAAACTACCTAGCAGAAATGCTAATGGAAGAAGTTAAGTGAATTGTGAAATGATACTGACAAAAAAAATATCAATAATAATTCACCACCATCGATGGGATCTGAACCATAACAGAGATCTAATTAAGCGTTTTCTTTTACGTTCAGTTTTTTATATAAAAATTTCGTCAATTTTTCTTCTAAAAATTAATTTACGAATGTGAGTAACATGTCGGTTTTTTAATGAAATAGCATATACTTTTTTTTAATATTTTGTTTTTCAATTTAGAATTATTTTTTTACATCAATAGAATTTCGGAAATTTGATATGGTTTTGAAATTTGGGAATCTTCTATAAAATAATTTTTCTATTTTAATTGCTTTCTATTAACAGGTTGTCAAAAGTTCTTCCTGCAACGAACTCGGCAAGAGGTGCGCAAAGCATTGACTGATGCCGCTTTTTTGCATCAACAAAATGCTTCGTATTGGCCCCGTTCCGTGCTGTTTTTTGCCTACACATTGTGGTTCATGCAATTGCCTGCGCTGTTGGCCGTCACCAAAAACAAACGCAAAATGCTGCTACTCGGATTACGGGTGAGCGAGCCATTTTGGTACTTTTAGGTCGTGCACTACATTCCCCGGGTTTTTACAATTTTTTTAAATGTATTTTTCTTATAAAAATAATTTATAAAATTTTCTACGAAGGCAATTGACTATCTAATAAAACCAATGGGGGGGGCTCAATTTTTGCTTCTCGGTGAAAGCTTTATTAGAGAGGGAGCTGTACATTAGACATTAGTAGAAATACTTTATTTTACTAAATTATTTTGCAAATGTAAGGTCCTTACACGGATGGAGCAAATTGGAGTGCCTTTCCATGACCAAGTGTGCTACCGTTTGTTGATGCATCTGTGCGGCGCCTATGGACGCCCTGAAATGGCGATCATTGTCCTGAAAAGAATGCTCAACATGGGGATCATCCCAAATGCAATCACATACAAAGTGTACCACAAAGCACTGATCCAAGTGGGTGTTTTATTTTGTGCGTGTTCAGTGCCCTTGGTTAGGGTTAGAAAGAAAATTCAGAAAAAATCTCTAGAAAAAGGAAATTTTTTCTTTTTACAAAATTTTCAACGTTTAAATATTGGCCTTTTCGCCGCCTTTCAGAGCGAATGGCCCTCCGAACTGAGTTTGTCGGCAATTGCTGCTTGGCGTCGTGTGCAGTTTCGGCTGGACGTTTGTGCCCGCTTTCGTGCAATGTTGCCCAATTCGGCGAACATTTTGCCACCACCGGCAACGCATGAACAAAAGCTGAACGACATGACAACATTGTCAACCACGAATACCACGGCATTGGAGGAGGAAGAAGAGGACGATGATAACAGCAAGGACTGCTCAAACATTGTGCAAGAAATCGGTAATAATTTTTAAAAGAATCCTTAAAAATTTAAAAAAACAGACTTTTAAATACGTATGCACCTTTTAACATAAAAATAAAAAAATTCAAAGGAATTATTTAGAAAAATTTATTGTTAATATTTTTACTAAAACAAAATTAAGAGAAAAAAAAATTTTTTTTAATGAATTGTGGTGAAACTTTAAGGAAATTTGACATTACAAAATGTGCACACCATTATTTAACTTTCTAACAAATTCAGTACCAATGAAAATTGTTGAAATTGACGAGCCCATTTGTGAGCAGCAGCAGCAACTCCTCACCAATCATCACTTCTGTAATAACAACAACAACAACAATAATAATAAAATCACAAAAGGGAAATCGACAACGATGGCAAATGCCAATTTGTTTGATCCATTGGGTGCCTCTGTTGAATTGGAGACCGCCCTCAACAATGTTTCTATTGTTGGCAATGGCACGCCAGTATCCAGGCCGCCACAACACCAACACAATCCACCGCCAAAACCACCGAGGGCGTGGGAAAAGGTTGACAAACGAAGAAAAATTTTTTGGTAGATAGATGTAATAAAGATTTACGCGCCAACGGATTAGGACAAAAAATTCGCTGCAAATTATTTTTTTAATTTTGAAAAAAAACAAGAAATGTCCAAAATTTCGGTTACGCGGCATAATTCTAAAATTTTTTTTTTATTTACAAAATTTATGCTAAAAGGGTTAGATATCGCCGGAAAACAAAAATTGCCTCAACTTTTAACGTTCCTTCTATAGCAACAACAGCCATTGTTGAGCAGCACACCGGCCAACCAAAATTCTGTTGCGCCAACAGTTACACCAAGCAATTATCGTTTGCTAATGAGCCCTAGCCGTGAAAAGTTCATCCGGGACCATTCCGCGTCACCGCTGTTTGCCAAGGAGGAAGCGGACGAGGAGGGGCGAATAAACAGTGACAAACGGCGGCGCAAATCACTCCGATTGGGCGGCTCATGGCTGAAGAGTTTGGCCAACACTTCGTTGAATCTGATCCATCGGAGTCAGACAACGGGTTATATTATAACTATTTTTAATGCCAATATACACTATTTCAAATGCTTATACAAAATTTAAATTCAAAAATTTAAATGTTAAAAAAATTCGGGGGTAATTGTAGTGAGTTTTTTTTTTGAAAATTTATTTTAATTTCCCCTAATGTCATTGCAATTGTTCGAAACCCAAAAAACATTTAAGATGATATGTCAATTTATGTTAAAACTATGGGAAACCATGGATTTTGTTTGTTGGAAAAAAAATTTCGTTTTATTTTATTTGATAATTTACAGAAAATTTGGACACTGTGAGTCGGGATGATAGCCTTGTTTCGGATGCACGATCAGCGTCAACATCATCAGCAGCAGTTGGCTCACCAAGCATCCTTTCGTTGGCAAACAAAATGCGTAAACGAGCAATGAGAAGTGAGTTGAATTTGCTGAAGCAGTTTAACCCCTCGCCCACAAAATAAGAATTTTTTGCAATTTATCTATTTAAATGTTAGTTTTAAAAATCATCAAGAAAAGCTTTTAACTTTAAAATTCTAGCATACAACGAAGTGGTTGGTCAAGGTGTCATCAACGATCTGCTGGAACGGTCCGGACTGAACAGTCCGGCGCAAATTTTCAAGGAAGCCAAGCTGAACCTGAGCCGATCATATCGCGCTGCTGATCAGTCCGGTCTGTCAACAATGTCCTCATCGGACGACAATTTGTTCGCCAGTGATCAAACCGGAGCAATGGACTTATTTTTTGTAGGCACATATTTATTTGTACGCCTTATTTTTTATTATATTCACCATAACTGTTTTGCTTGTTGTTAGATTTGTGCTCAACGGACACGAGATCCAGTGTCAATTCACTATTGGATGAATGACATTTTGCCAGATGATGACGCTGAACTCAGGGATGTTTGGTTGCGGTACAGTGCTGGGCCAGTCAGTTCACCTGAAGAATATTTGGGTATTTTTTAAATTTTTTTTCAAAAAATTAATTTCCAAGAAAAATATTATAATATATTTTAAAAAATTCAAATTTAACTCACAAAATTTTTTTGTGAGTGCAAAGGATTTTTTTGGAATGGTAGCGGGAAGCCAATTCGTTGTTAATTCAATTGAAAATTTTGTTGGTTGTAAAATTTTTCATTTTGATTGAAGATTTGCTCGTCTGTTCCACGTCGCCATGTTCCAACTGTGACCAGCTGGTGTATGATGTGGATTTGACCATTGGATGGGCAATTGATGATGGCAATTTGAACACCAAATGCCCCCATTGTCAGCACACATTTTTGCCCTCGCTGAAGGTGTGCATTCGAACGCGAATGCCTCAATCACAACAAGAGTTGAACAATAGTTCTGATGACGACACGTTGGCCGTCTCATCATCCTCATCCATCCAACCGGTTGAAGGGGGAAAGGTGCGAAATATTTTTTGTAAAAATTTTAATTAAGAAAATTTGCTTTGCTCATGAATGTTGTAGGTTAAAAAATAAAATTTTATAAGTTCCCACACTCACTGGGATTGAACCTTAAAGCTGGTTTTTTCTAGTCAAGCACATAGACCACTATACCATTAAATGCTGAAATTTCGCTTTATTCTCTATCTATTTTCTATTGTGCAGATTGTCCAATCCTTTACCGTCCCCTACATTTCCCCGTTGGTGTTGCGCCGTGAGCTGGAGACGCTGGTGACTAATGCCGCCGATGGTGCACTGGTGTTGGCACGGCCCGGGATGCGCATTGCACATCCAATCATTTTTTGGAACCTGTTCTACTACTGCAGGCGACTTGAACTGCCCACCCATTTGCTCACATGGGTTGCTGGAGCGGTTGTCATTCACTGTGTGCAGGTCAGTCATCAGTGCTATTTGGGATACTACGACCTGTGGACCTTGATTCAGGCCTGGGTTCTTCCTGGATTCCAGGTCCTGGCCGTTTTTCGGCAACCTGGGTTTTTTCAGGACCTATATTTTCCTATTTTGTCCAAGACATCCATGTCCTTCACATTCCCTATCCAAATTTTAAAAAATGACATTAAAATACAGGAATTTTTAAACAGATTGCCAGAAGTACATGTTTTTTAAAATATTTTTTGAAAAAAACTAAAATTTCTTCTTGTTAAGAACATTAACAAATAATCGAACAAAAATATATAATTTTAGAATTTTAATATTTAAAAATATAAACTATTTTGCTTTTAAAGGATATGCCACGTTTGCCTTCCGTTGACGAAGACAAACAGCAGCAACAACAACAACACAACGATGCTGTTGCTGAACCGTCCAGCAGCAATGAAGCGGAGGAGCCTGGCAGGACAAGGAATTGACGGACGGAACACAAACAACGCCCACACAATTAATTGCTCATATCTTCTAACATCATCATCATTCACCACCCACACCAATATACAAAATGTGAGTTATTATAATTTTCCAAAGTAATTAGTTATGGTCAAGTATGCTAAATAAATAATATAAATAAATATATACACGTTGGAAAAAAAATTGTGCACCATAATTTAGTTTTTTTTTTAAATATAGATTTGTTTTTTGTTTATATTTACCATATTTTTCATCATTGAAATTCTAATATAGATTGTTAATAGAAAATGTTGTTCATTTGGTTCTGATGACGACACGTTGGCCGTCTCATCATCATCATCCATCCAACCGGTTGAAGGGGGAAAGGTGCGAAATATTTTTTGTAAAAATTTTAATTAAGAAAATTTGCTTTGCTCATGAATGTTGTAGGTTAAAAAATAAAATTTTATAAGTTCCCGCACTCACTGGGATCGAACCTTAAAGCTGGTTTTTTCTAGTCAAGCACATAGACCACTATACCATTAAATGCTGAAATTTCGCTGAATTCTCTTTCTATTTTCTATTGTGCAGATTGTCCAATCCTTTACCGTCCCCTACATTTCCCCGTTGGTGTTGCGCTGGCTGCTGACATAGCCAAAATCATTACCACTGCCTTTTGTTGCTATGGCAATACTTACTTATATCTGGCAGCAGCACATATGTGTTGTTGGTCTGTGTGCTGCCTGATGTTCCGGCATTTTCTTCTTTCATTTTTCTCTCTTTTTTTTCTAGGCATATGTGTGCCAAAAGTATGACCGTCTTTATGTACCCTTCCCCACCGCCCTCATTTTTGCCCAAATTGGTGCGCACTGTCTGTCTTACATGTACATGTGAGCTATTTATACCCACCCATTTGTCTTGTCCTCTTTCTCTTTGGAGGGGGGTGGGTTCGCACAGGACACGGCGGCACATTCGACACTGTGTGGGTGTGTTACCGAGAAGAACCTATGTGTTTTATGGTTGCTTATGTATGGATGGATGATGGGTGCCATTTTTTATGAAATTTAAGCGAAGAGTAGAGCGAAAACGGGGGAGGACAATGAATGTTCTCTCTCGGCACATGCTCACTCATGGTGCCAAAATTTGTATGTATGTGAGTGTGCCGTGCCGTCCGTCCGTCCATCCATCATTCATCATACCATTCATTCATTCACCGCTCACGCAGCAGCAGCAGAGAGGCAACCGACCGGACAGGGCCGCATTGTTAGTTGGCTTCTTCATCAAAAAATAAGTGTAATACAAAAAGGGCGACGGCACTCATCACACACATTGGCGAGATGAATGAAAATGCCATCATTGCACATACACGTCCGCACAGCAGCGGCGCAATTCACACACACTTGAAAAAAAAATTTTTCATTAATTCCTTTCTCTATGACAACCCTTTGCCCTCCTCCCTCCGCTCGGCTGAACACACAAATTGCTTCTTCGTATTATTATCACAATTGAACTGTTAGTGCCCCCTGGGGAATTTTAATCTGGCCCTCATTTCAGTTTTTGATGGGGGTTTTTTTAGTAAGATCTTTTCAATGCCCAATTAATCATTGTTGCAAAATACAATAATTGTAATCTAATAATCCGTCGGGGATGATCCTTAATCTCTTGATAAATCCATTTTAAGACCGCTTCTTCCATTATAATTTCCTTGTATTCTTTGGATTAAACACCGGATTAATTTTGAAATTAAATTACACCCTTTTTATAATTTTTTTTTTGCTTCAGCCATAATTAATTTATCCAAAAAATTCTACAAAAATAGCTCCTGATCAATCATTGTTGCCAGAAAAAAAAGTTAAAAAAATATGGGCTCAACTGATCAAACGAAGGCATTGTTTTCCACGCTCATCCAACGGCCAACTCTCACTGATCAGCTGTTGCAGCGACCACCCTTCAAATTCATCCACGACATTGTGCATGAGACATTACGTGTGACCGGCTTTTTGGACGGTCTGTTCACGAGTGATGAGCTTGACTCAACAAAAGCCGGCTCGTCGCGCGACAATAAAATGGCCTTTCTACAAAAGTTAATTGACGCGCTGAACATGGACGGTCACCTTGACGACGTGAAGCCAGCAAAAATTGTGGCCGGCAAGGAAGCAGAAATGACCAATTTCTTGCTACAGTCATTGGCCACTGAGGCCACAATGTACGCGAAGCAAGACAACAACAAGCAGCAGCAGGGGGATGTAGCGGTAAAGAAAAGTGCTTCCCATTCCTCCGCTTCATCAAAGTCCAAATCGACTACTGTTGAAGCGGCTTCTTCTCCATCCGCATCAAAGAGTAAAAATGATGATGACGAGAAAAGGAAAAGCAAAAAAGAGAGCAGCAGCAGGAGGGACAAGGAGAAGAAGGAGGAAGAGCATCGTCGTTCATCATTAACAAAGCATCGATCAAAGGACAAAGTGAGCAGCAGCAAAATCAGCAGAACAAATGGCAACCACCGAATTTCGAATGAAACTGCGGCGGAGAAGAAGCCTTCAACAGACCGGGAGAAAAGGAAGAAGCGGTCTGAGGGGTTGCCAAAAAAGAAGTCAGCATCGTCAATTAAAAATGCCAACGATGCTGCTGTGCTTGATGAAAATGTCCTAAACCATCAGCAGAAACAACAACAACAACAGATGAATGACGACAACATCATTTACAACAACATGGATTTGCAACATGAGACAAGAACAACGCCGGCACGGGAGTCCAGCGGTGGCACATCAAAGGGAGGCGATGACTCCGGCATTGCGGAAGAAATGAGTGCTGATAGCGAGCGGCACAATCCTGACAAGGATGGCACTCCATTTGGTGGTCAAGCCAAGTAATTCAAAACGAAAAAAAATTTCTGAAATTCAAGAAGGCTTTATACTCCTTCGTTTAGCATGGCCGATTTTATCGAGGTTCATCCGTCAAGCAGCTCTTCACCCACTCCGGTGCTGGCAACTCGGCATGGTGTTCGTCCAGGCACCGCAATGGGCCGACCACAAACAGCGATTGGAAGGCCTGGCACTGCGGTTGCTCGGATGGCACCGCCAAAGCCAAAGAAAATTGTTATTCCAACAAATAGCAATTTAACAGAGGAGGAGGATCAATTGGCATCTACTGATAAACAGCAACAACAACAAGTCGCCTTAATTCTGGAAGAAAATGCTGAAAAGGAAACGACCAAAGAGACTGAAAATTTTTTGATAGCAGAGGATGATGATGATCAACTGTTTTTGGGTGCTGCTGCTGAGGGCGCAAATGTTACAAATTTGCGACAGGGTGATGAGCACGGCATTTTGGTGAACAGAATTGTAGAGAACACACGCATGCTTGAGGAGAAGCATTTACAGGTTAAAACTGAGCATATATTATGCTTATATACTTGAATTCAAAGAAATTTTGACCACAAAAAATTTTATTGATCAAACGATTTTCTCCGATTATAAGCACCTTGTGTGACTCTTAAACCCCCGAAAAAAATGTGCAGGAGGATGGCCCATTTGTGGAAGCGGATGAGCCTGATTTGCAAGAGCAGCGAAGGGTTCGCGTTGAGATTGAGTCAGTGCAACGGGTTCTGCAACGGGCAACACAGAACGTTCAGCCCTTGGTACGGACCATGGAATTTGCTGCAGACGATTTTGACACAATGTTGCGCGAGTTGGAGGAGTGTCGTAAGCAGTCGCTGGTGGTAGAACGAAAGTTGCAAGAACGCTCCACTGGCGTCAGTTCGGAAGTTGTTGCGTTGAGCACAACGTTGCGCGCGTTGGACAACGACATTCGCGAAGTGCGTGAACATTTGGCACGTTCATCCGCCAATATGCTTGAAAATGAACGAAAAATTAATGCATTGTTGGAAACTAATTATGCCAAAAAATGATCGTTTTAAAATTGTTAATACCATCAGCAGAAACAACAACAGATGAATGACGACAACATCATTTACAACAACATGGATTTGCAACATGAGACAAGAACAACGCCGGCACGGGAGTCCGCGGTGGCACATCAAAGGGAGGCGATGACTCCGGCATTGCGGAAGAAATGAGTGCTGAGAGGCGGTTGAATGGATACGATTCAGTTACTTTTACATTCGGCTCCGCAAGAATCCCCTAATGGTAAAATTTTGCAAATTTCCATTTTTTCATAAAAGAAAATTATTTTAGTACGGTGTTGAATGGAGAGAGTTGCGCCGTGAACCAACGCTGGTTTCGTTTTTAAACGATTTTTGTCACTCCGCGGCACGTCGCTTGGATTTGAATCGGATGATCCGTTATGATCCAGTGTAAACAAATATATATTTTTTGGCTATTTATTATTTATTTCTTGCAGAAAATTGTTATTCCAACAAATAACAATTTAACAGAATTGCTTCAGTAAGTGTCATTATCTTTTTTGAATGACAAAACTATCATTTACTTAATGAGAACTACCTACCAATTTCGGGGAAAAAAATTTTGTGTGAATTTATACAAATATTTTTAAATATTTCTATAAATTTATTTGTCATATTTTTAAATCGGCAGTTTACGGGCAACGTTTGTGAGAATGTTAGTCCTTGACACATATCCGAATCCCTGACCCGAATTCGAATAAAAGGTCATGTCGAAAGGTTTGACTTTCAACTTTTTCATCTAAATTATTATTTTTTGTGGCATTTCACATCAGCAGATCAGCACACACCCATTCCCTAAAATAAACCTCTAACGAAAAAAATATTCCAGCATTTCTACATCACTTTCGAAACGGTGGAACTGATCAACGCCGAGTCGGGGCCGGTCCGTTTCACTGAACTGATGACCGACGAAATGATCATCTCACTGATCGCAGCATCAAGCGAATTTGCGCAAATCAAAGTAAAAACACAATGTGCTTGTTGACCAAAATATTTTGATCAATAAAAATGGAATAATTTGATCAGAATCGGGACAGTGAGATGACCGATCTGGACGAGTTGGCCTCATTTGGTGCGGCGCTGAAAATACGCGGTGGACTTGCGACAACGGCGGGCAAAGTCAACTGTCTTCTGCAAGTGTGTGCCACAAATGCTATTTCTGAGGCGTTTGTTAATTGAAAAATATGGGAACAACAGTTTGTTTCCCGCTGGAAAATTATTAAAAAAAAAATCCTTGATTAAAAAATTCCAGGTTTTTTTTGAATTAAGTTTTGAAATCCGGGGAAACGTCGGGAATAGGGAGAATT